>OX276471.1:12500-20000 GCA_946251955.1 Acronicta psi | reverse complement strand
TGGTCGGTGCAGCCTCCCTCCTCCAATTACGCTACCGTTTGAGCACGAACAAGACTCGCAGCTGCTGTTATACTTACGATGATATATCGACATAATATATTCGAAGCATAGGTGCTACTGAGTCTTGTTCCTTAGTATTACCTTGCTGCATATTTTGACGCAGTAATTGAGGAACTCTTGCCGATCTATTCCTGAAACAAGTTCACCTATACTTCCTGGACTGAGCTTTTTTCCTATCAGGTTTTCCAAATGGAACCTCTCGGCAGCGTAAACCGGACAGTCCAGGAGTAGGTGAGGGACAGACTCGCTTTCGGCGGGGTCGCAGATACACGATGGGTTCTCCTTGCACTTGAAACGATGCAAGTATTCGGAGAACCCACCGTGCCCCGTCATAATTTGGGTTTTCACCTTGTCCATATGGATCTTTCGGATCGTTTTGTAAGCTGCCACCGCATCCGGGAAGAAAATTTTTGTTACAGACGCCGTTTGGCCTGACGTATACCTCTGGTTCCACTCATCAAGCGACCCCATGCGAATGTTTCGCTTGATGAATGAAACCGGGCACAAATCGTAGTCGGGCGCCCTCTTGCTATTCGTGGCGGCCTCCTTAGCCAGCTGATCTGCCCTTTCGTTGCCTTCGATCCCTGCGTGGGCCTTTATCCAGAACAAGTTGATCACCTTGTTTTGGTGAGACATGGTTGTAATGGTGTCTCTGGTTTCCACTGCCAGGGGGTGAAGGCAGCTGTAGTTTTTCACTGTTTGGAGGGCCGCCATCGAATCGCTGAAGATCCCGAAGCTTGTTGCTGGATGCCTCCTCATCTCTTTAGCTGCCCTGCATATCGCCAGAAGTTCAGCCTGGTACACCGTGCAGTAGCTCGGCAGCGCCAACTTGATTGCTCGTGTCTCTGTGTCGCCACTCCATACGGATAGTGCGGCACCGACGCGTCCTCCTATCTTACTTCCGTCGGTGAAGACTTTCACTTCCAAGTTGGCGCTGGCGCCCATCACCTGTTCCTGGTCCACCAGACTCACGAACTCCAGGTCGATGCGCTCCGCAGGATGAGGAGATCCAATTGCAGGAGCCATCCGCTCCACCTCCCTGTCCCCTATCACTGATTGGGGTATCCCCCTTTTGACCTCGTGTAATAATGCCGCCTCGCGGATTCGAATATCCAGGGGGAGTATTCCAGCCAGAAGCAGTGCCGAGTTCAGGGAGACGGTCCGGTATGCTCTACACAGCTTCTGGGCGAAGCCTCTCTGGACCACGTTCAGGTGTTTCTGAACGCCTAACTTATTTGTTGCCGGGGCCCAGGCGCTGGCCGCGTATGAAACTATGGGTTCCACGGTGGCTGTGTATATAACCCGAATCACTTCCGGGTGAAGTCCCCAACTCACCTTTGCAGCTCTTGCAAGCTGTTTGTATATGTTTATTGCTTTCTTGCAGATGGAAGCAACGTGGCTGTTAAAGGTGAGCTTGTGGTCTATCGTGAGCCCAAGAATTTTCGTTTCATTGACTATGCCAATGTCCACCCCGCCCATGCTTAGCCGTGGGGTGTCAAACTTCAGTTTCCTGGTCAGTACCATTGCGTTGGTTTTGTGTGGTGCGAATTTCAACTTATTTTTGACACCCCACGTCCGGGCATACTCGAGGGCTGCATTGGCCTGTCTTTGCGTATCCAGCGCCGTGTCTCCGGCAAACACCATCACCACATCATCAGCAAAGGCCTGACAATAGTCGCCCCGCCTTTCAAGTCCCTTTAATAAGGGGTCTAGAAGGAGGTTCCACAGAATTGGTCCTCCAATGGACCCTTGGACGCACCCTTTGCTGGTTTTCTTGCCATATTCCTCTCCTGCATACCTCACTCTTACCGTCCTTTCCTGTAGGTAGCTGTCTATTACCCGTCTCAAATTCACTGGACACTTTTCCTCTGCCAATCGGACTCTAATGGCCGGCCACCAGGCGCTATCGAAGGCTCCCTCTATATCCAGAGATACGAGTACTATTAGTTTCTTTTCCTCCAGTTTCCCGCGGATGTGCTGCATGAGATTGTAGAGGGAGTCTTCGGTGCTTTTCTGGGGCATGAATCCGAATTGGCGAGTACTAATCCTTGGTAGTAGGTGAAATTTGAGTCGGGCTACCAACATCTTTTCATAGATCTTTCCGAGCACAGGTAAGAGACCAATCGGTCTGTATGCTTTTGGTGAGGCGTAACTTTCTTTGTTTGGCTTTCTTAGTACAACCACCGTTGCTTCCTTCCAAGACTTTGGGAAGTGGTGGTGCGCCAAGCATTTATTTATTAGCGCTAGGAATATTTCTGGGTCACTGCCTATGGCGTGAGCACAGATATCAGGTGCAAGGCCGTCAGAACCCGGAGCCTTCTTAGGGTTGAAGGACTTACACGCGGTCTCCAGCTCTTTTAAAGTAAATGGAGGGTCATGCTGTTCATCATGACTCCATTTATTAACTATATCAGCTTCCTCGCGCGTTTTCCTATGCTCAAGGCTATCTTCCTCTTCTCTGTCTTCCGGATAGAAGGTCTCTGCTAATAACCTTACTGACCCCCTTGCATCCAATTCCTGCCCCCCTTTCTCCAGTGGCAAGTCCTCCTCCTTTTTTGCGGTCCTTCTTATGATCCTATATATCCCCTCCCAGACTCCTTCCTTTTCCTGCTTCCCACAGAACTCCTTCCAACTCCTAGTTTGAGCTCTCTTTACTTCTAACTCATATTTTTCTTTTTGTTCCAGGTACAGGCTGACGACTCCATCTCTCCGGACCGGTGCTGCGTTCCTGATTCTACGCTTCCTTGTGGCGACTTCCCTCTTCATTTCTGCTAACTCTTCGGACCACCATGGTATTGTAAGTATTTCTTTATTTTTCTTGTTTGGTATGGTTTGTGTGCATGTCTGTTTAATTGCTTTTGTGTATTTGGTAATGGCTTCTTCTAACTGATTTTTATTTATTATATCTTCTATCTGTGGTTGGGTTAGATTGTATTCCAGTGTAAATTGGGCTAGTTTCTCACGAAACTGCGCCCAGTTTGCCTTCTTTGTATTGTAGATTCTAGTTGTTCGTTCTATTTGTGTTCCTTTTGTTTTTTGTAATAATAGTCGAAAAGTTATACCATTATGGTCCGAGCTAGTGAGACCTTCATCTACCTTCCAGTCCTCCACAAGGTCCAGTATGTCCGTCGAGCAAGCTGTGATATCTACATGGCTACTAAATCGTTGTCCTCCTCGAATTGTGTCAAAGGTGGGGGTATCCCCGTTATTAAGGACATTTAGGCCTAGTTCTTCTAAAGTGCTTGACATTTCTTCGCCTCTATTGTCGATTTTCGTACTCCCCCACCATGTGCTTTTCGCATTCGCATCACCTCCTATAATCCATTTTCCGGATCCTATTTCTACCTCTATCTTTTTAATATGTTCTAGGTAGGGTGTGATGGGTTCATCTGGCTCAAAGTAATAGGAGATGAGAGTGATTTCCCAGGCTTTGGACACAGCTTTTACCACGGCGATATTGCAGGTGGTTAGTTTAGGGTATTGTATAATAGTTAGGTCCCGATCAAATACCGCTATTGCCGCCTTAACTGTGCTATTTCCTGGGTTATTATTTTGGAAGATCCTCACACCCCCTTGGCCTTTCATCTCTTTTTTCCCACCCACGTATGGTTCTTGTAGGAGGGCGATCGCAATGTTGCGTTTTTCTGATTCGATGAGGAGTTCGTCAGTTGCCAGCTTTTTTCTTTGGAGGTTGGCCTGAATCATCTGATACTGGTTTCTGTTTGTCACCACCTTAGCAGTAAGATGTGGTACTTCTGGCCAATGCTTCCCATTTCCGCCTTATGGGGCACTCATGACTAAAAGCATTGTGGTCGACCCGATCAATTTTTGCCCGTGTGCAGTTGCTACACGATGGGGCTTTTCCGTCATGCCAGTCTGGGCAGTCGGTCTTCATATGGCTTCCCCCGCAGTGACTACACTTTTCCTGGGTCTCTTGGCAGAAACGTCTACTATGTCCGTACCCCAGGCAAAGTGAGCACTGTACTAACGGGGACTGGTCGTCCACTCTTATCCTCTGGAGGTCTATGAGGACCGATCCCGTCTCCGTCATTCTCCTCCATATTGTGGGGGACACCCTCAATACTATGTGATTGGTGTGGGGATTTCTGGTGCGTCTTTTGTAGGCTATTTCGATCTTGTTTTGTCCTTCTAATTCTTTAAAGATATCCTTGTTCTGATTTCTAAGCGCACCGAGAACTTCTTCGTCGCTGTTGTATGTTAGTACGTCCCGCATAATCACCAAAGGGTCCCTATTTTCCACATCCTCTACTTTAAGATGTCCTGAATCCTTGCTCAATCTGTTTTTAACATTTTCCCTTTCTTCTCTTGTTCTACATCCCAGTATTATTTTCCTATCTTTCGCCTTCCTGATTCTTTCCACCTCTACCCCGCCCTCCTTCGCGTTTATCGTTTTTCTAACTCTGTCAAGTACTTCCTCCCCTGTTTCCTGTTCGTTGACGGCAGTGACCACTATCGAGTGTAGCGCGTTCCGCTCCGGGAGCTGCCTCCTTGCGGAAGACGCTACACTCGCGTAGGTTTGCTTTTCGACTTGATCGATTTTATCTTGCAGAACTTTCATGCTGGCTGTATTTTGTTTTATTAATTCCGCGTGTTCTGTTAATAACTTTGTAAAGACTGCCTTCTCCTTTGCCTCCTCCAGTCCCCTGCCCTGATCCTCCTGTGCTCGGTGTTGTAGCACTTCCTGGGGCAGTTGTGATTTTTTATTCCCTGTGGACTCTGCCTCTTTGACAAGCGTGTAGAGTCTCTCCGCAGCCAAGGTAATTTCTGCCTTAATTTCCGTTTTGGTGTTCCTGGAGTTACCAAGTTGGAGTTTAACCTTGGTAAGGCAGGCCTTGGCTTCGGAGGTCCTGTCTTTAAATTTTGGGGATTTGACCAGAGCAGCAGATGGAGCAGACGCGGAAGCAGACGCAGGAGTAGGAGCGATGGCCGAGGTGGCAGTGGCAATATTCAAGGCCGTTGGAGCTATTGGTGGAGTCTGGGCCTTAGTTGGGGGCTTCTTTAGAGTTGCCTTCCCGGTTTCCCACTCTCCAATGCTCTTTCTGACTGAAGCTGACGCCGTTGCTTCATTAGGGCTATGTACAAAGGTCCTGTTTCCTCCCATTTTTTCTGGTGTGATTTCTCCTCCCGCCCTGCTCGGTTTCGCTGGCTTTGCTGGCGTTCTAATACCAAGCATTTTCAGGCTATAGGGGGGGGGGGTCTGTCTCACCAGTCGCTGCTAATTGTTTAATCAAACTTATGATTCTTAAGTGTATATGCTCACTGATCCCAATAGGGGGACTGTGTAAAAATAAAAAGATACAATAAAAATAGAATAAAGAAAGCTTAGCCCCAATAGGGGGCTGTGTTGTATATGTTGTTTGTCAGTAATGGGTCAATAGACCATAAGAAAATAAATAAAAGACAGACGATATTTATGTATAAAATAGTCGAAAACTTGGTCCCCAGTGGGGGAACTGTGTAAGTATATGATTGATTAATTCTGATGTAAAAACTTAGCCCCAACAGGGGTTGTGTTAGGACTGTCAATATGTGGGTCAATAGACCATAATAAGCGTAGACCACAATAAGTAAATTTATGTACACAGTCAAAATTAACAACAAATAAGAAATCGTCTGTTGTCAAAGCCTAGTCAATGTTTAAGTTGGTTTTGAACGCGTGGACGGCTACCTGACCAGTCTTTGGCGCTTTTTTGGCTGTAGAGGGGTCAAATAAAGCGCCTCCGGCCAAAATAAAAAAAATAAATAAATAAAAAATAAAATAAAAATAAAAATTTGGTTAGGTTAGGTTAGGTTAGGTTAGGTTAGGTTAGGTTAGGTTAGGTTAGGTTAGGTTAGGTTAGGTTAGGTTAGGTTAGGTTGGGGTGACAGGTCGGACAACCTCCTCGTGTGCTCCGTGGCTATCAGTCCTTCTCGGATACGTCCGATGGGAACGGTAGTCGTGGAGCCTGGTTCACCCTGGGCAACTCGGGCAACAACTCTTCCTGCCTTTTGGGGAGTCTTGTTGCTCGTGGCTAATGGTCCGACACCGGGGAAAGGCCCTTTTCAGGGCCATGGGGGGGAGAACCCCCCTGCGAAGCCGCGAGGCCTAGCGGGGGAGAAAAGGCCCTTTTCAGGGCCAGGGGGGAGGCTTCCCGCGAGGCCGCGAGGCTTAGTGGGTGGCTAAGGGGGCGTTGTACCACGTGCGCCTCTGTTTTCAGAGGCCGTAGTGGAGGCGCGAGGGCGGGCCCGGTGTGTACTCACCCTACCTCCGGGCAGGCAGTGGGAGTTTTCTTTCCTGCCACCGCCGGAAAAACCGGGGGATGTCTGACATCTCCGGTCGGTCTTGGCTTGATCGCCTGGGCCGGGAGGAAGACAACCTCCACAAAAATTACTCCGAAGCCCAAGTTTCGGCGCCCGGCGAGGGGATGCATGGCCGGGGGGATTGCCTCGGTCGTGAGGGCGCCAACCTCAGCGGACCGGCCGACCCGCTGTTGACTTAGGCTTACCCGGGTACAGGGGGCACTGCCCGGGTGGACCACTTATTTCCCCCATACTCGTGGGACTAGTATGGAATATGCAACTAAAACACAAAAACCTAAAGACGTTGAGGGGGGTGCCGCATCCGATACCGGGTCGGCATCGAGCGATGTGATGGTGGTGGACTGCAGCACGTTAGAGCTCAGTCCGTCACAATTCTGGAGAGAGGGGCGCAAGCGACTGCGCTCGGGGAGTGGGACGAGTCGCTCGGCTTCCGAGTCGGGCGACGAGGCGTCACCGGCACGGCGGGGGAGAGGTCGACCTCCCACCACCGGGGAGTATGTGGGGCTGGCCAAGGCGAAAGCCGAACTTCTGGCCGCCCAGCGCGAGGAACTACGCCTTCGCGTAGAACAGGACGCGCAAGACTTGGTCGAGGCGGCCAAGTCCAAACGCGCGAAGCCGGGTGTCGTCACCGGCTTAGAAGGAGAGGGAGAAGGCCGCACCGCAACCGCTCTTTACGAGCAGGTGGCTGCAGGCCTTAAGGTGGTCCAGCATGTGGCCACCAAATCAGGCAATCTCAAGGGAACATTCACCCGAAGCCTAAAAGAAGCGGTGGCAGTCATCGAGGCTGCAGCCGGCGAGCTCCGTCAGCTCTCGGCATCTGAAGAAAACAGTCGCCTGCAGGAAGAGTTGTCCAAGCTGCAGGCGGACAATCGCCGCCTCCAGGGCGAAAATAGCAAATTTAAAGAAGAGCAAGACAAAATGCGACAGGAGGTCGACAAGCTGAAAGCTGACGTCGCGCGGATCCAAAATCCTTCCGCCTCCGCCCCAGAGACACCGCGGCCGGCTGAGCCAGACCTGGTTCAGCTGGTCCGCACGGAACTGGCAAGTCTGGCTGCCAGGTTCTCAGTTATTGAGGGCAAGATACTGCGCCCGCCTCTCGCTGGCGATCGTCTAGCGAAT
>OX276470.1:16965037-16966961 GCA_946251955.1 Acronicta psi | reverse complement strand
GGCCGGCCATCAAGGTCAGACTGGCTGAGGAAAAGTGTCCCGTGAATCTCAGAAGGCTACTGGACAGCTATCTGGAGCAAAGAAGCGTCGGTGTCCGCTACGCCGGTGCGGAGTTTCGAAAGTCCACAGAAAAGGGTTGTGTACAAGGGTCGATTGGCGGCCCGATCTTATGGAATCTGTTGCTGGATCCGCTGCTAAAGGGCCTGGAGCGGCAAGGCACTTATTGCCAGGCGTTCGCCGACGATGTTGCGCTCATCTTCGATGGGGCGACAGCTCTGGAGATACAAAGGCAAGCCAATGCCGCCCTCGGGTATGTTCAGGATTGGGGCATCAGAAATAAGCTGAAGTTCGCGCCACACAAAACCTGCGCGATGGTAATAACCAGGAAGCTGAAATATGATGTTCCGATCCTGCGCATGGGCGGGGTCGACATTGGAATGTCAAAGGAGCTGAAAATACTGGGCCTTACAATAGACGACCACCTAACATTTAACACCCACGTTCGGAACGTGTGTCGCAAAGGCCTGGATATTTTCAAGCAACTCTCCAGAGCTGCGAAGGTGAGCTGGGGCCTCCACACGGAGGTAATCCGCAGCATCTACACGGCGACCGTAGAGCCGGTAATAACGTACGCAGCAAGTGCCTGGGCCCCGGCAGTGAAAAAGCTTGGAGTGCAGAAGCAGCTCAATGTGGTCCAACGAGGATTTGCCCAGAAACTTTGTAAGTCCTACCGCACGGTGTCTCTGAACGCGGCGCTAATGCTGGCCGGGATACTACCTCTCGACCTGCGCGTACAGGAAGCAGCCGCCCTATACGAGGCGAGAAGAGGGTCACCCCGGCCTGCCCTCGGAGACCGCGAGGTCGAGCGTGCGGTGGCATTTGCAGAGACTCCCCACCCGGCAGTGCAGGTGGCCATGGGCTTCGTCTGCCTGGCAGATCAGACAGACGTCGATGCCCACAGCAGTCAGGCGGTACGCATCTACACCGATGGCAGCAAAATTGACGAGAAGGTCGGAGCGGCACTATCACTGTGGGCTGGTGACGCCGAGACCAAAGCCATCAAACTCTGTCTGCCATCGTATTGTAGTGTGTACCAGGCGGAACTACTGGCCATCTGCAGAGCAACGCGGGAAATCCTCGGGCGCCCGGAGGCGAGTTTCGGCATATACAGTGACTCCAGGGCAGCACTGCAGTCAGTCACCAGCCAAGACTCGTCTCACCCCCTAGCAGCGGAGGCGAGGCAAAACCTGCGCCTGGCCTTGACCAAAGACAAAGATATATCCTTGTTCTGGATCAAGGCCCATGCGGGACTAGCGGGGAACGAGCGCGCGGACCACCTGGCCAAGGAAGCGGCTCTCAAAAGTAAGAGAAAGCCTGATTACGACCGATGCCCGATCTCATTCGTCCGGCGGCAAATCCGCCAGGATTCGATAGGCGAGTGGGATCGGAGGTACAGGAGCGGAGAGACCGCTTCCGTAACCAAGCTGTTCCTTCCAAACGCACTCCAAGCGCACAGGATTGTGCGGCGGATCCAGCCAACAGGGCTAATCACCCAAGTGATGACGGGGCACGGTGGGTTCTCCGAATACCTGCATCGATTCAAGTGTAAGGGGAACCCATCCTGCATTTGTGATCCCGCAATCCCGGAGTCGGTACCCCACATTCTCTTCGACTGCCCAATGCACGCCAATAGAAGAAGGACCTTTGAGATGGAGGCCGACATGCAACTGACGGCAGAGACCTTGGCAGCGTGCCTATCAGGGAAGGGCACGCAAAATCTGCTACTGGCGTACCTAGGCGACGTGTGCAAGCTCGTCGTCAAGCGCAACAAAACCGGCTAGGTACTCGTATGTAATCATACTATGACCAAAGCCGGTTCTGCAGACAATACAAAAAGAAGCAGATAAGGTCTCTGACCATGTCA
>OX276470.1:16557537-16962537 GCA_946251955.1 Acronicta psi | reverse complement strand
AACCTAACCTAACCTAACCTAACCTAACCTAACCTAACCTAACCTAACCTAACCTAACCTAACCTAACCTAACCTAACCTAACCTAACCTAACCTAACCTAACCTAACCTAACCTAACCTAACCTAACCTAACCTAACCTAACCTAACCTAACCTAACCTAACCTAACCTAACCTAACCTAACCTAACCTAACCTAACCTAACCTAACCTAACCTAACCTAACCTAACCTAACCTAACCTAACCTAACCTAACCTAACCTAACCTAACCTAACCTAACCTAACCTAACCTAACCTAACCTAACCTAACCTAACCTAACCTAACCTAACCTAACCTAACCTAACCTAACCTAACCTAACCTAACCTAACCTAACCTAACCTAACCTAACCTAACCTAACCTAACCTAACCTAACCTAACCTAACCTAACCTAACCTAACCTAACCTAACCTAACCTAACCTAACCTAACCTAACCTAACCTAACCTAACCTAACCTAACCTAACCTAACCTAACCTAACCTAACCTAACCTAACCTAACCTAACCTAACCTAACCTAACCTAACCTAACCTAACCTAACCTAACCTAACCTAACCTAACCTAACCTAACCTAACCTAACCTAACCTAACCTAACCTAACCTAACCTAACCTAACCTAACCTAACCTAACCTAACCTAACCTAACCTAACCTAACCTAACCTAACCTAACCTAACCTAACCTAACCTAACCTAACCTAACCTAACCTAACCTAACCTAACCTAACCTAACCTAACCTAACCTAACCTAACCTAACCTAACCTAACCTAACCTAACCTAACCTAACCTAACCTAACCTAACCTAACCTAACCTAACCTAACCTAACCTAACCTAACCTAACCTAACCTAACCTAACCTAACCTAACCTAACCTAACCTAACCTAACCTAACCTAACCTAACCTAACCTAACCTAACCTAACCTAACCTAACCTAACCTAACCTAACCTAACCTAACCTAACCTAACCTAACCTAACCTAACCTAACCTAACCTAACCTAACCTAACCTAACCTAACCTAACCTAACCTAACCTAACCTAACCTAACCTAACCTAACCTAACCTAACCTAACCTAACCTAACCTAACCTAACCTAACCTAACCTAACCTAACCTAACCTAACCTAACCTAACCTAACCTAACCTAACCTAACCTAACCTAACCTAACCTAACCTAACCTAACCTAACCTAACCTAACCTAACCTAACCTAACCTAACCTAACCTAACCTAACCTAACCTAACCTAACCTAACCTAACCTAACCTAACCTAACCTAACCTAACCTAACCTAACCTAACCTAACCTAACCTAACCTAACCTAACCTAACCTAACCTAACCTAACCTAACCTAACCTAACCTAACCTAACCTAACCTAACCTAACCTAACCTAACCTAACCTAACCTAACCTAACCTAACCTAACCTAACCTAACCTAACCTAACCTAACCTAACCTAACCTAACCTAACCTAACCTAACCTAACCTAACCTAACCTAACCTAACCTAACCTAACCTAACCTAACCTAACCTAACCTAACCTAACCTAACCTAACCTAACCTAACCTAACCTAACCTAACCTAACCTAACCTAACCTAACCTAACCTAACCTAACCTAACCTAACCTAACCTAACCTAACCTAACCTAACCTAACCTAACCTAACCTAACCTAACCTAACCTAACCTAACCTAACCTAACCTAACCTAACCTAACCTAACCTAACCTAACCTAACCTAACCTAACCTAACCTAACCTAACCTAACCTAACCTAACCTAACCTAACCTAACCTAACCTAACCTAACCTAACCTAACCTAACCTAACCTAACCTAACCTAACCTAACCTAACCTAACCTAACCTAACCTAACCTAACCTAACCTAACCTAACCTAACCTAACCTAACCTAACCTAACCTAACCTAACCTAACCTAACCTAACCTAACCTAACCTAACCTAACCTAACCTAACCTAACCTAACCTAACCTAACCTAACCTAACCTAACCTAACCTAACCTAACCTAACCTAACCTAACCTAACCTAACCTAACCTAACCTAACCTAACCTAACCTAACCTAACCTAACCTAACCTAACCTAACCTAACCTAACCTAACCTAACCTAACCTAACCTAACCTAACCTAACCTAACCTAACCTAACCTAACCTAACCTAACCTAACCTAACCTAACCTAACCTAACCTAACCTAACCTAACCTAACCTAACCTAACCTAACCTAACCTAACCTAACCTAACCTAACCTAACCTAACCTAACCTAACCTAACCTAACCTAACCTAACCTAACCTAACCTAACCTAACCTAACCTAACCTAACCTAACCTAACCTAACCTAACCTAACCTAACCTAACCTAACCTAACCTAACCTAACCTAACCTAACCTAACCTAACCTAACCTAACCTAACCTAACCTAACCTAACCTAACCTAACCTAACCTAACCTAACCTAACCTAACCTAACCTAACCTAACCTAACCTAACCTAACCTAACCTAACCTAACCTAACCTAACCTAACCTAACCTAACCTAACCTAACCTAACCTAACCTAACCTAACCTAACCTAACCTAACCTAACCTAACCTAACCTAACCTAACCTAACCTAACCTAACCTAACCTAACCTAACCTAACCTAACCTAACCTAACCTAACCTAACCTAACCTAACCTAACCTAACCTAACCTAACCTAACCTAACCTAACCTAACCTAACCTAACCTAACCTAACCTAACCTAACCTAACCTAACCTAACCTAACCTAACCTAACCTAACCTAACCTAACCTAACCTAACCTAACCTAACCTAACCTAACCTAACCTAACCTAACCTAACCTAACCTAACCTAACCTAACCTAACCTAACCTAACCTAACCTAACCTAACCTAACCTAACCTAACCTAACCTAACCTAACCTAACCTAACCTAACCTAACCTAACCTAACCTAACCTAACCTAACCTAACCTAACCTAACCTAACCTAACCTAACCTAACCTAACCTAACCTAACCTAACCTAACCTAACCTAACCTAACCTAACCTAACCTAACCTAACCTAACCTAACCTAACCTAACCTAACCTAACCTAACCTAACCTAACCTAACCTAACCTAACCTAACCTAACCTAACCTAACCTAACCTAACCTAACCTAACCTAACCTAACCTAACCTAACCTAACCTAACCTAACCTAACCTAACCTAACCTAACCTAACCTAACCTAACCTAACCTAACCTAACCTAACCTAACCTAACCTAACCTAACCTAACCTAACCTAACCTAACCTAACCTAACCTAACCTAACCTAACCTAACCTAACCTAACCTAACCTAACCTAACCTAACCTAACCTAACCTAACCTAACCTAACCTAACCTAACCTAACCTAACCTAACCTAACCTAACCTAACCTAACCTAACCTAACCTAACCTAACCTAACCTAACCTAACCTAACCTAACCTAACCTAACCTAACCTAACCTAACCTAACCTAACCTAACCTAACCTAACCTAACCTAACCTAACCTAACCTAACCGAGTCCGAGTTCAGCCACGCTTGCGAAGGCCACGTTTTTGAAATTCTCCGGTTTAAAAAATTCAAAATAGTGGGTAAAAGTAGTGCTACGAAAGTGCGAGTGGTCTTAAAAGTTGCGTCTCAGTGCAGTGCATAAGTGACAAGTGTCCCTACCATCCGGGAAAATCCCAGGGAAAAGTGAAAGTGGAAAAACCAAAAACACGGCACAAAATTCACACTTTGGAGCTCAATAGCTCTGAAACTACAGTGACAACCACCTGTTTTTCCGACACCAGAACCTGCGGCCCGCTGAGACGCTTCTCCTGACACGTCTGCACAGCGGATATCTGGAACCAATAAAAAGTTATTGACCAAAAACCACCGCACATAACCTAAAAATTAGAAACGTGCACTTTGACCCAGACCTGCTGTGGACCTGATTTTTTGGCAGCTGACGGGCGACATCAAGGAAAGCTCAAAACCGCTTAGACCAGATTTTTAGCGCCCCCTGGAGGGAAGAAAATTAACTTTCAAAAATCAAACTTTGCTGGGCTCTCCTGGAAAATCGGCAGGCGGGACCCCCAGTTTTTCCGGCGGTTCCTGCTGCGCGCTCATCGTGAGAAGAGATTGGAGCTAAGTTTAGATTTTTACCATCATTAGTTTTAATTATATTTAAGTTTTTCAAAATTTTTTAGTTTTCAAAAAATTTTCTTAAGGAAAAACTTCAAAATTCAAATTATCTTTTTAGATTCCGATAGGCATAGATTTTACACAAATTTAACAATTTTTAAAATTTTTTTACTATATTCCGTTTTAAAGTTATTCAATTTTTTGTAATTTTTTCAAATTAAATTAAAATTAATAGATAAAAAATATTTCTGACCCCGGGATTGACTTTAGACCACCTATTGCCCACTGTATAAGTCCAAACTCGCGACCAATAGGCCCAAGAACAAAGATTTTAGACATTTTCAGCCATATTGGTTTTCATGGTTGCTACATAAAATTGTTAATATCTCTGGACCTATTGGGCGTACAGGACTCGGATTTTCGACGTCCCCTGTGGGACATAGACGAGAATCATTTAAGATTGTTTTCAGCGGTTTTTGGGAACTGAAAATTTTCAGCCCTGAAACCATTCTGGGCGGATAGCGGAAATCAAGCCGGGCACTATAGTCGAAACCGCGACTCTCTGTGGCAAACGGTTGCGGAGTTACAGCCTTTTAAAACTGCCTTTTGACAGTTGGGCGGCCATTTTGTAAATCTTCGGCCTAACGTAGCTCCGGACTCGGTGGTCGTAGAGAGTTGCCGTTTTCGCAGTAGGGCTTGGGGAGGCAACCTCTACCCGATCCACCTGGTTTCAGGCACTTTGGAGCTGAAAATTTTCAGGACCCTGAAAACCACTTTGCGCGTCGGAGGGGGTTGAGCCAAGTCGAAAGAACCCAGGCTCGAGTATTCTGCGACCACTGGAAGGGAAGATATCGGGGGTTGAAAGTTGACTTTGACAGTTCCTGAACTGTCAGACGAAATTTCAAACTCTGATAGCTGCCGAACCCAAGGTCGTAGAGGGCTCGGGTTTTCTTTGGGGACATCGGCTGGGCCCGCCCTACCCGAAAAACGACTTTTCAGGAGTTTTCAGGAGACAGAAATTTTCAGGCCTGAAACCTGTTCCGCGGGATAGATCTCGACGAGCCCAGTCAGAAAAGCCCAAGCACGGTGGCAATCGGTCGAACGGTTCTGGAGAAAACCACATATAACCAGATTCTGGGCGCCATATTGGGTCAGCAACCAGAACTTTGGACTGGGTTATCTCCTGAACCCCTCGGGCTAGGAGGGTCGTGTTTGGGTTTGTCGGAGAGGGCTCGGGGAGGCCTATTCCGCGAGCTACACAGAACGACTCTAGGTAGAGTCAAAAATTTTTGACCTTAATTTTGGACGCGGATAAGTCCCTGAAGGCTCCCTGACACCAGATTCGTATCTGGAACGTAGACTTAAGCAAATAGGACAGAGCTAGACTCTACAATTGGCAAAACTTTAGAATTAAGTTATTTTTAACGTGTTAAATTGTAATTTTACGTCTGGAACGTGGCCACACTTTCGCAGTGAACTAAAATTAAATACAAAACCGACACCGACATCTCTCTACTTACTCCACTCCAAATTAGAACACTGAGATAATTATCACCACCCAAGGAGTAGTAGAGTTACCTGCGGAATACTTACCTGCGGAGAGCGTAGATCCAACGGAGTGCACCTGCTGACCTCCCGGCCGCGTACACCAACACCACCGCCACCTGAAACAGAAAAAAGAAATTTTAGGACAGGTTTAAACTAAACCTAAATTAAAGTGACAAATAGTCTGTTTTAGTTGTTTTATTTTATTTTATTTTAGTATTAGCTCTAAACTTTCTTTTACACTTTACCTTATACACATTTACACTTAGCATAGTTCATATACATTATATACATCTTCTGGGGTACTTTTTACAATACCCCTGACGTTGCACCAATCCAAACCCCACCACTAGAAAGATGCTAGGAATCAGAACGCCAGCAAAGAAAGCGACAGCAGCAGATCCGCGGAACAAAAGCCCACAAAACGTAGCAGAGGAGGCAGGGCCCTCGACGCAAAACGTTAGGAGGAGCGTGGGAGAGTGGGAAGCGGGGAAGCAGGAGAGAAAAGACCCGTCCCCAACAAAGCCTGTCAGGACCGTGCCGAGGACGGTAAAAAGGACTTCACTTGAGACCAAAAGTCCGCCACCGGCGCAAAAAACCAGGGTAGAGCAAGCCAGGATATGTCTCGTTAAGATAAAAACCCACATGGCAACGACCAGAAATACCAAAAGGGAGATAAAGGAAGACGTCGAGGCTCAGGCGGAAAGGCTCTACCAACTGGTCAAAGACGCTGAGCAGGAACGGGGACGGTTACCCCAGCCCACAAAGGACTTAAAAACTACAGGGGTACAAGTCCAGATACAAGGGAACTTTGAAGGGAAAAAGGCCAACGATGAGGCAGACGCTCTCCGGAAGGCTCTGGAAGAGCATAGTAAGAACTTAGCCGAAAATGGCGCGAAAATGGATAGGCTGAAAGAGGCACTACAAGCTAGCCAAGAACATATCGAGAAATTCTCCTACGCTAGCGTAGCGGCAAGTCGGCCTACCAATCAACCACCTAGGCAAGCACTACACTCCATAGTAGTGACGGCCAAGGACGAGAAGGAAACCGGAGAGCAGGTACTAGATAGAATTAGGAAAGTAGTGAATGCTAGGGAAGGGGGGATAACGGTAGAGAAGGTAAGAAAGGCGAAAGATCGGAAGGTAATTATGGGATGCCGAACGAAAGAGGAAAGAAGAAAGATACAAGAAAAAATTAGAGAAGCACCTGAGCTGGTAGTAGAGGAAATCAAAAATAAAAATCCCCTGATTGTACTCAAAGACATAATGCAGTACAACACAAACGAGGAGATAGTCAAGGCCCTCCACAACCAAAATGGCCAAATATTTGAAGGTCTGGACGAGGAGCAAAGCAGTATGGAGATACTGTTCCGAAAGCGCACCAGGAACCCGCACTCCTGTCATGTGGTATTGAGAGTCGCCACAGCGGTTTGGAAGCGCATGCTCGGGGCCGGGGCGGTGCACGTGGACCTCCAGCGAGTACGGGTCGAAGACCAGTCCCCGCTGGTTCAGTGCTCGCTCTGCCTCGGCTACGGGCATAGCCGCCGTCTCTGCACAGAGACAATAGCAAAATGCAGCCACTGTGGCGGTCCCCACATGAAGTCTGAGTGTGAGGACTGGATGGTAGGCGCACCACCGAGCTGTTGCAACTGCACTCGCGCAAAAATAGAAATCAGGGACCATAACGCATTCAGCTCAGAGTGCACGATTAGAAGACGGTGGGACGATATAGCCCGTACTTCTGTAGCATACTGCTAAAGGCGACTTGGAAAACACTCCTGTCCAACAAAATGCAAGACCTTACCGAGTGGCACAAGCAAATTTACAGCGTAAGGAACTGGCAACCACCGAACTCTTTTTAGAGGCCAGTGAACGTAAGATCGCATGGGCCCTGATCCAGGAGCCGTATGTGGGAGGGGCACGAAGTATGAAGAGCTACCGAGGTGCGAGAATCTACCAATGCGAGGTTGATGGAAGCGGGAGGGTAAAAGCGGCAATCGCCGTCTTCGATGATGACCTGGATGTCATCCCCTACCCAAAACTCACCACGAATAACATCGTCGTGGTGGGGATCCGGACCAAAGCTTGGGAAATCGCAGTAGTCTCCTATTACTTCGAGCCAGACCAACCCTTGGGGCCATACCTGGACCAGTTGACCCAGATCAGAACTGAAGTGGCCACCGGTAGATTGCTGTTAGGTGGCGATTCAAACGCGAAAAGTACCTGGTGGGGCAGCAATATCGAAGACCCCAGGGGCGAAGAGATGTCCGGGACCCTGGAAGAGTTAGAGCTTCAGGTACTGAACACTGGCGATATCCCTACTTTTGACACCATCAGGGGTGGTAGAGTGTTCAGAAGCCACGTAGACGTCACGGCATGTTCGCTTGCCTTGTTTGACCTGGTAGACGGCTGGCGGGTCGACACAGGAGCAACGTCCTCGGACCACAACACAATATTCTTCAACATCAAGGTTAAAAGGGAGGTAGGGATGAATATCCGTAGAACCACAAGAAAATTTAATACAAAAAAGGCAGACTGGGACAAATTTAGACAAAAACTAGAAGAACTGAAAACTGAAAACCATATTAATTTAGATAGTATAAACGAAATAAATAGTAAACAAAATTTAGAGGAAATAGTGATTAAATATAAAAACTTAATTGATCAAGCTTGTAGTAGTGCAATACCTAGAGTTAATAGTAAAATGAAACTTAACTTACCGTGGTGGTCCGAGGAGCTCGCTGTGATGAAGAAGGAGGTTGCTAGGAGAAAGAACCGCATTCGCAATGCCGCGCCGGTCCGAAGGGCGATGGTCGTAGACGATTACCTGAAAGCAAAAGAAGATTATGAGATAAAAGCTAAAAAAGCCCAAATCGCCAGTTGGAAGGAGTTCTGTCGCAGGCAAGACCGGGAAGGAGTGTGGGAAGGGATCTACAGGATAATCGGAAGGACCGCCAGGAGACAAGAAGACTTGACCCTATTTAACGATGGTGCATTCCTAAACCCACAGGAATCTGCAGCCTTGCTAGCCGACACGTTTTATCCAAAGGACACAGCGCTCGAGGACAACGCAGACCACAGGCGAACAAGAGAAGCTGCCAGTCGGGTAAATGAGTGGCAGCATGATGAGTATCATGATCCACCATTTACGCCGCTGGAACTGAAGACAGCAGTGGAAGGTTTTAATCCTAAGAAAGCACCAGGTGATGATGGATTTACGTCGGACATCTGCTGTCGAGCTATCTACCAGGACCCGGACGCGTTCCTTGCCCTGTACAATAAGTGCCTAGAACTGGCACACTTCCCGGACATCTGGAAGGAGGCAACGGTGGTGGTCCTCAGAAAACCGGGCAAGGACAATTACTTGAACCCCAAGTCATATAGACCGATAGGTCTCCTGCCGGTCTTGGGGAAGGTCCTGGAGAGGATGGTAGTAGCACGGATTAAATGGCAGCTTGTGCCGCGGCTTAGTACTCGCCAGTTTGGCTTTATGCCCCAGAGGAGCACCGAGGACGCCCTCTATACTCTAATGAAACACGTACAGGACAAGTTGAGGCTGAAGAAGCTAATTGTCCTGGTGTCATTGGATATAGAGGGAGCCTTCGATAGCGCATGGTGGCCAGCGATCAAAGTCAGACTGGCTGAGGAAAAGTGCCCGGTGAACACCAGGAGGCTACTAGACAGTTATCTCGACAGCAGACGTGTAAAAGTGAGGTATGCTGGGGAGGAATGCACAAGAGAGACAAACAAAGGCTGTGTCCAAGGGTCAATAGGTGGTCCAATCCTGTGGAACCTACTACTGGACCCACTTCTGCAGGACCTGGAAATAAAAGGGAACTATGCCCAGGCATTTGCGGACGACATCGTCTTGATAGTGGATGGAGACACTGCGGCCGAAGTCTCCGGAACAGCGAATGCAGCCCTCACTCATGTACAGAATTGGGGTGTCAAGAACAAACTAAAGTTCGCGCCGCACAAGACCTGTGCGATGCTGGTCACAAACAAATTGAAATACGACACACCAATTCTGACCATGGGCGGGGTTGACATCGCGATGGTCCGGGAAATGAAAATATTGGGACTCACTATAGACCACCGGTTGACATTTGACGAGCACGTCACCAATCAAAGCAAAAGAGCAGTTGACATGTACAAACAACTGGCACGCGCGGCAAAGGTCAACTGGGGCCTCAGTAGGGACGTCATCCACATAATGTATACAGCCGTGATTGAACCGGTCATGACGTACGCGGCTGGAGCCTGGGCTCCCGCGACAAAAAAGGTAGGGGTGCGGAAAAGGCTCGGATCCGTCCAACGAGGATTCGTCCAGAAACTCTGCAAATCATACCGCACAGTCTCGCTCAACTCGGCTCTGGTACTAGCCGGGATACTACCTCTAGACCTTCGCATACAAGAGGCAGCAGCCATGTATGAAGCAAGGAGAGGGTCGTCACGGTTTATACCTGGAGACCGGGAGATCGAGGGTGCGGTGAGGTTTGCAGAATCTTCTCATCCGGCCAGACAAATGGCTCTGGAATTCGTGTGCCTGGCAGACCAAAGGCTTGTGGACAGTTATAACGTGCAGGCCGTGCGAATATTCACGGACGGCAGCAAGATTGAGGGGAAGGTCGGAGCCGCATTATCCCTATGGGATAATGTAGGCGAAATCCAGAACCTCAAGCTTAGCCTCGCCGCGTACTGCACAGTCTACCAGGCGGAATTACTGGCTATTTGTAAGGCCACGGACGTTATTCTCAAGCGCAATGAGACGAGCTTTGGCTTGTATAGCGACTCAATGTCTGCATTGCAGTCGCTTGCAAGCCACGGTTCGCTCCATCCCCTGGTGGTACGCGCGCGAGCCAATTTGGCTCTGGCCTGGAATCAAAACAAAGCTGTGTCTCTGTTTTGGATCAAGGCCCACGCGGGACTGCCAGGGAATGAACGCGCGGACGAGCTGGCTAAGGAGGCAGCATTGTCGTCACGGAGGAAGCCTGACTATGACCGGTGTCCGATTTCATTCATCAGAGGCCAGATCCGCATGGGATCCCTCGATGAGTGGAATCGGAGATATATGTCTGGTGAGACTGCCTCGGTGACGAAAATGTTCTTTCCCGATGCCATAGAAGCCTACCGCGTCATCAAGCGCGTGAGGCCGACAGGTGTACTTACGCAGATCTTTACAGGGCACGGTGGGTTCTCTGAATACCTGAATCGCTTCAGGTGTAAGGAGAGCCCAGCGTGCATCTGTGACCCCAACGTCGCGGAATCGGTCCCGCATATACTGCTGGAGTGCCCGGTGCATTCATTGGAGAGATTTAAAGTAGAAACAGAAATAAACGTAAAATTACAGAAAGGAATTATCAGCGAAATTATGAAAAGTAAAAGTATACAGAGATTTTTGGTATACTGCGAAAGTGTGGCAAAGAAAGTAATTTGTAGAAATAAAACCTGAATTAAGTTATGCTAGGCTTATATTGTAAGAATATAAAATTGTTAGCATAGAAAATAAGAGAAAATGTTAGCAGTAGACCAACAAAACTTTGTTATAGAATATAAGATAGTAGATAATGTATAAGAATTAGTATATAGAACATAGTATAAGATTTTATAAGAAAAAAGTAATAAATACCGAGTACTGAATTATTTCCCCAAAATATATATAAAAAAGACAAAGAAAGGAAAACAATTAGAGTACAAATAGTGGGAGTCCCACCCACAGAAAGGAAAGAAAGGGAAGGATGACAGAAGAATATAGTATGCGGAATGGAAGTGCGAGAGGCATAAATGCGAGAACTGGAATAAATGAGGAAACGCAAAGAATAGGCGCCAATTATGTTGGCGGGATTGGTGTAAAAAAAAAAAAAAAAAAAAAAAAAAAAAAAAAAAAAAAAAAAAAAAAAACCTAACCTAACCTAACCTAACCTAACCTAACCTAACCTAACCTAACCTAACCTAACCTAACCTAACCTAACCTAACCTAACCTAACCTAACCTAACCTAACCTAACCTAACCTAACCTAACCTAACCTAACCTAACCTAACCTAACCTAACCTAACCTAACCTAACCTAACCTAACCTAACCTAACCTAACCTAACCTAACCTAACCTAACCTAACCTAACCTAACCTAACCTAACCTAACCTAACCTAACCTAACCTAACCTAACCTAACCTAACCTAACCTAACCTAACCTAACCTAACCTAACCTAACCTAACCTAACCTAACCTAACCTAACCTAACCTAACCTAACCTAACCTAACCTAACCTAACCTAACCTAACCTAACCTAACCTAACCTAACCTAACCTAACCTAACCTAACCTAACCTAACCTAACCTAACCTAACCTAACCTAACCTAACCTAACCTAACCTAACCTAACCTAACCTAACCTAACCTAACCTAACCTAACCTAACCTAACCTAACCTAACCTAACCTAACCTAACCTAACCTAACCTAACCTAACCTAACCTAACCTAACCTAACCTAACCTAACCTAACCTAACCTAACCTAACCTAACCTAACCTAACCTAACCTAACCTAACCTAACCTAACCTAACCTAACCTAACCTAACCTAACCTAACCTAACCTAACCTAACCTAACCTAACCTAACCTAACCTAACCTAACCTAACCTAACCTAACCTAACCTAACCTAACCTAACCTAACCTAACCTAACCTAACCTAACCTAACCTAACCTAACCTAACCTAACCTAACCTAACCTAACCTAACCTAACCTAACCTAACCTAACCTAACCTAACCTAACCTAACCTAACCTAACCTAACCTAACCTAACCTAACCTAACCTAACCTAACCTAACCTAACCTAACCTAACCTAACCTAACCTAACCTAACCTAACCTAACCTAACCTAACCTAACCTAACCTAACCTAACCTAACCTAACCTAACCTAACCTAACCTAACCTAACCTAACCTAACCTAACCTAACCTAACCTAACCTAACCTAACCTAACCTAACCTAACCTAACCTAACCTAACCTAACCTTTTTTTTTTTTTTTTTTTTTTATCGTCTGGAAATGCTTTATGCACCGTCACGCCGCCCCGGGGAGGACGGCGCGGTGTGTGGGACTCCGCCCTGAAAAGGACGTCTACCCACTAAAACCAGACGGGTGTTCGCCTCATCACATATTGCCGGGGTCACGGGTACGTGTAGACATTCTTCCGCGCCCCCGGCGGTGACGGGCCGCCTTATGCGGCCCCCGGCTCTGTTGGAGGGTGCCTGTGGTGTGCACCCTCTTCTCCTCCACTGAGTGGGACGCGGCACACTCCGACCGCATCACCGACTCTGGCCTAGTGCTGGGCGGCAGACTTCCCCAAGTCTGCCGCCCGTGGCCCTTAGGTGGTGTTTGAGCTCGCCCAGTGCCTTATTGCAAATTGTTGCGATGGCGATGGCTGGGCGGGCTCCGTGACGTCCATGGCAACGGCGGACGATGCCTGGCTTCGCGTCGGGGGGGTCTGGTGTTCGACCCCACCGCGCTTTCCCTTCTTTTGGCGGGACACGCAGGCCTTGGCGCCAATGCGGTGTCCCGCGGGTTTTCCTTCTGCAGCGCACACGCTGCAATGTGGGTCGGCAGTACACTGCCCGGCCTTGTGGCCCCTCTGGCTGCAGCGATAGCATTGGTCGCTGCGGTCGACCTCGGACGAGCACGTGTGCTGTACGTGCCCGCCGTACAGGCATCGGTAGCACTGAAGGGGCCTGGGCTCCAACAGTGTCACCTTGGCCGACACCCAGCCTACCAGTAAGTGGCCCGCGTTTGCAACCTTCTTGGCTGCCGCAACAGGACAGCGGAGCCACGCGGAGCCGACGCCGGAAGGGCCGACCCGGATCTCCCCAACCTTTATTTCTGCGGCGGTGCAACCGCCAATGCGGGCAGCCGCGGCGGCGACCTCCGCCGCAGTCACGGAATCGTCCAGACCCACAACGCGTAACTCCGCGCATTTCGTGGGCCTGGAGACCCGGACATCCCCGTCGTCAAGGCACCCTCTGAGTTTGGCGGCGAGGGCATCGGCCTTGTCGCCGCTCGTGGCCCCGGGAATTTCAAGGATGCGGGCGCCAGTAACGGCCCGCTTGAACTTGAGGGAGGTGATCCCGAGGCCAGCCAAGTCCACACTCTGCTTGGCCTTGAGGAGGACAGAGACATAGGATACGCCCCTCTCCTCCGCGCCTGGCTGCAACGATAAAACAACCGCAGTTGAGCGCGGTGCCTTGAGCTTGCTCGCCTTCTTCTTTTTCGTCCCTCCTCGCTTTTTCTTGCCCTTCTTGTTCGTGACAGTCTGCCACTCGCCCTCCTTGCGAGCGGCAGCCGTCGCGGCACCTTGTGTTGGTGCGGGCGCATTGTCCTTCTTTGTTCTTTTCCCCTTCCCCTTCCCTTTGGGCTTGGCAGCCGACACCTGGGATGGGCCGGCCTGGGGCTCGCTGGGAGGAGCTAGGGGCTCTGATGTTTCCATCGGGGCTTCAGTCTCGGATGGAGCCGGGGCAGGGTCCGGGGCTGGGACGCCGGACGTCTTGGCCACCGGCAGTGTCCTAGCCGGAGGGGCCTTTTTCTGGCCCCCTTTGGTCGTATTCGCCGGTAAGCGGCTAGCACCGCGTGGTGCGGCAGCCTTTGCCGCGTATGAAGGCGGCGCCTGATCGCCAGCGAGAGGCGGGCGCAGGATCTTGCCCTCTATCACGGAGAACCTGGCAGCCAAACTTGCCAGTTCTGTGCGGACCAGCTGAACCAGATCCGGCTCAGCGGGCCGCGGCGTCTCTGGGGCGGAGGCGGATGGATTTTGTATCCGCGAGACGTCAGCTTTCAGCTTGTCTACCTCCTGCCGCATTTTTTCCTGCTCCTCTTTAAATTTCCTATTTTCGCCCTGGAGGCGGCGATTGTCAGCCTGCAGTTTGGACAACTCTTCCTGCAGGCGACTGTTTTCTTCCGATGCCGAGAGCTGACGGAGCTCGCCGGCTGCAGCCTCAATGACTGCCATTGCTTCTTTTAGGCTTCGGGTGAATGTTCCCTTGAGATTGCCTGATTTGGTGGCCACATGGTGGACCACCTTAAGGCCCGCAGCCACCTGCTCGTAGAGAGCGGCTGCAGTGCGGCCTTCTCCCTCTCCTTCTAAGCCGGTGACGACACCCGGCTTCGCGCGTTTGGACTTGGCCGCCTCGACCAAGTCTTGCGCGTCCTGTTCTACGCGAAGGCGTAGTTCCTCGCGCTGGGCGGCCAGGAGTTCGGCTTTCGCCTTGGCCAGCCCCACATACTCCCCGGTGGTGGGAGGTCGGCCTCTCCCCCGCCGTGCCGGTGACGCCTCGTCGCCCGACTCGGAAGCCGAGCGACTCGTCACACTCCCCGAGCGCAGTCGCTTGCGCCCCTCTCTCCAGAATTGTGACGGACTGAGCTCTACCGTGCTGCAGTCCACCACCATCACATCGCTCGATGCCGACCCGGTATCGGATGCGGCACCCCCCTCAACGTCTTTAGGTTTTTGAGTTTTAGTTAAATTTTCCATACTAGTCCCACGAGTATGGGGGAAATAAGTGGTCCACCCGGGCAGTGCCCCCTGTACCCGGGTAAGCCTAAGTCAACAGCGGGTCGGCCGGTCCGCTGAGGTTGGCGCCCTCACGACCGAGGCAATCCCCCCGGCCATGCGTCCCCTCGCCGGGCGCCGAAACTTAGGATTCGGAGTAATTTTAACGTCCTCGCAGAAGGAGGCCATCGCTTGCCAGGCGTCAGGACACCCGACCATCTCCCTGACGACGGCCGGGAGGTCGAGGTTGGCCCCTACTGTGTTCCGCAAGACACGGCGCTGCTCTGCCCATGCGGGGCAATCCGCGAGCGTGTGCTGCGCCGTGTCCTCGGGGCAGTTCGTACAATGGTGGCAGTGGGCGTCCGGCTCCCTCCCGGCGATACGCCACAGGTAACTGCCGAAGCATCCATGCCCCGACAGCACCTGTGTCAGCCGGAAGGTCAGCACGCCGTGACGCCTGCCCACCCAGTCCGTCAATACAGGACGGACTGCCTCGACCGTCCTGACGCCTGCACTCGGTCGGCTCAAACGCGCCGACCACTCCTGTAACGCTGCATGCTGCAGCAGCCGCCTTTGGTGCTCCAGCTCCCTCGGGACGTACCCTCCCCTGCGCTCCAGCGTGTCCTTGCGCCATGTATAGAGTGACGCAAGGACCCGAGCGTCGATGTCCCAAGGGAGCGAGCCGGCCAACACGCAGGCCCCCTCCGTGGAGATGGTGCGATACCCGCGGATGACTCGCACGGATATCGCACGCTGCGGCCGCCGCAGCAGTGCAGCGCCGCGCTCCGTTACCTCGGTGGCCCAGACAGGGGCACCATAGAGGGCCATAGAACGTATGACCCCCAGGTATAGCCGCCTGCACGAGACGTTAGGGCCACCGAGGTTTGGCAGCAGCCGACCAAGCGCCCCGGCCGCGCTCAAAAGGCGCAGGCCTAGGCGCTGGAAGTGGGCGTTGAACGTCCACCGACTGTCCAGTAGTAGGCCCAAGTACTTCAGCTCGGGCCTGACAGCGATTTGGACCCCACCGATGGTGATGTGGGATCCCGACGGAGGCGCCTTCCGCGGACCGTGGAAGCAGATCGCCTCCGTCTTGTTCAACGCCACTTCCAGCCCCAAGCGGCGAATGCGCGCCACTGTCTGGGCGGTTCCGGCAGTCGCCAGACGGGCAGACTCCCTGTAGGTGCTCTCCCGGGCCAGGACGAGCGTGTCGTCAGCGTAACAGACGACGCTGACACCCGGGAGAGTGGCCCCGCGGAGGACCCAATCGTAGCCGATGTTCCACAAGAGGGGCCCCAACACGGACCCCTGTGGAACACCGCAAGACATGGGTCTTGTTCGCGTACCGTCCCTGACCGCAAAGGTGATAGCGCGGCCATGGAGATAGTCCCCGACCAGCCGACGCAGATACGGCGGTGTGCGATGGAACTCGAGGGCCGCCAAAATGCAGCTCCACGGGATGGTGTTGAAGGCGTTGGCGATGTCCAGCGACACCGCCATCAACACCCCCCCGGATTCCACCGCCTGCTCCGAGCGGGCCTTGACGCGCAGGATCGCGTCAACGGTCGAGCGACCCGCTCGGAAACCAAACTGGTTGTCGGACAGGTCGGGGCCAACGTGCGTCAGGTGCTTGACGAGGCGGGCGGCGACAATACGCTCGAAGAGTTTTCCCGCCTCGTCCAACAGCACGATGGGACGGTACGCGGAAGGTGAATCCGCGGGGCGTCCATCCTTCCTTAGGAGGACCAGTCTGCCCGTCTTCCACTCTGTGGGGAATCGACCCTGCTCGAGACACCCGGTGAACAGGTGTCGTGTTCTGGGCCCCAGGACCTTGAGGGCTAGCGCCCATGCGCGGCCGGGAATCCCGTCGGGTCCGGGGGCCGTGTTCCGGGCGCTCATGCGGTCGACGGCGACCGCCAGCTCCGCCTCCGTCACTGCGGGTACAGGCTCCTCTTGTGCCTCCTCCCTACCACGTCTTCGCGACCCCATGGACGGGGGCTCGTGGCCCGCTCCGTCCGGGAACAGAGCCGAAACGACATCTCGGACCAGAGCGGGCTCGAGTGTCTCCGTTAGAGGGGGCGCCCAAGGCCGCAGTTTGGCTCTTGCGAGCTTGTAGGGCCGCCCCCAGGGGTCGCTGTTGAGGAGGCGCAGGAACTCCTCGTTCGCGACCTCTTTGGCCCGGCTGATGCCGAGTTGTAGGGCCTCCTTGGCTGCTGCAAGGGCCTCTCGCAGCCGGGCCTCGGCCGAGAGATCGCGTGGCCGTCGTCGACGCTGCCGCAGATAGCTGCGCCGGGCAGCTGCACACGTCGTTCGCTGGCTCGCCAGCTCCTGGGACCACCAATACACATGACGCCTCTGAGGACCAGACCTGGCCCGGGGCATAGCCGCGTCGCAGATCTGCGACATTGCGAACCCGAACCAGTCGGCCTCGGCGTCCACGTCCAGCGGGTCCTCAGGAGTGGAGAACCAGCTTTGGACGATGGCGGCTTCCATGAGAACGTCTCTGTCGAGCCGCGTCAGGACCCACCTCCGGGTCGTCGGATGGACGCGACTCGGGCGCCCGCCGCTGGGGGACGCTGAGGGTGCGGATATCCCGAACCGGATATACCGGTGGTCGGAGAGAGTCTCCACACCCTCCATGACCCGCCAGCCTTGAGCGCGGTGCGCCAAAGATGTGCTGGCGAAGGAGACGTCCACGATGGAGCCGCCGTTGTCCCGCACGCACGTGTGCACCGTCCCGCGGTTGAGTACTACTAGCCCCGTTGCGACTGCCCACTCCTCGAGCGCATCGCCGCGCGCATCTGTGGCAGGGCAACCCCAAGCCACAGACTTGGCATTGAGGTCGCCGAGGAGCAGGACGGGGCGAGAGCTGTTCCGCCCAATCAGAGCCCCCACGCTGCCGAGAAAGGCCTCGAACTCAGCGAGGACTCTGTTGGGCGAGAAGTAGACGCCAACCGCGAGGACACCACCGACGATAGCTGCCACGCAGCCCGGCATTTTGTCGACGACGACTAAAGAGGAGCCTGTTGACACTTGACATCCGATGGCCACGACGCCATCGGTGTCGCCCGCCCAGTTGTCCCTAGATGGGATGTATAGTGGCTCCGCCACTACGGCCACGTTTATCGACCACTGCGCCATGCTTTGGAGCAGGAGATCCTGAGCTCTGGCGCAGTGGTTGACATTCGCCTGCAGAACTTCGAGGGCCATTATTGTGATGGCTCTGCGGGTTCCGTCACGTCCATAGCCACGGTGACTGGCTGGCTAGGCGCCGGGGCGGTCCGGAATCCGGCCCCGCTGGGCTTCCCCCTCTTCTTTTGACGGGCCACGCAGGCCCTGGCGCCAATGCGATGTTCCGCTGGCTTGCCTTCAGCGGCACACACACTGCAGTGCGGGGTGGCGGTGCACTGCCCAGCCTTATGGCCCGGCTGACTGCAGCGGTAACACTGGTCACTCCGGTCCACCTCGGATGAACACGTGTGTTGGACGTGTCCACCGTACAAACAACGGAAGCATTGCATGGGTCTGGGTTCCAGCAGCGTCACCCTTGCAGCCACCCATCCGACCAGGAGACGACCAGCGTTTGATATGGTTTTGGCCGCTGTCACCGGACAGCGTAGCCAGACTGTACCTAGGCCGGAGGGCTCAAACCGTATTTGGCCGACTTTGACGTCCTCGGCAGCACATCCGCCGACTCGCGCAGCCACATCGCAGACCTCTTGTGAGGTTACTGAGTCGTCCAGGCCCGACAGACGCAATTCGGCACATTTGGTGGGTCTGGTGATCTTAATGTCCTCTCCGTTGAGGTTCTCCCGCAGCTTATTGGCTAGGGAGTCCGCTTTTTCTGCCGTTGCCGCACCGGGAATCTCCAGTATGCGGGCACCGGTGATGGCCCGCTTGAAGCGGAGGGAGGAGATACCGAGGCCAGCCAGATCGACCTTTTGTTTGGCCTCGGCAAGGACTGAGGCATACGTAATGCCCTTCTCCTCCGCTCCAGGCTGCAGCGTGATCACCACCGCAGTTGAACGGGGTGCTCGCAGCCTTGGCGCCTTCTTTTTCTGGCTCTTTTTGTTGGCCTTCTTCTTTCCTTTCTTCTTGGTGACAGTCTGCCACTCCCCGTCTTTGGGAGCGGCAGCTGCCATGGCACCTTGAGTGGGTGCGGGCGCGTTGCTTATGCCTGTCTTTTTCCCCCTCCCTTTTCCCTTGTTCTTGGGAGCCGTGGTCTTTGATGGACCAGCCTGGGGCTCGCTGGGGGATGTCTCCATAGGTGTTTCAGGCTCGGCCTGGGCTGAAGCCGGGGCCGTGGCCGGGGTTGGAACCGGGGCCGTGGCCGGGGTTGGAACCGGGGCTGTGGCCGGGGCTGAAGCGCCAGTCACCTTGGCCGCCGGGGCTTTCTGGCTCACGTTCGGAGCCTTGGCCGAAGGGGCCGGTTTTTGGCCACCTTTTGCCGCCTGTGGGCGGTTCGCACTGCGAGGCGCAGCAGCCTTCGCCGCATATGACGGTGGTGGCGGCGCTCGACTAGGTGTTCGGTCGCTAGCGAGTGGCGGGCGCAAGATTTTGCCCTCGATCACCGAGAATCGGGCGGCCAAGCTCGCCATCTCATTGCGGACCAGCTGAACCAGATCTGGCTCAGCCGGCCGCGGCATCTCCGGGGTGGTGGTGGCGGGCTTTCGGATACCCGCCACATCGGTCTTCAGCTGCTCGAGCTCGAGACGCATCTTGGCCTGCTCGTCCAGGAACTTCTTGTTTTCCGCCTGAAGGCGGCGATTGTCCGCCT
This sequence comes from Acronicta psi, assembly GCA_946251955.1. Lineage (NCBI taxonomy): Eukaryota > Metazoa > Arthropoda > Insecta > Lepidoptera > Noctuidae > Acronicta > Acronicta psi. Next base: position 16,942,489 of record OX276470.1, on the reverse strand, counting down.
GCAGTTTGGACAGTTCCTCCTGCAGGCGGGCATTTTCTTCAGAGGCCGAGAGTTGTTTAAGCTCCCCGGCTGCGTCCTCGATGACCACCATCGCTTCCTTAAGGGATCGGGTGAAGGTTCCCTTAAGGTTGCCAGATTTAGTGGCCACGTGCTGGACCACCTTGAGGGCTGCTGCCACCTGCTCATATAGAGCGGCTGCGGTGCGGCCTTCCCTCTCTGCTTCTGAACCAGGGACAACACCTGGTTTAGTGCGTTTCGACTTGGCCGCATCGACCAAGTCCCTCACGTCCTCTTCGACGCGAAGACGAAATTCTTCGCGTTTGGCGGCGAGCAACTCCAACTTCGCTTTCGCCAGCCCCACGTACTCGCCGGTGGTGGGAGGACGGCCTCTCCCCCTCCGGGCTGGCGACGCCTCGTCACCCGACTCGGAAGCCGAGCGACTCGTCGCATTTCCTGAGCGCAGGCGTTTGCGCCCCTCCCTCCAGAATTGCGATGGAGACAACGCAGGCACGCTGCACTCCACCAGCATTACATCACTTGACACCGACCCGGTGTCGGATACGGCGTCCTCCTCCATCCTTCTCTCCTCTCCATCCTTCTCTCCTCCTACGTCTTTGGGTTTGTTTTTGTTTTTAGAATCCATATGAAATCCCACGAGTATGGGGGAAAAGATGGTCCACCCAGGCAGTGCCCCCTGTACCTGGGTAAGCCTATGTCAACAGCGGGTCGGCCGGTCCGCTGAGGTTGGCGCCCTCACGACCGAGGCAATCCCCCCGGCCATGCGTCCCCTCGCCGGGCGCCGAAACTTGGGATTCGGAGGCATTTTGTACGAGGTTGCCTTCCCCGCGGTCCGGGCGACCAAGCCAAGACCGACGGAGGGTACCCCACCCTGAGCCGCGAGACCTGATCCACAGACACTCAGGGCTGGCGGAAGATACCCCCCGGTTTTCCGGCGGTGGCACTGAAGACGACTTCTGTGCCTGCCCGGTGGTAGTGTGAGTACACACCGGGCCCGCCCTCCGCGCCTCCACTACGGCCCCCTGGATACAGGGGCACACGTGGAGTTTCGCCGCGCAACGCTGCCCGCTAAGCCTCGCGGCCCGCGGGAAGCCTCCCCCCCTGGCCCTGAAAAGGGCCTTTTCTCCCCCGCTAGGCCTCGCGGCTTCGCAGGGGGTTCTCCCCCCCCTGGCCCTGAAAAGGGCCTTTCCCCGGTGTCGGACCATTAGCCACGAGCAACAAGACTCCCCAAAAGGCAGGAAGAGTTGTTGCCCGAGTTGCCCAGGGTGAACCAGGCTCCACGACTACCGTTCCCACCGGACGTATCCGAGAAGGACTGATAGCCACGGAGCACACGAGGAGGTTGTCCGACCTGTCACCCCAACCTAACCTAACCTAACCTAACCTAACCTAACCTAACCTAACCTAACCTAACCTAACCTAACCTAACCTAACCTAACCTAACCTAACCTAACCTAACCTAACCGTCATTGACAAAATTAGGACCGCGGTGGATGCCAAAGAAACACGTATCCACATCGACAGGGTGCGAAAGGTTAAGGACCAGAAGGTTGTCGTAGGCTGTAAGAATTTGAACGAACTGGAGGCGGTCAGGAGCAGGCTGGACGGCTCCTCGGCTGGCTTCTCAGTCGAGGATGCACTGTATAAGGACCCCTTGGTGGTGTTGATGGACGTGCTGTCATACAACACGGACAACGACATCACCAAGGCGATCTTTAACCAGAACGCGCACCTCCTGGAAGGATTACCGGCGGAGCAGGTGAGGGTCGCCGTCAAGTACCGTAGACGAGCGAGGAACCCGCACGAAAACCATGTGGTGTTACAGGTCTCCCCACCGGTGTGGCAGCGACTGGTCGAAGCCGAACGAGCTTACGTCGACATGCAGCGGATCCGCGTATTCGATCAGAGTCCGCTGATCCAATGCACTAGATGTCTCGGCTTCGGTCACGGCAGGAAAATGTGCACCGGCGAGGAGGACATCTGCTCGTACTGCGGTGACCCTGATCACCGGCGAACTGATTGCCCCGCAAGTCAGGCCGGAAAGCCGCCCAGGTGTAGCAATTGTACCGCCGCCAAGAAAAAAGAAATTGACCACGACACCTTCAGCCTGAAGTGCCCTGTTCGACTACGGTGGGACGATCTCGCGCGATCCACCGTGGAGTATTGTTGAGGGCACCACTGTGTCTGGGAGTGTGACGCTACTGGACGAGAGTAAACTGCGTTCGGAAGAGACGATACGCTACTGGCGAGGGATGGGGAGAAACCGCAACCAAAGAGCCCAACAAAAAGAACGACAGGGACCTTCCATACGGAGGACCCATGTAACCCTGGCGATGATAATCATCGCCAGACTAGAATGGATGCCGTGGAAAGGAACACTGGAGAAGGTACGACCCACTCCTCGCCGACTACGACCCACTAACGTACGTAGCAAATGAGCTATGCTTCGAATATATTGTACGTGATATAGAATCGTAAGCATAACAGAAGCAGAAGGAATATACGGACATATGGAGAGACTATAAACTGTTATCACCGAGGAGAACGCGGAAGTCCAGTTCCAACACTTAAAGACACCTAAAGCCCCGAACATGCTGCTATGCTTTAAAGGCCAAACGATGAAATGCAACAGTGTAAAATGGAAATATTACAGGGACCAGAATAGCATGGGAAATAGATTAACGAAGCAATACGTAAAAGTTTAAAGACAACACAAGAGATAAATAGTAACAAGACGAAATCTAACATACAGAAATAAATAAAGCCTAAACGTGTAAAATGGGAATAAAAATTACCAAGAGGAAATAAAGCACAATAGAAAAGAGAGATACTAAATCTAATAATGTAAATAAAAGAAGAAAGAACAACAGAAAATTTAAGTATATAAGCAACACAGACAAACAAACAAAACAAACACAAATCATAAAGTAAGGAAAATTAAACAGACTAGAAGTAAATCAAGGCCCTAATTATGTTAGGGGAAAAATATGATATCAATTAAAAAAAAAAAAAAAAAAAACCTAACCTAACCTAACCTAACCTAACCTAACCTAACCTAACCTAACCTAACCTAACCTAACCTAACCTAACCTTTTTTTTTTTTTTTTTTTTTTTTTGTGTCTGAAAATGCTTTATGCACCGTCACGCCGCCCCGGGGAGGACGGCGCGGTGTGTGGGACTCCGCCCTGAAAAGGACGTCTACCCACTAAAAACAGACAGGTGTTCGCCTCATCACATATTGCCGGGGTCACGGGTACGTGTAGACATTCTTCCGCGACCCCGGCGGTGACGGGCCGCCTTATGCGGCCCCCGGCTCTGTTGGGAGGGTGCCTGTGGTGTGCACCCTCTTCTCCTCCACTGAGTGGGACGCGGCACACTCCGACCGCATCACCGACTCTGGCCTAGTGCTGGGCGACAGACTTCCCCAAGTCTGCCGCCCGTGGCCCTTACGTGGTATTAGTGCACGCCCAGTGCCTTATCGTGAATTGTTGCGATGGCTGGGCGGGCTCCGCTACGTCCATGGCGACGACGGCCGTTGGCTGGCTTCGCGTCGGGGGGGTCTGGTGTTCGACCCCGCCGCGCTTGCCCTTCGTTTGGCGGGACACACAGGCCTTTGCGCCAATGCGGTGTCCCGCGGGTTTGCCGGCGGCAGCACACATGCTGCAATGCGGATTCGCCGTGCACTGCCCGGCTTTGTGACCTGGCTGGCTGCATCTGTAGCACAGGTCACTGCGATCAGTCTCCGACGTGCATGTGTGCTGCACGTGTCCACCATAGAGGCAGCGGTAGCACTGCAGGGGCCTAGGCTCCAGCAGCGTTACCTTTGCCGACACCCAGCCTACTAAGAGATGGCCCGCGTCTGCGATCTTCTTGGCTGCCGCGACAGGACAGCGGAGCCAAGCGGAGCCGAGGCCGGAAGGGCCGACCCGTATCTCCCCAACCTTAATATCTGCGGCGGTGCATTCGCCAATGCGGGCAGCCGCGGTGGCAACCTCCGCCGCAGTCACGGAGTCATCCAGGCCCACAATGCGCAGCTCCGCGCACTTCGTGGGCCTGGAGACCCGGACATCTTCGTCCTTGAGGCACCCCCTCAGTTTGGTGGCGAGTGCATCTGCTTTGTCGCCGCTCGTGGCCCCGGGAATTTCTAGGATGCGGGCGCCCGTAACGGCCCGCTTGAATTTTAGAGATGTTATCCCGAGGCCTGCCAAGTCCACATTTTGTTTGGCCTCTAAGAGGAGAGAGGCATACGAGACGCCCCTCTCCTCCGCGCCCGGCTGCAGCGATAACACTACAGCGGTTGAGCGCGGTGTCTTGAGTTTATTGGCCTTCCGTTTTGCCCCTCCTCGCTTCTTCTTCTTCTTATTCGTGACAGTCTGCCACTCACCCTCCTTGCGTTGAGCGGCAGCTGTCGCAGCACCTTGAGTCGGTGCGGTCGCGTTACTAGCGTCCGTCTTTTTCCCCTTCCCTTTTCCTTTGCCCTTGGCAGCGGCGGCCTTTGAGGGGCCGGCCTGGGGCTCACTAGGTGGCTCCGATATCTCCATCGGAGCTTCGTCAGTCTGTGCTGGAGCCGGGGCTGGGACGCCGGACGTCTTGGCCGCTGGCGGTTTCTTGGCCGGAGGGGCCTGTTTCTGGCCTCCTCTTGTCGTTTTCGCCGGTGGGCGTATAGCACCGCGTGGTGCGGCAGCCTTGGCCGCGTATGAGGGCGGCGCCTGATTCGCTAGACGATCGCCAGCGAGAGGCGGGCGCAGGATCTTGCCCTCCAGCACTGAAAATCTGGCAGCCAGACTCGCCAGTTCCGTGCGGACCAGCTGAACCAGATCTGGCTCGGCTGGCCGCGGTGTCTCTGGGGCGGAGGCGGAAGGATTTTGGATCCGCGCGACGTCAGCTTTCAGCTTGTCGACCTCCTGCCGCATTTTGTTTTGCTCGTCCTTGAATTTCTGATTTTCGCCTTCAAGGCGGCGGTTGTCCGCCTGCAGCTTAGCGAGCTGCTCCTGTAGGCGGCTATTCTCCTCAGAGGCCGATAGCTGTCGAAGCTCACCGGCTGCGTCTTCGATGACGGACATCGCATCTTTAAGGCTGCGCGTGAACGTGCCTTTTAAGTTTCCGGATTTGGTGGCCACATGCTGGACCACCTTTAGGCCCGCAGCCACCTGCTCGTAAAGAGCGGCTGCGGTGCGGGCTTCTCCCTCTCCTTCTAAGCCGGTGGCAACACCCGGCTTCGCGCGTTTGGACTTGGCCGCATCGACCAAGTCCTGCACGTCCTGCTCTACGCGAATTCGTAGTTCTTCGCGTTGGGCGGCCACGAGTTCGGCTTTCGCCTTGGCCAGCCCCACGTACTCGCCGGTGGTGGGAGGTCGACCTCTCCCCCGCCGTGCCGGTGACGCCTCGTCGCCCGACTCGGAAGTCGAGCGACTCGTCACACTCCCTGAGCGCAGTCGCTTGCGCCCCTCCCTCCAGAATTGTGCCGGACTGAGCGCTAACGCGCTGCAGTCCACCACCATCACATCACTCGATGCCGACCCTGTATCGGATGCAGCACCCCCCTGAACATCAGTTTGGTTTTTTGTTTTAGATTTATCCATAACATATCCCACGAGTATGGGGGAAAGGATGGTCCACCCAGGCAGTGCCCCCTGTACCTGGGTAAGCCTAAGTCAACAGCGGGTCGGCCGGTCCGCTGAGGTTGGCGCCCTCACGACCGAGGCAATCCCCCCGGCCATGCGTCCCCTCGCCGGGCGCCGAAACTTAGGATTCGGAGTAATTTTTGTGGAGGTTGTCTTCCTCCCGGCCCAGGCGATCAAGCCAAGACCGACCGGAGATGTCGGACATCCCCCGGTTTTTCCGGCGGTGGCAGGAAAGAAAACTTCCACTGCCTGCCCGGCGGTAGTGTGAGTACACACCGGGCCCGCCCTCGCGCCTCCACTACGGCCTCTGAAAACAGAGGCGCACGTGGTACAACGCCCCCTTAGCCACCCACTAAGCCTCGCGGCCTCGCGGGAAGCCTCCCCCCCTGGCCCTGAAAAGGGCCTTTTCTCCCCCGCTAGGCCTCGCGGCTTCGCAGGGGGTTCTCCCCCCCATGGCCCTGAAAAGGGCCTTTCCCCGGTGTCGGACCATTAGCCACGAGCAACAAGACTCCCCAAAAGGCAGGAAGAGTTGTTGCCCGAGTTGCCCAGGGTGAACCAGGCTCCACGACTACCGTTCCCACCGGACGTATCCGAGAAGGACTGATAGCCACGGAGCACACGAGGAGGTTGTCCGACCTGTCACCCCAACCTTTTTTTTTTTTTTTTTTTTTTTTTTGTGTCTGAAAATGCTTTATGCACCGTCACGCCGCCCCGGGGAGGACGGCGCGGTGTGTGGGACTCCGCCCTGAAAAGGACGTCTACCCACTAAAAACAGACAGGTGTTCGCCTCATCACATATTGCCGGGGTCACGGGTACGTGTAGACATTCTTCCGCGACCCCGGCGGTGACGGGCCGCCTTATGCGGCCCCCGGCTCTGTTGGGAGGGTGCGTGTGGTGTGCACCCTCCTCTCCTCCACTGAGTGGGACGCGGCACACTCCGACCGCATCACCGACTCTGGCCTAGTGCTGGGCGACAGACTTCCCCAAGTCTGCCGCCCGTGGCCCTTACGTGCTATTTGTGCACGCCCAGTGCCTTATCGCGAATTGTTGCGATGCTGGCTGGGCGGGCTCCGTGACGTCCATGGCCATGGTGGCCGTTGGCTGGCTTCGCGTCGGGGGGGTCCGATGGTCGACCCCGCCGGGCTTGCCCTTCGTTTGGCGGGACACGCAGGCCTTTGCGCCAATGCGGTGTCCCGCGGGTTTGTCGGCGGCAGCACACATGCTGCAATGCGGGTTCGCCGTGCACTGCCCTGCTTTGTGACCTGGCTGGCTGCATCTGTAGCACAGGTCACTGCGATCTATCTGCGACGTGCATGTGTGCTGCACGTGTCCACCATGGAGGCAGCGGTAACACTGCAGGGGCCTAGGCTCCAGCAGTGTCACCTTTGCCGACACCCAGCCAACCAGTAGATGGCCCGCGTCTGCGATCTTCTTGGCTGCCGCGACAGGACAGCGGAGCCAAGCGGAGCCGAGGCCGGAAGGGCCGACCCTGATCTCCCCAACCTTAATGTCTGCGGCAGTGCATCCGCCAATGCGGGCGGCCGCGGTGGCGACCTCCGTCGCAGTCACGGAGTCGTCCAGACCCACAACGCGTAACTCCGCGCACTTCGTGGGCCTGGAGACCCGGACATCCCCGTCGTCGAGGCACCCTCTCAGCTTGGCGGCAAGGGCATCAGCTTTGTCGCCGCTCGTGGCCCCGGGAAGTTCTAAAATGCGGGCGCCAGTAATGGCCCGCTTGAACTTTAGGGAGGTGATCCCGAGGCCAGCCAAGTCCACACTTTGCTTGGCCTTGAGGAGGACCGAGACGTAAGATACGCCCCTTTCCTCCGCGCCTGGCTGCAGCGACAAGACAACCGCAGTTGAGCGCGGTGCCTTCAGCTTGCTCGCCTTCTTCTTCTTTTTCGCTCCTCCTCTCTTCTTCTTTCCTCTCCTGTTCGTGACAGTCTGCCACTCGCCCTCCTTGCGAGCGGCAGCTGTCGGAGCGTCTTGAGCAGGTGCGGGCGCGGTGTTTGTGCCCGTCTTCTTCCCAATGCCCTTTCCCTTGGGCCTTGGAGCCGCGGCCTGAGATGGGCCGGCCTGGGGCTCGCTTGAGGGGTCTGTCTCCATTTGTGTTTGTTCCGCCTGGGCTGGAGCCGGGGCTGGAACGTCGGTCGTCTTGGCAGCCGGGGTTTTCTGGCCCGGGTTTGGTGCCTTGGCCGAAGGGGCCGGTTTCTGGCCCCCTTTTGCCGCCTTGGAACCTGCAGCCTTCGCCGCGTATGAAGTCGGCGGCGGGGCTTGGCTCGCCATACGATCGCCAGCAAGTGGCGGCCGCAAGATCTTTCCCTCGATGACTGAGAATCTGGCGGCCAAACTCGCCATCTCAGTCCTGAACAACTGAACCAGTTGCGATTCAGCTGGCCGCGACGTCTCCGAGGCAGAGGGCTGTTGGATACCCGCCACATCTGCCTTCAACTTGTCGAGCTCCTGACGCATCTTCGTCTGCTCGTTCGAGAATTTCTTGTTCTCCGCCTCGAGGCGGCGATTATCTGCCTGGAGCTTGGATAGCTCCTCCTGGAGGCGGGCATTTTCCTCCGACGCCGAGAGCTGTCGGAGTTCATCAGCCGCGCCTTCGATTAGAGCCATCGCCTCCTTTAGGCTCCTCGTGAAAGTTCCCTTCAGATTGTTGGATTTGGTGGCAACATGGTGGACCACCTTTAATCCTGCCGCCACTTGTTCGTAAAGGGCGGCTGCTGTTCGGCCTTCTCCTTCGCCGGGGACGTCACCCGGCTTAACGCGCTTGGACTTGGCCGCAGCGACCAAGTCCAGCACGTCCTCCTCCGCGCGGAGCCTAAACTCCTCCCTTTTGGCGGCCACAAGCTCTGCCTTAGCTTTGGCCAGCCCAACATACTCTCCGGTGGTGGGAGGTCGTCCTCTCCCCCTCCGGGCTGGCGACGCCTCGTCACCCGACTCAGAGGCCGAGCGGCTCGTCGCATCATGCGAGCGCAGGCGTTTGCGCCCCTCCCTCCAAAACTGCGATGGTGAGAGCGCAGGTGCGCTACACTCCACTATCATGACTTCGCTTGACGCCGACCCGGTGTCGGATACGGCGCCCTCATCCCTTCCTCGTTCTTCTCCTCCTCCAACTTCTCCTACGTCCTTTTGGGTTTTGTTTTTGATAGAATCCATACTGTTCCCACGAGTATGGGGGATATAAGTGGTCCACCCGGGCAGTGCCCCCTGTACCCGGGTAAGCCTAAGTCAACAGCGGGTCGGCTGGTCCGCTGAGGTTGGCGCCCTCACGACCGAGGCAATCCCCCCGGCCATGCGTCCCCTCGCCGGGCGCCGAAACTTAGGATTCGGAGTAATTTTTGTGGAGGTTGTCTTCCTCCCGGCCCAGGCGATCAAGCCAAGACCGACCGGAGATGTCAGACATCCTCCGGTTTTTCCGGCGGTGGCAGGAAGGAAAAACTCCCACTGCCTGCCCGGCGGTAGTGTGAGTACACGCCGGGCCCGCCCTCGCGCCTCCACTACGGCCTCTGAAAACAGAGGCGCACGTGGTACAACGCCCCCTTAGCCACCCACTAAGCCTCGCGGCCTCGCGGGAAGCCCCCCCCTGGCCCTGAAAAGGGCCTTTTCTCCCCCGCTAGGCCTCGCGGCTTCGCAGGGGGTTCTCCCCCCCGTGGCCCTGAAAAGGGCCTTTCCCCAGTGTCGGACCATTAGCCACGAGCAACAAGACTCCCCAAAAGGCAGGAAGAGTTGTTGCCCGAGTTGCCCAGGGTGAACCAGGCTCCACGACTACCGTTCCCACCGGACGTATCCGAGAAGGACTGATAGCCACGGAGCACACGAGGAGGTTGTCCGACCTGTCACCCCCTGTCACCCCAACCTAACCTTTTTTTTTTTTTTTTTTTTTTTGTGTCTGAAAATGCTTTATGCACCGTCACGCCGCCCCGGGGAGGACGGCGCGGTGTGTGGGACTCCGCCCTGAAAAGGACGTCTACCCACTAAAAACAGACAGGTGTTCGCCTCATCACATATTGCCGGGGTCACGGGTACGTGTAGACATTCTTCCGCGACCCCGGCGGTGACGGGCCGCCTTATGCGGCCCCCGGCTCTGTTGGGAGGGTGCCTGTGGTGTGCACCCTCTTCTCCTCCACTGAGTGGGACGCGGCACACTCCGACCGCATCACCGACTCTGGCCTAGTGCTGGGCGACAGACTTCCCCAAGTCTGCCGCCCGTGGCCCTTACGTGGTATTTGTGCACGCCCAGTGCCTTATTGCAAATTGTTGCGATGGCGATGGCTGGGCGGGCTCCGACACGTCCATAGCCACGGTGACTGGCTGGCTAGGCGCCGGGGGGGTCCGTTGACTGACCCCGCTGGGCTTCCCCCTCCGTTTTTCGCGGGATAGGCAGGTCTTGGCGCCTATTCGATGACCCGCGTTCTTGCCTGCGGCCGCACACATACTGCAGTGCGGATCCGCGGTGCACTGCCCCGCTTTGTGACCTGGCTGGCTGCACCTGTAGCACAGGTCACTGCGGTCCACCTCCGACGAACATGTATGCTGGACATGTCCGCCGTATAGGCATCGGTAGCACTGCAGGGGCCTAGGCTCTAGCAGTGCTACCTTGGCCGATACCCAGCCGACGAGTAGATGACCCGCGTCTGCCAGCTTTTTGGCTGCCGCGACGGGACAGCGGAGCCATACTGAACCGAGGCCAGAAGGGCCGACGCGGATCTCCCCGACCTTCGTCTCTTCGACGGTACATTCACCGATGCGGGCAGCAGCGCAAGCGACTTCTGCCGCAGTCACGGAGTCATCCAGGCCCACAACGCGTAACTCCGCGCATTTCGTTGGCCTGGAGACCCGGACATCGTCTTCCTTGAGACATTCCCGGAGCTTTGCGGCAAGAGCATCGGCCTTGTCGCCGCTAGTTGCTCCGGGAATTTCCAGAATGCGGGCGCCAGTGATGGCCCGCTTGAAACGGAGGGAGGGGATCCCTATGCCAGCTAGGTCTACACTCTGCCTAGCCTCGGACAGGATGGAGGCATACGATATGCCCCTCTCCTCCGCGCCCGGCTGCAGTGAAATGACGACTGCGGTTGAGCGTGGAGCCCGCAGTCCGTTATTCTTCTTTTTCTTCGCCCCTCCCCGCTTCTTCTTTCTCTTGTTCTTCCTGTTTGTGACAGTCTGCCACTCGCCCTCCTTGGGAGCGGCAGCTGTCACGGCACCTTGGGTAGGAGCTGGCGTGCTGTTCACATCCGTTTGTTTGGAGTTCTTGCTTTTCCCTTTTCCTTTCCCCTTGGATTTAGGAGCCGCCGCCTCTGATGGGCCGGCTTGGGGCTCGCTGGGGAGTGTCTCCATTGGTGTTTCCGTGTCCTGAGCTGAAGCGGTCGGGGCTGGAGCGTTGGCCGCCTTGGCAGTCGGAGCTGGGGCGTCGACTGTCTTGGCGGCCGGGGCTGGGACGCCGGTCAGCTTGGCGGCCGAGGCTTTCTGGCCTGAGGTCTGTGCCTTTGCCGAAGGGGCCGGTTTCTGGCCACCTTTGGTCGTGTTCGCCGGTAGGCGGTTGGCGCCACGTGGCGCGGCAGCCTTCGCCGCGTATGAAGGTGGCGGCGGTGCTTGGCTCACCATACGATCGCCGGCAAGAGGCGGGCGCAAGATCTTGCCTTCTATAACTGAAAATCTGGCGGCCAAGCTCGCCATTTCATTACGGACCAGCTGAACCAGGTCTGGCTCAGCTGGCCGCGGTGTCTGAGGGGCGGATGGCTGCCTGATGCCTGCCACGTCGGACTTCAGTTTGTCGAGCTCCCGACGCATTCGCTCCTGTTCTTCCTTAAATTTATTATTCTCGCCCTGGAGGCGGCGGTTGTCCGCCTGCAGTTTGGACAGCTCCTCCTGCAGGCGGGCATTTTCCTCTGTAGCCGAGAGCTGACGGAGCTCACCGGCCGCGTCTTCAATGACGGCCATCGCGTCCTTAAGGCTCCGAGTAAAAGTCCCCTTAAGGTTGCCTGATTTGGTGGCCACGTGTTGGACCACCTTAAGGCCCGCAGCCACCTGCTCGTAGAGAGCGGCTGCAGTGCGGGCTTCTCCCTCCGTGCCAGGGACAACACCTGGCTTGGCGCGTTTCGACTTGGCCGCATCGACCAAGTCCCTCACATCCTCTTCCACGCGAAGGCGAAACTCTTCGCGCTTGGCGGCGAGCAACTCCAGCTTCGCTTTCGCCAACCCCACGTACTCCCCGGTGGTGGGAGGACGGCCTCTCCCCCTCCGGGCTGGTGACGCCTCGTCGCCCGACTCGGAAGTCGAACGACTCGTCTTACTTCCTGAGCGCAGTCTCTTGCGCCCCTCCCTCCAGAATTGTGACGGACTGAGCGCCGACGCGCTGCAGTCCACCACCATCACATCGTCCGATGCTGATCCGGTATCGGATGCAGCACCCCCCTGAACGTCGGTTTGGTTTTTTGTTTGAGTATCCATAACATATCCCACGAGTATGGGGGAAAAGATGGTCCACCCAGGCAGTGCCCCCTGTACCTGGGTAAGCCTATGTCAACAGCGGTTCGGCCGGTCCGCTGAGGTTGGCGCCCTCACGACCGAGGCAATCCCCCCGGCCATGCATCCCCTCGCCGGGCGCCGAAACTTGGGCTTCGGAGTGATTTTGTGTCGAGGTTGTCTTCCCCGCAGTCCGGGCGACCAAGCCAAGACCGACGGAGGGCACCCCACCCTGAGCCGCGAGACCTGATCCACAGACACTCAGGGCTGGCGGTGGGTACCCCCCGTTTTTCCGGCGGTGGCACTGAAGACAACTTCTGTGCCTGCCCGGTGGTAGTGCGAGTACACACCGGGCCCGCCCTCGCGCCTCCACTACGGCCCCCTGGATACAGGGGCACACGTGGAGTTTCGCCGCGCAACGCTGCCCGCTAAGCCTCGCGGCCTCGCGGGAAGCCTCCCCCCCCTGGCCCTGAAAAGGGCCTTTTCTCCCCCGCTAGGCCTCGCGGCTTCGCAGGGGGTTCTCCCCCCCATGGCCCTGAAAAGGGCCTTTCCCCGGTGTCGGACCATTAGCCACGAGCAACAAGACTCCCCAAAAGGCAGGAAGAGTTGTTGCCCGAGTTGCCCAGGGTGAACCAGGCTCCACGACTACCGTTCCCACCGGACGTATCCGAGAAGGACTGATAGCCACGAAGCACACGAGGAGGTTGTCCGACCTGTCACCCCACCCCAACCTAACCTAACCTAACCTAACCTAACCTAACCTAACCTAACCTAACCTAACCTAACCTAACCTAACCTAACCTAACCTAACCTTTTTTTTTTTTTTTTTTTTTAACGTCTGAAAATGCTTTATGCACCGTCACGCCGCCCCGGGGAGGACGGCGCGGTGTGTGGGACTCCGCCCTGAAAAGGACGTCTACCCACTAAAAACAGACGGGTGTTCGCCTCATCACCTTAGGGCCGGGGTCACGGGTACGTGTGGACATTCTTCCGTGACCCCGGCGGTGACGGGCCGCCTATGCGGCCCCCGGCTCTGTGCGGGGGGTGCGTGTGGTGTGCACCCCCCTCTCCTGCCAATCCACTGAGTGGGACGCGGCACACTCCGACCGCATCGCCTACTCGGGCCATAGTGCTGGGCGACAGACTTCCCCAAGTCTGCCGCCCGTGGCCACTTTAAGGTGGTTGGAACAGGGCACGGTTTGCCCTGTTCCTGCGCCCAGTGCGTCGGGCGCGGATTGGCAGGGTGGCGGCAGCGGACTCCCTTTCACGCTCCGCCCCCTCCTTCTGCGAGATGACGTCCTCGCAGAAGGAGGCCATCGCTTGCCAGGCGTCAGGACTCCCGACCATCTCCCTGACGACGGCCGGGAGGTCGAGGTTCGCCCCTACAGTATTGCGTAAGACACGGCGCTGCTCTGCCCATGCGGGGCAATCCGCGAGCGTGTGCTGCGCCGTGTCCTCGGGGCAGTTGACACAGTGGTGGCAGTGGGCGTCCGGCTCCCTCCCGGCGATGCGCCACAGGTAACTGCCGAAGCATCCATGCCCCGACAGCACCTGTGTCAGCCGGAAGGTCAGCACGCCGTGACGCCTGCCCACCCAGTCCGTCAGAACAGGACGGACTGCCTCGACCGTCCTGACGCCTGCACTCGGTCGACTCAGCCGAGCCGACCACTCCTCCATCGCTGCCTGTTGCAGTAGCCGCCTCTGGTGCTCCAGCTCCCTCGGGACGTACCCACCCCTACGCTCCAGCGTGTCCTTGCGCCATGTATAGAGTGACGCAAGGACCCGAGCGTCGATGTCCCAAGGGAGCGAGCCGGCCAATAAACAGGCCCCCTCCGTCGATATGGTGCGATATCCGCGGATGACCCGTACGGATATCGCACGCTGCGGCCGCCGCAACAGTGCAGCGCCGCGCTCCGTTACCTCGGTGGCCCAGACAGGGGCACCGTAGAGGGCCATGGAACGTATGACCCCCAGGTATAGCCGCCTGCACGCGACGTTAGGGCCACCGAGGTTGGGCAAAAGCCGACCGAGCGCACCGGCCGCGCTCAAAAGGCGCAGGCCAAGGCGCTGGAAGTGGGCGTTGAACGTCCACCGACTGTCCAGTAGTAGGCCCAAGTATTTCAGCTCGGGCCTGACAGCGATTTGGACCCCACCGATGGTGATGTGGGATCCCGACGGAGGCGCCTTCCGCGGACCGTGGAAGCAGATCGCCTCCGTCTTGTTCAACGCCACTTCCAGCCCCAAGCGGCGAATGCGCGCCACTGTCTGTGCGGTTCCAGCAGTCGCCAGACGGGCAGACTCCCTGTAGTCCCTCTCCCGGGCCAGGACGAGCGTGTCGTCAGCGTAGCACACGACGCTGACACCCGGGAGAGTAGCCCCGCGGAGGACCCAGTCATAGCCGATGTTCCACAAGAGGGGCCCCAACACGGACCCCTGTGGAACACCGCAGGACATGGGCCGTGTGTGCGTACCGTCCCTGACCGCAAAGGTGATGGCGCGGTCACGGAGATAATCCCCGACCAGCCGACGCAGATACGATGGTGTGCGGTGGAATTCGAGAGCCGCCAAAATGCAGCTCCACGGGATGGTGTTGAAGGCGTTGGCGATGTCCAGCGACACCGCCATCAACACCCCCCCGGATTCCACCGCCTGCTCCGAGCGGGCCTTGACGCGCAGGATCGCGTCAACGGTCGAGCGACCCGCTCGGAAACCAAACTGGTTGTCGGACAGGTCGGGGCCAACGTGCGTCAGGTGCTTGACGAGGCGGGCGGCGACAATACGCTCGAAGAGTTTTCCCGCCTCGTCCAACAGCACGATGGGACGGTACGCGGAAGGCGAATCCGCGGGGCGTCCGTCTTTCTTCAGGAGGACCAGTCTGCCCGTCTTCCACTCTGTGGGGAATCGACCCTGCTCGAGACACCCGGTGAACAGGTGTCGTGTTCTGGGCCCCAGGACCTTGAGGGCTAGTGCCCATGCGCGGCCGGGAATCCCGTCGGGTCCGGGGGCCGTGTTCCGGGCGCTCATGCGGTCGACGGCGACCGCCAGCTCCGCCTCCGTCACTGCAGGTACAGGCTCCTCTTGTGCCTCCTCCCCACCACGTCTTCGCGACCCCATGGACGGAGGCTCGTGGCCCGCTCTGTCCGGGAACAGAGCCGAAACGACATCTCGGACCAGAGCGGGCTCGAGTGTCTCCGTTAGAGGGGGCGCCCAAGGCCGCAGTTTGGCTCTTGCGAGCTTGTAGGGCCGCCCCCAGGGGTCGCTGTTGAGGAGGCGCAGGAACTCCTCGTTGGCGACCTCTTTGGCCCGGCTGATGCCGAGTTGTAGGGCCTCCTTGGCCGCTGCGTGGGCTTCTCGCAGCCGGGCCTCGGCCGAGAGGTCGCGTGGCCGTCGTCGACGCTGCCGCAGATAGCTGCGCCGGGCAGCTGCACACGCCGTGCGCTGGCTCGCCAACTCCTGGGACCACCAATACACATGACGCCTCTGAGGACCAGACCTGGCCCGGGGCATAGCCGCGTCGCAGATCTGCGACATTGCGAACCCGAACCAGTCGGCCTCGGCGTCCACGTCCAGCGGGTCCTCAGGAGAGGAGAACCAGCTTTGGACGATGGCGGCTTCCATGAGAACGTCTCTGTCGAGCCGCGTCAGGACCCACCTCCGGGTCGTCGGATTGACGCGACTCGGGCGCCCGCCGCTAGCGGACGCCGAGGGTGCGGATATCCCGAACCGGATATACCGGTGGTCGGAGAGAGTCTCCACACCCTCCATGACCCGCCAGCTATGAGCGCGGTTCGCCAAGGATGTGCTGGCGAAGGAGACGTCCACGATGGAGCCGCCGTTGTCCCGCACGCACGTGTGCACTGTCCCGCGGTTGAGTACCACTAGCCCCGTTGCGACTGCCCACTCCTCGAGCGCATCGCCGCGCGCATCTGTGGAAGGGCAACCCCAAGCCACAGACTTGGCATTGAGGTCGCCGAGGAGCAGGACGGGGCGAGAGCTGTTCCGCCCAATCAGAGCACCCACGCTGCCGAGAAAAGCCTCGAAATCTGCGAGGACTCTGTTGGGCGAGAAGTAGACGCCAACCGCGAGGACACCACCGACGATAGCTGCCACGCAGCCCGGCATTTTGTCGACGACGACTAGAGAGGAGCCCGTTGACGCTTGACACCCGATGGCCACGACGCCATCGGTGTCGCCCGCCCAGTTGTCCCTAGACGGGACGTACAGTGGCTCTGCCACTACGGCCATGTTTATCGCCCACTGCGCCATGCTCTGGAGCAGGAGATCCTGAGCTCTGGCGCAGTGGTTGACATTCGCCTGCAGAATCTGGAGGGCCATTATTGTTGTGGCTGGGCAGGCTCCGATACGTCCATCGCCTCGGTGGCTGATGGCTGGCTAGGCGCCGGGGGGGTCCGGAATCCGGCCCCGCTGGGCTTCCCCTTCTTTTTCTGGCGAGAGACGCAGGCCTTCGCGCCGATACGGTGTTCCGCAGGTTTGCCCTCTGCTGCACACACGCTGCAGTGCGGAGCAGCGGTGCATTGGCCAGCCTTGTGGCCAGGCTGGCTGCATCGGTAGCAGAGGTCCCTGCGGTCGACGTCAGATGTGCAAGTGTGTTGCACGTGTCCGCCATACAGGCATCGGTAACACTGCAGGGGCCTAGGCTCCAGCAGTGTCACCTTGGCGGACACCCATCCTACGAGTATGTGGCCTGCGTCTGCCAGTTTCTTCGCTGCCGCGACGGGGCAGCGGAGCCACGCGGACCCGAGGCCAGAAGGGCCGACCCGGATCTCCCCGACTCTAATTTCACCCGCGGCGCACTCGCCGATGCGGGCGGCAGCATTTATTAGCTCGTCCGTGGTCACTGAGTCATCCAGACCCACAATGCGTAGCTCTGCGCACTTGGTGGGCCTGGAGATGCGTACGTCCTCATCCTTGAGGCATTCCCGGAGCTTAGTGGCAAGGGCGTCGGCCTTTTCGCCGCTAGTTGCTCCGGGAATTTCCAGAATGCGGGCGCCGGTGACGGCCCGCTTAAACTTTATGGAGGGGATTCCGAGGCCAGCCAAGTCCACGTTTTGCTTGGCCTCGGAAAGAATGGAGGCGTATGTGACGCCCCTTTCCTCTGCACCCTCTTGCAGGGAGATGACGACTGCGGTCGATCGTGGGGCCCGCAGTCTGCTGTTCTTCTTAGCACCACCTCGTTTCTTCTTCCTCTTCCCTTTTTTGTTGGTGACAGTCTGCCACTCGCCCTGCTTGGGAGCGGCAGCTGTCACGGCGCCCTGAGTTGGCGCTGGCGCGTTGCTTGCACCCGTCGTCTTTGTGGTTTTGCCCTTCCCCTTTCCTTTCCCCTTGGGCTTCGTAGCCGCAGCCTTTGATGGGCCGGGCTGGGGCTCGTTGGGAGATGACTCCATAGGTGTTTCTTCCGAGGCTGGAGCCGGGGCTGGAGTAGCGGTTGCCTTGGCAGCTGGGGCTGGAGCACCTGCTACCTTGGCTGCCGGGGCCTTCTTGCCCTGGCTAAGTGTCTTGTCCGTAGAGGCCGGTTTCTGGCCTTTCGTCGCGTTTGCCTGCGGGCGGGCAGCACTGCGTGGTGCAGCAGCTTTTGCCGCATACGAAGGCTGTGTCGGCGCTTGGCTGGTTTTTCGGTCGCCGGCGAGTGGCGGGCGCAAGATTTTGCCCTCTATCACCGAGAACCTGGCGGCCAGACTCGCCATTTCGTTGCGGACCAGCTGTACCAGATCTGGTTCAGCTGGCCGCGGTGTCTCCGGGACAGAGGGCTGTCGGATGCCCGCCACATCTGTCTTGAGCTTGTCCAGCTCCTGCCGCATCTTCGTCTGTTCGTCTGCGAATTTCTTATTTTCCGCTTGGAGGCGGCGATTATCCGTCTGGAGCTTGGATAGCTCCTCCTGAAGGCGGGCATTTTCTTCCGACGCCGAAAGTTGCCGGAGTTCATCTGCCGCGCCTTCGATGAGGACCATCGCCTCCTTAAGGCTACGGGTGAACGTGCCCTTCAAATTGTTGGATTTGGTGGCCACGTGATGGACCACCTGTAACCCCGCCGCCACCTGCTCATAGAGCGCGGAAGCAGTGCGGCCTTCACCACCGGGGACATCTCCCGGCTTTACGCGCTTGGACCTGGCCACTGCGACCAAGTCCAGCACGTCTTCCTCCGCGCGAAGTCTGAACTCTTCGCGCTTAGCAGCAACAAGATCTGCTTTGGCTTTGGCAAGCCCTACGTATTCTCCAGTGGTGGGAGGACGTCCTCTCCCACGCCTGGCCGGCGACGCCTCGTCGCCCGACTCGGAAGCCGAGCGACTCGTCGCATTCCCCGAGCGCAAACGTTTGCGCCCCTCCCTCCAAAAACGTGATGGACTGAGCGCTGACGCGCTGCAGTCCACCACCATCATGTCGTCCGATGCCGACCCCGTGTCGGATGCAGCACCCCCCTTATCATCATTTGTTTGGGTTTTTTTAATTGAAATATCCATAAGATTCCCACGAGTATGGGGGAAAAAATGGTCCACCCAGGCAGTGCCCCCTGTACCTGGGTAAGCCTACGTCAACAGCGGTTCGGCCGGTCCGCTGAGGTTGGCGCCCTCACGACCGAGGCAATCCCCCCGGCCATGCATCCCCTCGCCGGGCGCCGAAACTTGGGCTTCGGAGTGATTTTGTGTCGAGGTTGTCTTCCCCGCAGTCCGGGCGACCAAGCCAAGACCGACGGAGGGTACCCCACCCTGAGCCGCGAGACCTGATCCACAGACACTCAGGGCTGGCGGTGAGTACCCCCCGGTTTTTCGGCGGTGGCACTGAAGACGACTTCTGTGCCTGCCCGGTGGTAGTGCGAGTACACACCGGGCCCGCCCTCCGCGCCTCCACTACGGCCCCCTGGATACAGGGGCACACGTGGAGTTTCGCCGCGCAACGCTGCCCGCTAAGCCTCGCGGCCTCGCGGGAAGCCTCCCCCCCTGGCCCTGAAAAGGGCCTTTTCTCCCCCGCTAGGCCTCGCGGCTTCGCAGGGGTTCTCCCCCCCATGGCCCTGAAAAGGGCCTTTCCCCGGTGTCGGACCATTAGCCACGAGCAACAAGACTCCCCAAAAGGCAGGAAGAGTTGTTGCCCGAGTTGCCCAGGGTGAACCAGGCTCCACGACTACCGTTCCCACCGGACGTATCCGAGAAGGACTGATAGCCACGGAGCACACGAGGAGGTTGTCCGACCTGTCACCCCAACCTAACCTAACCTAACCTAACCTAACCTAACCTTTTTTTTTTTTTTTTTTTTTTTTTTTTTTTTTTTTTTTTTTTTTTTTTTTTTTTTTTTTTTTTTAACGTCTGGAAATGCTTTATGCACCGTCACGCCGCCCCGGGGAGGACGGCGCGGTGTGTGGGACTCCGCCCTGAAAAGGACGTCTACCCACTAAAACCAGACGGGTGTTCGCCTCATCACATATTGCCGGGGTCACGGGTACGTGTAGACATTCTTCCGCGACCCCGGCGGTGACGGGCCGCCTTATGCGGCCCCCGGCTCTGTTGGGAGGGTGCGTGTGGTGTGCACCCTCTTTTCCTCCACTGAGTGGGACGCGGCACACTCCGACCGCATCACCGACTCTGGCCTAGTGCTGGGCGACAGACTTCCCCAAGTCTGCCGCCCGTGGCCCTTAGGTGGTATTTGCCCAGTGCCTTATCGCAAATTGTTGCGATGGCTGGGCGGGCTCCGATACGTCCATCGCTTCGGTGGCTGATGGCTGGCTAGGCGCCGGGGGGGTCCGGATTCCGGCCCCGCTGGGCTTGCCCTTCTTATTCTGGCGAGAGACGCAGGCCTTCGCGCCGATACGGTGTTCCGCAGGTTTGCCCTCTGCTGCACACACGCTGCAGTGCGGAGCAGCGGTGCATTGGCCAGCCTTGTGGCCCGGCTGGCTGCATCGGTAGCAGAGGTCCCTGCGGTCGACGTCAGATGTGCAGGTGTGCTGCACGTGCCCGCCATACAGGCATCGGTAACACTGCAGGGGCCTAGGCTCCAGCAGTGTCACCTTGGCGGACACCCATCCTACAAGTATGTGGCCTGCGTCTGATAGCTTCTTAGCTGCCGCAACGGGGCAGCGGAGCCACGCGGATCCCAGGCCAGAAGGGCCGACACGGATCTCCCCGACTTTTAGTTCTTCAGCGGTGCACCCGCCGATACGAGCAGCAGCGCTGGCGATTTCTCCTGGTGTGACGGAGTCATCCAGACCCACAACGCGTAACTCCGCGCATTTCGTGGGCCTGGAGACCCGTATGTCGTCGCTATTCAGGCATTCCCGGAGCTTTGCTGCAAGCGCGTCGGCTTTGTCGCCGCTCGCTGCTCCGGGTATTTGCAGAATCCTGGCACCAGTCATTGCTCTCTTAAATTGGAGCGAGGTTATACCAATGTCGGCAAGGTTTACGCTTTGTTTAGGCTCGGAGAGGACGGAGGCGTACGAGATGCCCCTCTCCTCGGCGCCCGGTTGAAGCGTGATAACAACTGCGGTAGACCGTGGAGCCCGCAGCTTGTTCGTCCTCTTTTTTGTACCTCCTCGCTTCTTCTTCTTGCCCTTCTTCTTGTTAGTGACAGTCTGCCACTCACCCTCCTTGGGAGCAGCAGCTGCCACAGCACCCTGAGCAGGTGCGGGCGCGTTGTTAGTACCCGTTTTCTCACCTTTGCCCTTGCCCTTGGCATTGGGCTTAGAAGCCGCAGTGTGAGATGGCCCGGCCTGGGGCTCGTTTGGAGAGGCCGTCTCCATAGGAGTGACTCCAGCCTGGGCTGAAGCCGGGGTTGAAGCCGGAGCTGAAACCGGAGCTGGGGCGCCGGTCGTCTTGGTAGCCGGGGCAGCCAGGGCGGCCGGTGCTGCCTTGGCTGTCTGTGCTTTCTGGCCTTGGCTCGTTTTCTTGGTCGAAGGGGCTTGTTTCTGGCCGCCTTTCGCTTGGTTCGCCTGTTGCGGCTTAGCGCCACATGGCTCAGCAGCCTTCGCCGCGTATGAAGGCGGCGTCGGCGCTTGACTCGTTTTCCGGTCACCCGCAAGGGGCGGACGCAAGATCTTGCCCTCTATGACGGAAAATCTCGCGGCTAGGCTCGCCATTTCGGATCGGACCAGCTGAACAAGATCTGGCTCAGCCGGCCGTGACGTCTCAGGAACAGAGGGCTTTTGGATTTGTGATACGTCGGCTTTGAGCTTGTCGAGCTCTTGGCGCATCCTCTGTTGTTCTTCTTTGAATTTGTTATTTTCGCCTTGCAGGCGACGGTTGTCCGCCTGCAACTTGGCAAGCTCCTCCTGGAGGCGACTATTCTCTTCAGACGCCGAGAGCAAGCGAAGCTCACCGGCGGCACCCTCGATGACCGCGACCGCTTCCTTAAGGCTCCTTGTGAATGTGCCCTTAAGGTTGCCTGATTTGGTGGCCACGTGTTGGACCACCTTCAGGCCTGCAGCTACCTGCTCGTAAAGAGCGGCTGCAGTGCGGCCTTCTCCCTCTCCTTCTAAGCCGGGGACAGCACCCGGCTTGGTGCGTTTGGACTTGGCTGAAGCAACCAAGTCCAGGACGTCCTCCTCCATGCGAGCGCGAAATTCCTCGCGTTTGGCGGCCACAAGTTCGGCTTTCGCCTTGGCGAGCCCAACGTACTCGCCGGTGGTGGGAGGTCGACCTCTCCCCCGCCGTGCCGGTGACGCCTCGTCACCCGACTCGGAAGCCGAGCGACTCGTCCCACTCCCTGAGCGCAGCCGCTTGCGCCCCTCCCTCCAGAATTGTGCTGGAGACAGCGTAGGCACGCTGCACTCCACCACCATCACGTCGCTTGATGCCGACCCGGTATCGGATACGGCATCCTCCTCCATTCCTCTTCCTTCTCCTTCTCCTCCTCCTACGTCTTTTGGGTTTTTGTTTTTTAATGAATCCATACAGTTCCCACGAGTATGGGGGATATAAGTGGTCCACCCGGGCAGTGCCCCCTGTACCCGGGTAAGCCTAAGTCAACAGCGGGTCGGCCGGTCCGCTGAGGTTGGCGCCCTCACGACCGAGGCAATCCCCCCGGCCATGCGTCCCCTCGCCGGGCGCCGAAACTTAGGATTTGGAGTAATTTTTGTGGAGGTTGTCTTCCTCCCGGCCCAGGCGACCAAGCCAAGACCGACCGGAGATGTCAGACATCCCCCGGTTTTTCCGGCGGTGGCAGGAAAGAAAACTCCCACTGCCTGCCCGGCGGTAGTGTGAGTACACACCGGGCCCGCCCTCGCGCCTCCACTACGGCCTCTGAAAACAGAGGCGCACGTGGTACAACGCCCCCTTAGCCACCCACTAAGCCTCGCGGCCTCGCGGGAAGCTCCCCCCTGGCCCTGAAAAGGGCCTTTTCTCCCCCGCTAGGCCTCGCGGCTTCGCAGGGGGTTCTCCCTCCCATGGCCCTGAAAAGGGCCTTTCCCCGGTGTCGGACCATTAGCCACGAGCAACAAGACTCCCTAAAAGGCAGGAAGAGTTGTTGCCCGTGTTGCCCAGGGTGAACCAGGCTCCACGACTACCGTTCCCACCGGACGTATCCGAGAAGGACTGATAGCCACGGAGCACACGAGGAGGTTGTCCGACCTGTCACCCCAACCTAACCTAACCTAACCTAACCTTTTTTTTTTTTTTTTTTTTTTTTTTTTTGTGTCTGAAAATGCTTTATGCACCGTCACGCCGCCCCGGGGAGGACGGCGCGGTGTGTGGGACTCCGCCCTGAAAAGGACGTCTACCCACTAAAAACAGACAGGTGTTCGCCTCATCACCTTTCGGCCGGGGTCACGGGTACGTGTGGACATTCTTCCGTGACCCCGGCGGTGACGGGCCGCCTATGCGGCCCCCGGCTCTGTACGGGGGGTGCGTGTGGTGTGCACCCCCCTCTCCTGCCAATCCACTGAGTGGGACGCGGCACACTCCGACCGCATCGCCTACTCGGGCCATAGTGCTGGGCGACAGACTTCCCCAAGTCTGCCGCCCGTGGCCACTTTAAGGTGGATGGAACAGGGCACGGTTTGCCCTGTTCCTGCGCCCAGTTCTTCGGGCGCGGATTGGCAGGGTGGCGGCAGCGGACTCCCTCTCACGCTCCGCCTCCTCCTTCTGCGAGATTACGTCCTCGCAGAAGGAGGCCATCGCTTGCCAGGCGTCAGGACACCCGACCATCTCCCTGACGACGGCCGGGAGGTCGAGGTTCGCCCCTACTGCATTCCGCAAGACACGGCGCTGCTCTGCCCATGCGGGGCAATCCGCGAGCGTGTGCTGCGCCGTGTCCTCGGGGCAGTTGATACAGTGGTGGCAGTGGGCGTCCGGCTCCCTCCCGGCGATACGCCACAGGTAACTGCCGAAGCATCCATGCCCCGACAGCACCTGTGTCAGCCGGAAGGTCAGCACGCCGTGACGCCTGCCCACCCAGTCCGTCAGAACAGGACGGACTGCCTCGACCGTCCTGACGCCTGCACTCGGTCGGCTCAGCCGAGCCGACCACTCCTCCTGCGCTGCCCGTTGCAGCAGCCGCCTCTGGTGCTCCAGCTCCCTCGGGACGTACCCACCCCTACGCTCCAGCGTGTCCTTGCGCCATGTATAGAGTGACGCAAGGACCCGAGCGTCGATGTCCCAAGGGAGCGAGCCGGCCAATAAACAGGCCCCCTCCGTCGATATGGTGCGATATCCGCGGATGACCCGTACGGATATCGCACGCTGCGGCCGCCGCAACAGTGCAGCGCCGCGCTCCGTTACCTCGGTGGCCCAGACAGGGGCACCGTAGAGGGCCATGGAACGTATGACCCCCAGGTATAGCCGCCTGCACGCGACGTTAGGGCCACCGAGGTTCGGCAGTAGCCGACCGAGCGCCCCGGCCGCGCTTAAGAGACGCAGGCCTAGGCGCTGGAAGTGGGCGTTAAACGTCCATCTGCTGTCCAGTAGGAGGCCCAAGTATTTGAGCTCGGGCCTCACAGCGATCTGGACCCCACCGATGACGATGTGGGATCCCGACGGAGGCGCCTTCCGCGGACCGTGGAAGCAGATCGCCTCCGTCTTGTTCAACGCCACTTCCAGCCCCAAGCGGCGAATGCGCGCCACTGTCTGAGCGGTTCCAGCAGTCGCCAGACGGGCAGACTCCCTGTAGTCCCTCTCCCGGGCCAGGACGAGCGTGTCGTCAGCGTAACACACGACGCTGACACCCGGGAGAGTAGCCCCGCGGAGGACCCAGTCGTAGCCGATGTTCCACAGAAGGGGCCCCAACACGGACCCCTGTGGAACACCGCAGGACATGGGCCGTGTGTGCGTACCGTCCCTGACCGCAAAGGTGATGGCGCGGTCACGGAGATAGTCCCCGACCAGCCGACGCAGATACGACGGTGTGCGGTGGAATTCGAGGGCCGCCAAAATGCAGCTCCACGGGATGGTGTTGAAGGCGTTGGCGATGTCCAGCGACACCGCCATCAACACCCCCCCGGATTCCACCGCCTGCTCCGAACGGGCCTTGACGCGCAGGATCGCGTCAACGGTCGAGCGACCCGCTCGGAAACCAAACTGGTTGTCGGACAAGTCGGGGCCAACGTGCGTCAAGTGCTTGACGAGGCGGGCGGCGACAATACGCTCGAAGAGTTTTCCCACCTCGTCCAAGAGCACGATGGGACGGTACGCGGAAGGCGAATCCGCGGGGCGTCCGTCTTTCTTCAGGAGGACCAGTCTGCCCGTCTTCCACTCTGTGGGGAATCGACCCTGCTCGAGACACCCGGTGAACAGGTGTCGTGTTCTGGGCCCCAGGACCTTGAGGGCTAGCGCCCATGCGCGGCCGGGAATCCCGTCGGGTCCGGGGGCCGTGTTCCGGGCGCTCATGCGGTCGACGGCGACCGCCAGCTCCGCCTCCGTCACTGCGGGTACAGGCTCCTCTTGTGCCTCCTCCCTACCACCTCTCCGCAACCCCATGGACGGGGGCTCGTGGCCCGCTCTGTCCGGGAACAGAGCCGAAACGACATCTCGGACCAGAGCGGGCTCGAGTGTTTCCGTTAGAGGGGGCGCCCAAGGCCGCAGTTTGGCTCTTGCGAGCTTGTAGGGCCGCCCCCAGGGGTCGCTGTTGAGGAGGCGCAGGAACTCCTCGTTCGCGACCTCTTTGGCCCGGCTGATGCCGAGTTGTAGGGCCTCCTTGGCTGCTGCAAGGGTCTCTCGCAGCCGGGCCTCGGCCGAGAGGTCGCGTGGCCGTCGTCGACGCTGCCGCAGATAGCTGCGCCGGGCAGCTGCACACGTCGTGCGCTGGCTCGCCAGCTCCTGGGACCACCAATACACATGACGCCTCTGAGGACCAGACCTGGCCCGGGGCATAGCCGCGTCGCAGATCTGCGACATTGCGAACCCGAACCAGTCGGCCTCGGCGTCCACGTCCAGCGGGTCCTCAGGAGAGGAGAACCAGCTTTGGACGATGGCGGCTTCCATGAGAACGTCTCTGTCGAGCCGCGTCAGGACCCACCTCCGGGTCGTCGGATGGACGCGACTCGGGCGCCCGCCGCTGGGGGACGCTGAGGGTGCGGATATCCCGAACCGGATATACCGGTGGTCGGAGAGAGTCTCCACACCCTCCATGACCCGCCAGCCTTGAGCGCGGTGCGCCAAAGATGTGCTGGCGAAGGAGACGTCCACGATGGAGCCGCCGTTGTCCCGCACGCACGTGTGCACTGTCCCGCGGTTGAGTACTACTAGCCCCGTTGCGACTGCCCACTCCTCGAGCGCATCGCCGCGCGCATCTGTGGCAGGGCAACCCCAAGCCACAGACTTGGCATTGAGGTCGCCGAGGAGCAGGACGGGGCGAGAGCTGTTCCGCCCAATCAGAGCCCCCACGCTGCCGAGAAAGGCCTCGAACTCAGCGAGGACTCTGTTGGGCGAGAAGTAGACGCCAACCGCGAGGACACCACCGACGATAGCTGCCACGCAGCCCGGCATTTTGTCGACGACGACTAAAGAGGAGCCTGTTGACACTTGACATCCGATGGCCACGACGCCATCGGTGTCGCCCGCCCAGTTGTCCCTAGATGGGATGTATAGTGGCTCCGCCACTACGGCCACGTTTATCGACCACTGCGCCATGCTTTGGAGCAGGAGATCCTGAGCTCTGGCGCAGTGGTTGACATTCGCCTGCAGAACTTCGAGGGCCATTATTGTGATGGCTCTGCGGGTTCCGTCACGTCCATAGCCACGGTGACTGGCTGGCTAGGCGCCGGGGGGGTCCGGAATCCGGCCCCGCTGGGCTTCCCCCTCTTCTTTTGGCGGGCCACGCAGGCCCTGGCGCCAATGCGATGTTCCGCTGGCTTGCCTTCAGCGGCACACACACTGCAGTGCGGGGTGGCGGTGCACTGCCCAGCCTTGTGGCCCGGCTGACTGCAGCGGTAACACTGGTCACTCCGGTCCACCTCGGATGAACACGTGTGTTGGACGTGTCCACCGTACAAACAACGGAAGCATTGCATGGGTCTGGGTTCCAGCAGCGTCACCCTTGCAGCCACCCATCCGACCAGGAGACGACCAGCGTTTGATATGGTTTTGGCCGCTGTCACCGGACAGCGTAGCCAGACTGTACCTAGGCCGGAGGGCTCAAACCGTATTTGGCCGACTTTGACGTCCTCGGCAGCACATCCGCCGACTCGCGCAGCCACATCGCAGACCTCTTGTGAGGTTACTGAGTCGTCCAGGCCCGACAGACGCAATTCCGCACATTTGGTGGGTCTGGTGATCTTAATGTCCTCTCCGTTGAGGTTCTCCCGCAGCTTATTGGCTAGGGAGTCCGCTTTTTCTGCCGTTGCCGCACCGGGAATCTCCAGTATGCGGGCACCGGTGATGGCCCGCTTGAAGCGGAGGGAGGAGATACCGAGGCCAGCCAGATCGACCTTTTGTTTGGCCTCGGCAAGGACTGAGGCATACGTAATGCCCTTCTCCTCCGCTCCAGGCTGCAGCGTGATCACCACCGCAGTTGAACGGGGTGCTCGCAGCCTTGGCGCCTTCTTTTTCTGGCTCTTTTTGTTGGCCTTCTTCTTTCCTTTCTTCTTGGTGACAGTCTGCCACTCCCCGTCCTTGGGAGCGGCAGCTGCCATGGCACCTTGAGTGGGTGCGGGCGCGTTGCTTACGCCTGTCTTTTTCCCCCTCCTTTTTCCCTTGTTCTTGGGAGCCGTGGTCTTTGATGGACCAGCCTGGGGCTCGCTGGGGGATGTCTCCATAGGTGTTTCAGGCTCGGCCTGGGCTGAAGCCGGGGCCGTGGCCGGGGTTGGAACCGGGGCTGTGGCCGGGGCTGAAGCGCCAGTCACCTTGGCCGCCGGGGCTTTCTGGCTCACGTTCGGAGCCTTGGCCGAAGGGGCCGGTTTTTGGCCACCTTTTGCCGCCTGTGGGCGGTTCGCACTGCGAGGCGCAGCAGCCTTCGCCGCATATGACGGTGGTGGCGGCGCTCGACTAGGTGTTCGGTCGCTAGCGAGTGGCGGGCGCAAGATTTTGCCCTCGATCACCGAGAATCGGGCGGCCAAGCTCGCCATCTCATTGCGGACCAGCTGAACCAGATCTGGCTCAGCCGGCCGCGGCATCTCCGGGGTGGTGGTGGCGGGCTTTCGGATACCCGCCACATCGGTCTTCAGCTGCTCGAGCTCAAGACGCATCTTGGCCTGCTCGTCCAGGAACTTCTTGTTTTCCGCCTGAAGGCGGCGATTGTCCGCCTGCAGTTTGGACAGTTCCTCCTGCAGGCGGGCATTTTCTTCAGAGGCCGAGAGTTGTTTAAGCTCCCCGGCTGCGTCCTCGATGACCACCATCGCTTCCTTAAGGGATCGGGTGAAGGTTCCCTTAAGATTGCCAGATTTGGTGGCCACGTGCTGGACCACCTTAAGGGCTGCTGCCACCTGCTCATATAGAGCGGCTGCGGTGCGGCCTTCCCTCTCTGCTTCTGAACCAGGGACAACACCTGGTTTAGTGCGTTTCGACTTGGCCGCATCGACCAAGTCCCTCACGTCCTCTTCGACGCGAAGACGAAATTCTTCGCGTTTGGCGGCGAGCAACTCCAACTTCGCTTTCGCCAGCCCCACGTACTCGCCGGTGGTGGGAGGACGGCCTCTCCCCCTCCGGGCTGGCGACGCCTCGTCACCCGACTCGGAAGCCGAGCGACTCGTCGCATTTCCTGAGCGCAGGCGTTTGCGCCCCTCCCTCCAGAATTGCGATGGAGACAACGCAGGCACGCTGCACTCCACCAGCATTACATCACTTGACACCGACCCGGTGTCGGATACGGCGTCCTCCTCCATTCTTCTCTCCTCTCCATCCTTCTCTCCTCCTACGTCTTTGGGTTTGTTTTTTATTTTAGAATCCATATGAAATCCCACGAGTATGGGGGAAAAGATGGTCCACCCAGGCAGTGCCCCCTGTACCTGGGTAAGCCTATGTCAACAGCGGGTCGGCCGGTCCGCTGAGGTTGGCGCCCTCACGACCGAGGCAATCCCCCCGGCCATGCGTCCCCTCGCCGGGCGCCGAAACTTGGGATTCGGAGGCATTTTGTACGAGGTTGCCTTCCCCGCGGTCCGGGCGACCAAGCCAAGACCGACGGAGGGTACCCCACCCTGAGCCGCGAGACCTGATCCACAGACACTCAGGGCTGGCGGAAGATACCCCCCGGTTTTC
Organism: Acronicta psi; assembly: GCA_946251955.1. Classification (NCBI taxonomy): domain Eukaryota; kingdom Metazoa; phylum Arthropoda; class Insecta; order Lepidoptera; family Noctuidae; genus Acronicta; species Acronicta psi. The sequence continues at coordinate 16,913,747 of OX276470.1, read as the reverse complement.
CGGCGGTGGCACTGAAGACGACTTCTGTGCCTGCCCGGTGGTAGTGTGAGTACACACCGGGCCCGCCCTCCGCGCCTCCACTACGGCCCCCTGGATACAGGGGCCCACGTGGAGTTTCGCCGCGCAACGCTGCCCGCTAAGCCTCGCGGCCTCGCGGGAAGCCTCCCCCCCTGGCCCTGAAAAGGGCCTTTTCTCCCCCGCTAGGCCTCGCGGCTTCGCAGGGGGTTCTCCCCCCCATGGCCCTGAAAAGGGCCTTTCCCCGGTGTCGGACCATTAGCCACGAGCAACAAGACTCCCCAAAAGGCAGAGAGAGTTGTTGCCCGAGTTGCCCAGGGTGAACCAGGCTCCACGACTACCGTTCCCACCGGACGTATCCGAGAAGGACTGATAGCCGCAGAGCACACGAGGAGGTTGTCCGACCTGTCACCCCAACCTAACCTAACCTTTTTTTTTTTTTTTTTTTTTTTTTGTGTCTGAAAATGCTTTATGCACCGTCACGCCGCCCCGGGGAGGACGGCGCGGTGTGTGGGACTCCGCCCTGAAAAGGACGTCTACCCACTAAAAACAGACAGGTGTTCGCCTCATCACATATTGCCGGGGTCACGGGTACGTGTAGACATTCTTCCGCGACCCCGGCGGTGACGGGCCGCCTTATGCGGCCCCCGGCTCTGTTGGGAGGGTGCGTGTGGTGTGCACCCTCCTCTCCTCCACTGAGTGGGACGCGGCACACTCCGACCGCATCACCGACTCTGGCCTAGTGCTGGGCGACAGACTTCCCCAAGTCTGCCGCCCGTGGCCCTTACGTGGTATTTGTGCACGCCCAGTGCCTTATCGCGAATTGTTGCGATGCTGGCTGGGCGGGCTCCGTGACGTCCATGGCCATGGTGGCCGTTGGCTGGCTTCGCGTCGGGGGGGTCCGATGGTCGACCCCGCCGGGCTTGCCCTTCGTTTGGCGGGACACGCAGGCTTTTGCGCCAATGCGGTGTCCCGCAGGTTTGCCGGCGGCAGCACACATGCTGCAATGCGGATTCGCCGTGCACTGCCCAGCTTTGTGACCTGGCTGGCTGCATCTGTAGCACAGGTCACTGCGGTCAATCTGCGACGTGCATGTGTGCTGCACGTGACCACCATAGAGGCAGCGGTAACACTGCAGGGGCCTAGGCTCCAGCAGTGTTACCTTTGCCGAGACCCACCCTACAAGCAGGTGACCTGCGGCCGATATGATTTTGGCCGCGGGCACAGGGCATTTCATCCAGACCGTGCCCAGGCCTGAGGGTCCGGTCTTTATATCGCCGACCTTTACATCTTCGGAAGCACATCCGCCGAGTCGCGCGGCCACCTGGCATACCTCCTGCGAAGTGACCGAGTCGTCCAGGCCCACTACGCGTAGATCCGCAGTCTTGGTGGGCCTGGAGATCTTGATGTTGTCAGGGTTTAGGCAGTCCCGCAGTTTTTGGGCGAGGGAGTCTGCCTTGTCCGCCGTTTCCGCTCCAGGGATCTCCAATATGCGGGCCCCAGTGATGGCCCGCTTGAAGCGGAGGGAAGAAATCCCAAGGCCGGCCAGGTCGACCTTTTGTTTCGCCTCAGAAAGAACTGAGGCATATGTGATGCCCTTCTCCTCAGCTCCAGGCTGCAGTGTGATCACCACCGCCGTCGAACGGGGAGCTCGCAGCCTTGGAGTCTTCTTTTTTTGGCTCTTTTTGGCCTTCTTCTTTCCCTTTTTCTTAGTGACCGTCTGCCACTCACCCTCCTTAGTGGCAGCAGCTGTCACGGCACCTTGTGTTGGTGCAGGCGCGTTGTTTGCGCCTGACTTCTGGGTGGTTTTCCCCTTTCCCTTTCCCTTGGTGTTGAGAGCCACAGCCTTTGATGGGCCGGCTAGTGGCTCGCTCGGAGGCTCCGATGTTTCCATCGGAGCTACCTCGTCCTGTGCTGGAACCGGGGCTGGAGTTGAGGCTGGGGCACCGGTCGCCTTGGTAGCCGGGGCGGAGGCGCCGGTTGCCTTGGCCGTCGGGGCCTTCTGGCCTTGTCGACCTCCTGTCGCATTTTGTCTTGCTCTTCTTTAAATTTGCTATTTTCGCCCTGGAGGCGGCGATTGTCCGCCTGCAGCTTGGACAACTCTTCCTGCAGGCGACTGTTATCTTCAGATGCCGAGAGCTGACGGAGCTCGCCGGCTGCAGCCTCGATGACTGCCACCGCTTCTTTTAGGCTTCGGGTGAATGTTCCCTTGAGATTGCCTGATTTGGTGGCCACATGCTGGACCACCTTAAGGCCTGCAGCCACCTGCTCGTAAAGAGCGGTTGCGGTGCGGCCTTCTCCCTCTCCTTCTAAGCCGGTGACGACACCCGGCTTCGCGCGTTTGGACTTGGCCGCCTCGACCAAGTCTTGCGCGTCCTGTTCTACGCGAAGGCGTAGTTCCTCGCGCTGGGCGGCCAGAAGTTCGGCTTTCGCCTTGGCCAGCCCCACATACTCCCCGGTGGTGGGAGGTCGACCTCTCCCCCGCCGTGCCGGTGACGCCTCGTCGCCCGACTCGGAAGCCGAGCGACTCGTCCCACTCCCCGAGCGCAGTCGCTTGCGCCCCTCTCTCCAAAATTGTGACGGACTGAGCTCTAACGTGCTGCAGTCCACCACCATCACATCGCTCGATGCCGACCCGGTATCGGATGCGGCACCCCCCTCAACGTCTTTAGGTTTTTGTGTTTTAGTTGCATATTCCATACTAGTCCCACGAGTATGGGGGAAATAAGTGGTCCACCCGGGCAGTGCCCCCTGTACCCGGGTAAGCCTAAGTCAACAGCGGGTCGGCCGGTCCGCTGAGGTTGGCGCCCTCACGACCGAGGCAATCCCCCCGGCCATGCATCCCCTCGCCGGGCGCCGAAACTTGGGCTTCGGAGTAATTTTTGTGGAGGTTGTCTTCCTCCCGGCCCAGGCGATCAAGCCAAGACCGACCGGAGATGTCAGACATCCCCCGGTTTTTCCGGCGGTGGCAGGAAAGAAAACTCCCACTGCCTGCCCGGAGGTAGGGTGAGTACACACCGGGCCCGCCCTCGCGCCTCCACTACGGCCTCTGAAAACAGAGGCGCACGTGGTACAACGCCCCCTTAGCCACCCACTAAGCCTCGCGGCCTCGCGGGAAGCCTCCCCCCTGGCCCTGAAAAGGGCCTTTTCTCCCCCGCTAGGCCTCGCGGCTTCGCAGGGGGGTTCTCCCCCCCATGGCCCTGAAAAGGGCCTTTCCCCGGTGTCGGACCATTAGCCACGAGCAACAAGACTCCCCAAAAGGCAGGAAGAGTTGTTGCCCGAGTTGCCCAGGGTGAACCAGGCTCCACGACTACCGTTCCCATCGGACGTATCCGAGAAGGACTGATAGCCACGGAGCACACGAGGAGGTTGTCCGACCTGTCACCCCACCCCAACCTTTTTTTTTTTTTTTTTATCGTCTGAAAATGCTTTATGCACCGTCACGCCGCCCCGGGGAGGACGGCGCGGTGTGTGGGACTCCGCCCTGAAAAGGACGTCTACCCACTAAAAACAGACGGGTGTTCGCCTCATCACCGTTCGGCCGGGGTCACGGGTACGTGTGGACATTCTTCCGTGACCCCGGCGGTGACGGGCCGCCTATGCGGCCCCCGGCTCTGTACGGGGGGTGCGTGTGGTGTGCACCCCCCTCTCCTGCCAATCCACTGAGTGGGACGCGGCACACTCCGACCGCATCGCCTACTCGGGCCATAGTGCTGGGCGACAGACTTCCCCAAGTCTGCCGCCCGTGGCCGCTTTAAGGTGGATGGAACAGGGCACGGTTTGCCCTGTTCCTGCGCCCAGTTCGTCGGGCGCGGATTGGCAGGGTGGCGGCAGCGGATTCGCGCTCCCGCTCCGCCTCCTCCTTCTGCGAGATGACGTCCTCGCAGAAGGAGGCCATCGCTTGCCAGGCGTCAGGACTCCCGACCATCTCCCTGACGACGGCCGGGAGGTCGAGGTTCGCCCCTACTGCATTCCGCAAGACACGGCGCTGCTCTGCCCATGCGGGGCAATCCGCGAGCGTATGCTGCGCCGTGTCCTCGGGGCAGTTGATACAGTGGTGGCAGTGGGCGTCCGGCTCCCTCCCGGCGATACGCCACAGGTAACTGCCGAAGCATCCATGCCCCGACAGCACCTGTGTCAGCCGAAAGGTCAGCACGCCGTAACGCCTGCCCACCCAGTCCGTCAATACAGGACGGACTGCCTCGACCGTCCTGACGCCTGCACTCGGTCGGCTCAGCCGAGCCGACCACTCCTCCATCGCTGCCTGTTGCAGCAGCCGCCTCTGGTGCTCCAGCTCCCTCGGGACGTACCCTCCCCTGCGCTCCAGCGTGTCCTTGCGCCATGTATAGAGTGACGCAAGGACCCGAGCGTCGATGTCCCAAGGGAGCGAGCCGGCCAACACGCAGGCCCCCTCCGTGGAGATGGTGCGATACCCGCGGATGACTCGCACGGATATCGCACGCTGCGGCCGCCGCAACAGTGCAGCGCCGCGCTCCGTTACCTCGGTGGCCCAGACAGGGGCACCGTAGAGGGCCATCGAGCGAATGACCCCCAGGTATAGCCGCCTGCACGCGACGTTAGGGCCACCGAGGTTCGGCAGTAGCCGACCGAGCGCCCCGGCCGCGCTTAAGAGACGCAGGCCTAGGCGCTGGAAGTGGGCGTTAAACGTCCATCTGCTGTCCAGTAGGAGGCCCAAGTATTTGAGCTCGGGCCTCACAGCGATCTGGACCCCACCGATGACGATGTGGGATCCCGACGGAGGCGCCTTCCGCGGACCGTGGAAGCAGATCGCCTCCGTCTTGTTCAACGCCACTTCCAGCCCCAAGCGGCGAATGCGCGCCACTGTCTGTGCGGTTCCAGCAGTCGCCAGACGGGCAGACTCCCTGTAGTCCCTCTCCCGGGCCAGGACGAGCGTGTCGTCAGCGTAGCACACGACGCTGACACCCGGGAGAGTAGCCCCGCGGAGGACCCAGTCATAGCCGATGTTCCACAAGAGGGGCCCCAACACGGACCCCTGTGGAACACCGCAGGACATGGGCCGTGTGTGCGTACCGTCCCTGACCGCAAAGGTGATGGCGCGGTCACGGAGATAGTCCCCGACCAGCCGACGCAGATACGGCGGTGTGCGGTGGAATTCGAGGGCCGCCAAAATGCAGCTCCACGGGATGGTGTTGAAGGCGTTGGCGATGTCCAGCGACACCGCCATCAACACCCCCCCGGATTCCACCGCCTGCTCCGAGCGGGCCTTGACGCGTAGGATCGCGTCAACGGTCGAGCGACCCGCTCGGAAACCAAACTGGTTGTCGGACAAGTCGGGGCCAACGTGCGTCAGGTGCTTGACGAGGCGGGCGGCGACAATACGCTCAAAGAGTTTTCCCACCTCGTCCAAGAGCACGATGGGACGGTACGCGGAGGGAGAATCCGCGGGGCGTCCATCCTTCCTCAGGAGGACCAGTCTGCCCGTCTTCCACTCTGTGGGGAATCGACCCTGCTCGAGACACCCGGTGAACAGATGTCGTGTTCTGGGCCCCAGGACCTTGAGGGCCAGCGCCCATGCGCGGCCGGGAATCCCGTCGGGTCCGGGGGCCGTGTTCCGGGCGCTCATGCGGTCGACGGCGACCGCCAGCTCCGCCTCCGTCACTGCGGGTACAGGCTCCTCTTGCGCCTCCTCCCTACCACGTCTTCGCGACCCCATGGACGGGGGCTCGTGGCCCGCTCTGTCCGGGAACAGAGCCGATACGACATCTCGGACCAGAGCGGGCTCGAGTGTCTCCGTTAGAGGGGGCGCCCAAGGCCGCAGTTTTGCTCTTGCGAGCTTGTAGGGCCGCCCCCAGGGGTCGCTGTTGAGGAGGCGCAGGAACTCCTCGTTCGCGACCTCTTTGGCCCGGCTGATGCCGAGTTGTAGGGCCTCCTTGGCTGCTGCAAGGGCCTCTCGCAGCCGGGCCTCGGCCGAGAGATCGCGTGGCCGTCGTCGACGCTGCCGCAGATAGCTGCGCCGGGCAGCTGCACACGTCGTGCGCTGGCTCGCCAGCTCCTGGGACCACCAATACACATGACGCCTCTGAGGACCAGACCTGGCCCGGGGCATAGCCGCGTCGCAGATCTGCGACATTGCGAACCCGAACCAGTCGGCCTCGGCGTCCACGTCCAGCGGGTCCTCAGGAGAGGAGAACCAGCTTTGGACGATGGCGGCTTCCATGAGAACGTCTCTGTCGAGCCGCGTCAGGACCCACCTCCGGGTCGTCGGATGGACGCGACTCGGGCGCCCGCCGCTGGGGGACGCTGAGGGTGCGGATATCCCGAACCGGATATACCGGTGGTCGGAGAGAGACTCCACACCCTCCATGACCCGCCAGCCTTGAGCGCGGTGCGCCAAAGATGTGCTGGCGAAGGAGACGTCCACGATGGAGCCGCCGTTGTCCCGCACGCACGTGTGCACTGTCCCGCGGTTGAGTACTACTAGCCCCGTTGCGACTGCCCACTCCTCGAGCGCATCGCCGCGCGCATCTGTGGCAGGGCAACCCCAAGCCACAGACTTGGCATTGAGGTCGCCGAGGAGCAGGACGGGGCGAGAGCTGTTCCGCCCAATCAGAGCCCCCACGCTGCCGAGAAAGGCCTCGAACTCAGCGAGGACTCTGTTGGGCGAGAAGTAGACGCCAACCGCGAGGACACCACCGACGATAGCTGCCACGCAGCCCGGCATTTTGTCGACGACGACTAAAGAGGAGCCTGTTGACACTTGACATCCGATGGCCACGACGCCATCGGTGTCGCCCGCCCAGTTGTCCCTAGATGGGATGTATAGTGGCTCCGCCACTACGGCCACGTTTATCGACCACTGCGCCATGCTTTGGAGCAGGAGATCCTGAGCTCTGGCGCAGTGGTTGACATTCGCCTGCAGAACTTCGAGGGCCATTATTGTGATGGCTCTGCGGGTTCCGTCACGTCCATAGCCACGGTGACTGGCTGGCTAGGCGCCGGGGGGGTCCGGAATCCGGCCCCGCTGGGCTTCCCCCTCTTCTTTTGGCGGGCCACGCAGGCCCTGGCGCCAATGCGATGTTCCGCTGGCTTGCCTTCAGCGGCACACACACTGCAGTGCGGGGTGGCGGTGCACTGCCCAGCCTTGTGGCCCGGCTGACTGCAGCGGTAACACTGGTCACTCCGGTCCACCTCGGATGAACACGTGTGTTGGACGTGTCCACCGTACAAACAACGGAAGCATTGCATGGGTCTGGGTTCCAGCAGCGTCACCCTTGCAGCCACCCATCCGACCAGGAGACGACCAGCGTTTGATATGGTTTTGGCCGCTGTCACCGGACAGCGTAGCCAAACTGTACCTAGGCCGGAGGGCTCAAACCGTATTTGGCCGACTTTGACGTCCTCGGCAGCACATCCGCCGACTCGCGCAGCCACATCGCAGACCTCTTGTGAGGTTACTGAGTCGTCCAGGCCCGACAGACGCAATTCCGCACATTTGGTGGGTCTGGTGATCTTAATGTCCTCTCCGTTGAGGTTCTCCCGCAGCTTATTGGCTAGGGAGTCCGCTTTTTCTGCCGTTGCCGCACCGGGAATCTCCAGTATGCGGGCACCGGTGATGGCCCGCTTGAAGCGGAGGGAGGAGATACCGAGGCCAGCCAGATCGACCTTTTGTTTGGCCTCGGCAAGGACTGAGGCATACGTAATGCCCTTCTCCTCCGCTCCAGGCTGCAGCGTGATCACCACCGCAGTTGAACGGGGTGCTCGCAGCCTCGGCGCCTTCTTTTTCTGGCTCTTTTTGCTGGCCTTCTTCTTTCCTTTCTTCTTGGTGACAGTCTGCCACTCCCCGTCCTTGGGAGCGGCAGCTGCCATGGCACCTTGAGTGGGTGCGGGCGCGTTGCTTACGCCTGTCTTTTTCCCCCTCCCTTTTCCCTTGTTCTTGGGAGCCGTGGTCTTTGATGGACCAGCCTGGGGCTCGCTGGGGGATGTCTCCATAGGTGTTTCAGGCTCGGCCTGGGCTGAAGCCGGGGCCGTGGCCGGGGTTGGAACCGGGGCTGTGGCCGGGGCTGAAGTGCCAGTCACCTTGGCCGCCGGGGCTTTCTGGCTCACGTTCGGAGCCTTGGCCGAAGGGGCCGGTTTTTGGCCACCTTTTGCCGCCTGTGGGCGGTTCGCACTGCGAGGCGCAGCAGCCTTCGCCGCATATGACGGTGGCGGCGCTCGACTAGGTGTTCGGTCGCTAGCGAGTGGCGGGCGCAAGATTTTGCCCTCGATCACCGAGAATCGGGCGGCCAAGCTCGCCATCTCATTGCGGACCAGCTGAACCAGATCTGGCTCAGCCGGCCGCGGCATCTCCGGGGTGGTGGTGGCGGGCTTTCGGATACCCGCCACATCGGTCTTCAGCTGCTCGAGCTCAAGACGCATCTTGGCCTGCTCGTCCAGGAACTTCTTGTTTTCCGCCTGAAGGCGGCGATTGTCCGCCTGCAGTTTGGACAGTTCCTCCTGCAGGCGGGCATTTTCTTCAGAGGCCGAGAGTTGTTTAAGCTCCCCGGCTGCGTCCTCGATGACCACCATCGCTTCCTTAAGGGATCGGGTGAAGGTTCCCTTAAGGTTGCCAGATTTGGTGGCCACGTGCTGGACCACCTTAAGGGCTGCTGCCACCTGCTCATATAGAGCGGCTGCGGTGCGGCCTTCCCTCTCTGCTTCTGAACCAGGGACAACACCTGGTTTAGTGCGTTTCGACTTGGCCGCATCGACCAAGTCCCTCACGTCCTCTTCGACGCGAAGACGAAATTCTTCGCGTTTGGCGGCGAGCAACTCCAACTTCGCTTTCGCCAGCCCCACGTACTCGCCGGTGGTGGGAGGACGGCCTCTCCCCCTCCGGGCTGGCGACGCCTCGTCACCCGACTCGGAAGCCGAGCGACTCGTCGCATTTCCTGAGCGCAGGCGTTTGCGCCCCTCCCTCCAGAATTGCGATGGAGACAACGCAGGCACGCTGCACTCCACCAGCATTACATCACTTGACACCGACCCGGTGTCGGATACGGCGTCCTCCTCCATTCTTCTCTCCTCTCCATCCTTCTCTCCTCCTACGTCTTTGGGTTTGTTTTTTATTTTAGAATCCATATGAAATCCCACGAGTATGGGGGAAAAGATGGTCCACCCAGGCAGTGCCCCCTGTACCTGGGTAAGCCTATGTCAACAGCGGGTCGGCCGGTCCGCTGAGGTTGGCGCCCTCACGACCGAGGCAATCCCCCCGGCCATGCGTCCCCTCGCCGGGCGCCGAAACTTGGGATTCGGAGGCATTTTGTACGAGGTTGCCTTCCCCGCGGTCCGGGCGACCAAGCCAAGACCGACGGAGGGTACCCCACCCTGAGCCGCGAGACCTGATCCACAGACACTCAGGGCTGGCGGAAGATACCCCCCGGTTTTCCGGCGGTGGCACTGAAGACGACTTCTGTGCCTGCCCGGTGGTAGTGTGAGTACACACCGGGCCCGCCCTCCGCGCCTCCACTACGGCCCCCTGGATACAGGGGCACACGTGGAGTTTCGCCGCGCAACGCTGCCCGCTAAGCCTCGCGGCCTCGCGGGAAGCCTCCCCCCCTGGCCCTGAAAAGGGCCTTTTCTCCCCCGCTAGGCCTCGCGGCACCCCACCCCAACCTTTTTTTTTTTTTTTTTTTTTGTGTCTGAAAATGCTTTATGCACCGTCACGCCGCCCCGGGGAGGACGGCGCGGTGTGTGGGACTCCGCCCTGAAAAGGACGTCTACCCACTAAAAACAGACAGGTGTTCGCCTCATCACATATTGCCGGGGTCACGGGTACGTGTAGACATTCTTCCGCGACCCCGGCGGTGACGGGCCGCCTTATGCGGCCCCCGGCTCTGTTGGGAGGGTGCGTGTGGTGTGCACCCTCCTCTCCTCCACTGAGTGGGACGCGGCACACTCCGACCGCATCACCGACTCTGGCCTAGTGCTGGGCGACAGACTTCCCCAAGTCTGCCGCCCGTGGCCCTTACGTGGTATTTGTGCACGCCCAGTGCCTTATCGCGAATTGTTGCGATGCTGGCTGGGCGGGCTCCGTGACGTCCATGGCCATGGTGGCCGTTGGCTGGCTTCGCGTCGGGGGGGTCCGATGGTCGACCCCGCCGGGCTTGCCCTTCGTTTGGCGGGACACGCAGGCTTTTGCGCCAATGCGGTGTCCCGCAGGTTTGCCGGCGGCAGCACACATGCTGCAATGCGGATTCGCCGTGCACTGCCCAGCTTTGTGACCTGGCTGGCTGCATCTGTAGCACAGGTCACTGCGGTCAATCTGCGACGTGCATGTGTGCTGCACGTGACCACCATAGAGGCAGCGGTAACACTGCAGGGGCCTAGGCTCCAGCAGTGTTACCTTTGCCGAGACCCACCCTACAAGCAGGTGACCTGCGGCCGATATGATTTTGGCCGCGGGCACAGGGCATTTCATCCAGACCGTGCCCAGGCCTGAGGGTCCGGTCTTTATATCGCCGACCTTTACATCTTCGGAAGCACATCCGCCGAGTCGCGCGGCCACCTGGCATACCTCCTGCGAAGTGACCGAGTCGTCCAGGCCCACTACGCGTAGATCCGCAGTCTTGGTGGGCCTGGAGATCTTGATGTTGTCAGGGTTTAGGCAGTCCCGCAGTTTTTGGGCGAGGGAGTCTGCCTTGTCCGCCGTTTCCGCTCCAGGGATCTCCAATATGCGGGCCCCAGTGATGGCCCGCTTGAAGCGGAGGGAAGAAATCCCAAGGCCGGCCAGGTCGACCTTTTGTTTCGCCTCAGAAAGAACTGAGGCATATGTGATGCCCTTCTCCTCAGCTCCAGGCTGCAGTGTGATCACCACCGCCGTCGAACGGGGAGCTCGCAGCCTTGGAGTCTTCTTTTTTTGGCTCTTTTTGGCCTTCTTCTTTCCCTTTTTCTTAGTGACCGTCTGCCACTCACCCTCCTTAGTGGCAGCAGCTGTCACGGCACCTTGTGTTGGTGCAGGCGCGTTGTTTGCGCCTGACTTCTGGGTGGTTTTCCCCTTTCCCTTTCCCTTGGTGTTGAGAGCCACAGCCTTTGATGGGCCGGCTAGTGGCTCGCTCGGAGGCTCCGATGTTTCCATCGGAGCTATCTCGTCCTGTGCTGGAACCGGGGCTGAAGTTGAGGCTGGGGCACCGGTCGCCTTGGTAGCCGGGGCGGAGGCGCCGGTTGCCTTGGCCGTCGGGGCCTTCTGGCCTTGATTTGTTTTCTTGGCCAGAGGGGCCTGTTTTTGGCCACCTTTTGCCTGATTAGCGCCACGTGGCGCAGCAGCCTTAGCCGCGTATGACGGCGGCGTCGGCGCTTGGCTCGTTTTTCTGTCGCCCGCGAGGGGCGGGCGCAGAATCTTCCCCTCAATAACTGAAAACCGAGCAGCCAAACTTGCCATTTCGGTACGGACCAGCTGAACCAGATCTGGCTCAGCTGGCCGCGGCGTCTCTGGAGTGGAGGGCTTTCGCATACCCGCCACATCGGTCTTTAGTTGTTCAAGCTCAAGACGCATCTTGGCCTGCTCGTCTAAAAATTTCTTGTTTTCCGCCTGGAGGCGGCGATTGTCCGCCTGCAGTTTGGACAGTTCCTCTTGCAGGCGGTTGTTCTCCTCTGTTGCTGAGAGCTGGCGGAGCTCATCAGCGGCGCCCTCAATAACTGTCATGGCTTCTTTAAGGCTCCTCGTGAAGGTACCTTTCAAGTTGCCCGATTTTGTAGCCACGTGCTGGACTACTTTCAGGCCTGCAGCTACCTGCTCGAAGAGAGCGGCTGCAGTGCGTCCTTCCTCGGCGGTGCCAGAGCTGGTAACTGGCTTCGCTCGCTTGGACTTGGCCTCTTTGACCAAGTCATGTACATCCTGTTCCACTTGAAGGCGGAACTCTTCCCGTTTAGCAGCAACAAGTTCCGCCTTGGCTTTCGCCAGGCCCACATACTCCCCGGTGGTGGGAGGACGTCCTCTCCCCCTCCGGGCTGGCGACGCCTCATCGCCCGACTCTGAAGCCGAGCGACTCGTCGCACTTCCCGAGCGCAGTCGTTTGCGCCCCTCCCTCCAAAACTGCGAAGCAGATAGCGCAGGTGCGCTACACTCCACAAGCATTACGTCGCTTGACACCGATCCTGTATCAGAAACGGCGTCCTCCTCCATTACATCATTGGGTTTTTGGGTTTGTTTTTTATTAGTATCCATAGCTGATCCCACGAGTGTGGGGGAAATAAAAGGTCCACCCGGGCAGTGCCCCCTGTACCCGGGTAAGCCTACGTCCAGCAGCGGGTCGGCCGGTCCGCTGAGGTTGGCGCCCTCACGACCGAGGCAATCCCCCCGGCCATGCATCCCCTCGCCGGGCGCCGAAACTTGGGCTTCGGAGTGATTTTGTGTCGAGGTTGTCTTCCCCGCAGTCCGGGCGACCAAGCCAAGACCGACGGAGGGCACCCCACCCTGAGCCGCGAGACCTGATCCACAGACACTCAGGGCTGGCGGTGGGTACCCCCCGTTTTTCCGGCGGTGGCACTGAAGACGACTTCTGTGCCTGCCCAGTGGTAGTGCGAGTACACACCGGGCCCGCCCTCGCGCCTCCACTACGGCCCCCTGGATACAGGGGCACACGTGGAGTTTCGCCACGCAACGCTGCCCGCTAAGCCTCGCGGCCTCGCGGGAAGCCCCCCCCTGGCCCTGAAAAGGGCCTTTTCTCCCCCGCTAGGCCTCGCGGCTTCGCAGGGGGTTCTCCCCCCCATGGCCCTGAAAAGGGCCTTTCCCCGGTGTCGGACCATTAGCCACGAGCAACAAGACTCCCCAAAAGGCAGGAAGAGTTGTTGCTCGAGTTGCCCAGGGTGAACCAGGCTCCACGACTACCGTTCCCACCGGACGTATCCGAGAAGGACTGATAGCCGCGGAGCACACGAGGAGGTTGTCCGACCTGTCACCCCACCCCACCCCAACCTAACCTAACCTAACCTAACCTAACCTAACCTAACCTAACCTAACCTTTTTTTTTTTTTTTTTTTTTTTTTTTTTTTTTTTTTGTCGAGGTTGGAAATCCTCATGGATGTCCCCCGCCCCGGGGAGGGCGGGGGGGTCTGTCAGACTCCTACTGACTAAAACCAACCCCGGTGTTCCCACTCGCACTTGCGTCGGGGGCTACGGGAACAACGCATTCTTCCGCGGCCCCCGACTAGTGTTGGCCCGCCTACTCGGCGGGCCCCGCCTGGTGTAGGGGGGGATACAGACACTCCCCCCCACGTCTGAGAGGGGCGCGCGTGGAACACTACGCGCCGCCGCCTATGGTCCTTGGGAGAGGGGCCGGCGGACTTCCCCGCGTCCACCGACCCCGGACCGATCCTCTATGGAGGCCGGAAGAGGGCATTATCGGCCCTCCTCCGCCGCCCGGTGCGCCTGCTGCGGAGCGGGATGGTACTGTGCATTTCCCTTTCCCTCTCCGCAGCCTCCTTCTGCGACATGACGTTTTCGCAGAAGGACAGCACTGCGTCCCACGACTCTTCGCTGCCGACCATGGAGCGAACGACGGTCGGCAGCGAGAGGTCTTCGCCCACAACATTGACGAGGGCACGGCGCGGCTCCAACCTAACCTAACCTAACCTAACGTAACCTTTTTTTTTTTTTTTTTTTTTTTTTTTTTTTTTTTTTTTTTTTTTTTTTTTTTTTTTTTTTTTTTTTTTTTTTTTTTTTTTTTTGTGTCTGAAAATGCTTTATGCACCGTCACGCCGCCCCGGGGAGGACGGCGCGGTGTGTGGGACTCCGCCCTGAAAAGGACGTCTACCCACTAAAAACAGACAGGTGTTCGCCTCATCACCTTTCGGCCGGGGTCACGGGTACGTGTGGACATTCTTCCGTGACCCCGGCGGTGACGGGCCGCCTATGCGGCCCCCGGCTCTGTACGGGGGGTGCGTGTGGTGTGCACCCCCCTCTCCTGCCAATCCACTGAGTGGGCCGCGGCACACTCCGACCGCATCGCCTACTCGGGCCATAGTGCTGGGCGACAGACTTCCCCAAGTCTGCCGCCCGTGGCCACTTTAAGGTGGATGGAACAGGGCACGGTTTGCCCTGTTCCTGCGCCCAGTTCGTCGGGCGCGGATTGGCAGGGTGGCGGCAGCGGACTCCCTCTCACGCTCCGCCTCCTCCTTCTGCGAGATGACGTCCTCGCAGAAGGAGGCCATCGCTTGCCAGGCGTCAGGATTCCCGACCATCTCTTTGACGACGGCCGGGAGGTCGAGGTCCTCCCCTATTGCAGCCCGCAAGACACGGCGCTGCTCTGCCCAGGCGGGGCACTCAGCGAGCGTGTGCTGCGCCGTGTCCTCGGGGCAATTCCTGCAGTGGTGGCAGTGGGCGTCCGGCTCCCTCCCGGCGATGCGCCACAGGTAACTGCCGAAGCATCCATGCCCCGACAGCACCTGTGTCAGCCGGAAGGTCAGCACGCCGTGACGCCTGCCCACCCAGTCCGTCAGTACAGGACGGACTGCCTCGACCGTCCTGACGCCTGCACTCGGTCGGCTCAGCCGAGCCGACCACTCCTCCAGCGCTGCCTGTTGCAGCAGCCGCCTCTGGTGCTCCAGCTCCCTCGGGACGTACCCACCCCTACGCTCAAGCGTGTCCTTGCGCCATGTATAGAGTGACGCAAGGACCCGAGCGTCGATGTCCCAAGGGAGCGAGCCGGCCAACACGCAGGCCCCCTCCGTGGAGATGGTGCGATACCCGCGGATGACTCGCACGGATATCGCACGCTGCGGCCGCCGCAACAGTGCAGCGCCGCGCTCCGTTACCTCGGTGGCCCAGACAGGGGCACCATAGAGGGCCATAGAACGTATGACCCCCAGGTATAGCCGCCTGCACGAGACGCTAGGGCCACCGAGGTTCGGCAGCAGCCGACCAAGCGCCCCGGCCGCGCTCAAGAGGCGCAGGCCTAGGCGCTGGAAGTGGGCGTTGAACGTCCACCGACTGTCCAGTAGTAGGCCCAAGTACTTCAGCTCGGGCCTGACAGCGATTTGGACCCCACCGATGATGATGTGGGATCCCGACGGAGGCGCCTTCCGCGGACCATGGAAGCAGATCGCCTCCGTCTTGTTCAACGCCACCTCCAGCCCCAAGCGGCGAATACGCGCCACTGTCTGGGCGGTGCCAGCAGTCGCCAGACGGGCAGACTCCCTGTATGTGCTCTCCCGGGCCAGGACGAGTGTGTCGTCAGCGTAGCACACGACGCTGACACCCGGGAGAGTGGCCCCGCGGAGGACCCAGTCATAGCCGATGTTCCACAAGAGGGGCCCCAACACGGACCCCTGTGGAACACCGCAAGACATTGACCTTGTTCGCGTACCGTCCCTGACCGCAAAGGTGACTGCACGGTCGTTGAGGTAGTCCCCGACCAGCCGACGCAGATATGGCGGTGTGCGGTGATATTGTAGAGCCGCCATGATACAATTCCACGGGAGAGTGTTAAAGGCGTTGGCGATGTCTAAAGACACCGCCATCAACACCCCCCCGGATTCCACCGCCTGCTCCGAGCGGGCCTTGACGCGCAGGATCGCGTCAACGGTCGAGCGACCCGCTCGGAAACCAAACTGGTTGTCGGACAGGTCGGGGCCAACGTGCGTCAGGTGCTTGACGAGGCGGGCGGCGACAATACGCTCAAAGAGTTTTCCCGCCTCGTCCAACAGCACGATGGGACGGTACGCGGAAGGTGAATCCGCGGGGCGTCCATCCTTCCTTAGGAGGACCAGTCTGCCCGTCTTCCACTGGGTTGGGAATCGACCCTGGCGAAAGCACCCGGAGAAAAGCTCGCGCGTTCTGGGCCCCAGAACCCTAAGGGCAAGCGCCCACGCGCGGCCGGGAATCCCGTCGGGTCCGGGGGCCGTGTTCCGGGCGCTCATGCGGTCGACGGCGACCGCCAGCTCCGCCTCTGTGACTTCGGGCACAGGCTCCTGCTGCGCCTCCTCCCCTCCACCTCGCTGCGACCCCATCGATGGTGGGTCGTGTCCCGCTCTGTCCGGGAACAGCGCCGAGACAACGTCTTCGACCAGAGCGGGCTCGAGCGTCTCTGTCAGCGGGGGCGCCCATGGCCGCAGTTTGGCTCTTGCGAGCTTATAGGGGCGCCCCCAGGGGTCGCTGTTGAGGAGGCGCAGAAACTCCTCGTTTGCGACCTCTTTGGCCCGGCTGATGCCGAGCTGCAGGGCCTCCTTGGCCGCTGCGTGGGCCTCTCGCAGCCGGGCCTCGGCCGAGAGGTCGCGTGGCCGTCGTCGACGCTGCCGTAGATAGCTGCGCCGGGCAGCTGCACACGCCGCGCGCTGGCTCGCCAGCTCCTGGGACCACCAATAGACCTGCCGTCTCTGAGGCACAGACCTGGCCCGGGGCATGGCCGCATCGCATATCTGCGACATTGCGAACCCGAACCAGTCGGCCTCGGCGACTACGTCCAGCGGGTCCTCAGGAGAGGAGAACCAGCTTTGGACGATGGCGGCTTCCATTAGGACGTCTCTGTCAAGTCGCGTCAGGACCCACCTCCGGGTCGTCGGGTGGACGCGACTCGGGCGCCCGCCACTGGGGGACGCCGAGGGTGCGGATATCCCGAACCGGATGTACCGGTGGTCGGAGAGAGTCTCCACACCCTCCATGACTCGCCAGCCTTGAGCGCGGTGCGCCAAAGTTGTGCTGGCGAAAGAGACGTCTACGATGGAGCCGCCGTTGTCCCGCACGCACGTGTGCACTGTCCCGCGGTTGAGGACCACTAGCCCCGTTGCGACTGCCCACTCCTCGAGCGCATCGCCGCGCGCATCTGTGGCAGGGCAACCCCAAGCCACAGACTTGGCATTGAGGTCGCCGAGGAGCAGGACGGGGCGAGAGCTGTTCCGCCCAATCAGAGCCCCCACGTTGCCGAGAAAAGCCTCGAAGTCTGCGAGGACTCTGTTGGGCGAAAAGTAGACCCCAACCACAAGGACACCACCAACGATAGCTGCCACGCAGCCCGGCTGTTTGTCGACGACGACCAACGAGGAGCCCGTAGAGACCTGGCACCCGATAGCCACGACGCCATTCGTGTCTCCCGCCCAGTTTTCTCTGGACGGGACGTAGAGTGGCTCCGCCACAACGACCACGTTAATTAACCACTGCGCCATGCTTTGGAGCAGGAGGTCCTGAGCTCTGGCGCAGTGGTTGACGTTCGCCTGAAGCACTTCTAGGGCCATTATTGTGCTGTCTGGGCGGGCTCCACCACGTCCATCGCCTCGGTAGTTGATGGCTGGCTAGGCGCCGGGGGGGTCCGAATTCCGGCCCCGCCGGGCTTCCCCTTCTTCCTCTGGCGGGAGACGCAGGCCTTCGCGCCGATACGGTGTTCCGCAGGTTTTCCCTCTGCCGCACACACGCTGCAGTGCGGAGCAGCGGTGCATTGGCCAGCCTTGTGGCCCGGCTGGCTGCATCGGTAGCAGAGGTCCCTGCGGTCGACGTCGGATGTGCAGGTGTGCTGCACGTGCCCGCCATACAGGCATCGGTAACACTGCAGGGGCCTAGGCTCCAGCAGTGTCACCTTGGCGGACACCCATCCTACTAGTATGTGGCCTGCGTCTGCCAGCTTCTTAGCTGCCGCGACGGGGCAGCGGAGCCATGCGGATCCGAGGCCGGAAGGGCCGACCCGGATCTCCCCGACCTTCGCCTCGTCTACGGTGCACCCGCCGATGCGAGCAGCTGCGCTGGCGACTTCCCCTGGTGTGACGGAGTCATCCAGACCCACAACGCGTAACTCCGCGCATTTCGTGGGCCTGGAGACCCGTATATCGTCGCTATTTAGGCATTCCCGGAGCTTTGCTGCAAGCACATCGGCTTTGTCGCCGCTCGTTGCTCCGGGTACCTGTAGAATTCTAGCACCAGTCACTGCTCTCTTAAATTGGAGCGAGGGTATACCTATTTCGGCAAGGTTCACGCTTTGTTTAGCCTCGGAGAGGACAGTGGCGTACGTGATGCCCCTCTCCTCGGCTCCCGGTTGAAGCGTGATAACAACTGCGGTAGACCGTGGAGCCCGCAGTTTATTTGCCCTCTTTTTTGCACCTCCTCGCTTTTTCTTCTTTTTGCTCTTTTTGTTCGTGACAGTCTGCCACTCACCCTCCTTAGGAGCGGCAGCTGTCACGGCACCTTGTGTTGGTGCAGGCGCGTTGTTTGCGCCCAACTTCTGGGTGGTTTTCCCCTTTCCCTTTCCCTTAGTACCCTTGGGAGCCACAGCCTTTGATGGGCCGGCTTGTGGCTCGCTCGGAGGCTCCGATGTTTCCATCGGAGCTACCTCGTCCTGTGCTGGAACCGGGGCCAAAGTTGGGACTGGGGCGCCGGTCGCTTTGGTAGCCGTCGGGGCCTTCTGGCCTTGATTGGTTTTCTTGGCCGGAGGGGCCTGTTTTTGGCCGCCTTTTGCCTGGTTAGCGCCACGTGGCGCAGCAGCCTTAGCCGCGTATGAAGGCGGCGTCGGCGCTTGGCTCGTTTTCCTGTCACCCGCGAGGGGCGGGCGCAGTATCTTCCCCTCAATAACCGAAAACCGAGCAGCCAAACTTGCCATTTCATTACGGACCAGCTGAACCAGGTCTGGCTCAGCTGGCCGCGGTGTCTGAGGGGCGGATGGCTGCCTGATGCCTGCCACGTCGGACTTCAGTTGGTCGAGCTCCCGACGCATTCGCTCCTGCTCCTCTTTAAATTTATTATTCTCGCCCTGGAGGCGGCGGTTGTCCGCCTGCAGTTTGGACAGTTCCTCCTGCAGGCGGGCATTTTCCTCTGTAGCCGAGAGCTGACGGAGCTCACCGGCCGCGTCTTCAATGACGGCCATCGCGTCCTTAAGGCTCCGAGTAAAAGTCCCCTTAAGGTTGCCTGATTTGGTGGCCACGTGTTGGACCACCTTAAGGCCCGCAGCCACCTGCTCGTAGAGAGCGGCTGCAGTGCGGGCTTCACCTTCCTTGCCAGGGACAACTCCTGGTTTAGTGCGTTTCGACTTGGCCGCATCGACCAAGTCCCTCACGTCCTCTTCAACGCGAAGACGGAATTCTTCGCGCTTGGCGGCGAGCAACTCCAACTTCGCTTTCGCCAGCCCCACGTACTCGCCGGTGGTGGGAGGACGTCCTCTCCCACGCCTGGCCGGCGACGCCTCGTCACCCGACTCGGAGGCCGATCGACTCGTCGCATTCCCCGAGCGCAAACGTTTGCGCCCCTCCCTCCAAAAACGTGATGGACTGAGCGCTGACGCGCTGCAGTCCACCACCATCACGTCGTCCGATGCCGACCCTGTATCGGATGCGGCACCCCCCTTATCATCATTGGTTTGGGTTTTATTATTTGAATTATCCATAAGATTCCCACGAGCATGGCGGATAGGGTGGTCCACCCAGGCAGTGCCCCCTGTACCTGGGTAAGCCTATATACAACAGCGGGTCGGCCGGTCCGCTGAGGTTGGCGCCCTCACGACCGAGGCAATCCCCCCGGCCATGCGTCCCCTCGCCGGGCGCCGAAACTTGGGATTCGGAGGCATTTTGTACGAGGTTGCCTTCCCCGCGGTCCGGGCGACCAAGCCAAGACCGACGGAGGGTACCCCACCCTGAGCCGCGAGACCTGATCCACAGACACTCAGGGCTGGCGGAAGATACCCCCCGGTTTTCCGGCGGTGGCACTGAAGACGACTTCTGTGCCTGCCCGGTGGTAGTGTGAGTACACACCGGGCCCGCCCTCCGCGCCTCCACTACGGCCCCCTGGATACAGGGGCACACGTGGAGTTTCGCCGCGCAACGCTGCCCGCTAAGCCTCGCGGCCTCGCGGGAAGCCTCCCCCCCTGGCCCTGAAAAGGGCCTTTTCTCCCCCGCTAGGCCTCGCGGCTTCGCAGGGGGTTCTCCCCCCCATGGCCCTGAAAAGGGCCTTTCCCCGGTGTCGGACCATTAGCCACGAGCAACAAGACTCCCCAAAAGGCAGGAAGAGTTGTTGCCCGAGTTGCCCAGGGTGAACCAGGCTCCACGACTACCGTTCCCACCGGACGTATCCGAGAAGGACTGATAGCCACGGAGCACACGAGGAGGTTGTCCGACCTGTCACCCCAACCTAACCTAACCTAACCTAACCTAACCTAACCTAACCTAACCTAACCTAACCTAACCTAACCTAACCTAACCTAACCTAACCTAACCTAACCTAACCTAACCTAACCTAACCTAACCTAACCTAACCTAACCTAACCATTGACAATTTTCAAACTATATAACCTATTTGGACGCGGTTTTCGACCCTTAAAATTGTCAATTCGGTCACTTACACCTACCAGGCACCCCTCCACGCAATTGGACGCGAAAATTTTCACTTTTAAATTTTCACTTAGGTTTTCCAAAATTTTCACTTTCCTTATTAATTTCGACAAAAATTTCATTTGTAATTCTGCAAATCCGCTTCAGCCGTGCATCCCGGAGATCGCGACCTGAAAAACAAAATTATTATTATAACAAACATAGCAAAAACACTTTAAATTCTACAAAATTCACAGTTTTTCCGCGATTTTTCTCGATTTTTCCTCTCAACCTACCCCCGAAAACTACACAGTCGTGTAGTGCTCGGCGGCCCGCATCTATTGGTACCCCACAAGTGGGCGTTTTCACTCGAGAAAATACGAAAAATCGACCAAAACCCTACTACATCAGGTACCGAGGTTACCTTATACCTGCCATATTCTTAGATAAACATTGACAATTTTCAAACTATATAACCTATTTGGACGCGGTTTTCGACCCTTAAAATTGTCAATTCGGTCACTTACACCTACCAGGCACCCCTCCACGCAATTGGACGCGAAAATTTTCACTTTTAAATTTTCACTTAGGTTTTCCAAAATTTTCACTTTCCTTATTAATTTCGACAAAAATTTCATTTGTAATTCTGCAAATCCGCTTCAGCCGTGCATCCCGGAGATCGCGACCTGAAAAACAAAATTATTATTATAACAAACATAGCAAAAACACTTTAAATTCTACAAAATTCACAGTTTTTCCGCGATTTTTCTCGATTTTTCCTCTCAACCTACCCCCGAAAACTACACAGTCGTGTAGTGCTCGGCGGCCCGCATCTATTGGTACCCCACAAGTGGGCGTTTTCACTCGAGAAAATACGAAAAATCGACCAAAACCCTACTACATCAGGTACCGAGGTTACCTTATACCTGCCATATTCTTAGATAAACATTGACAATTTTCAAACTATATAACCTATTTGGACGCGGTTTTCGACCCTTAAAATTGTCAATTCGGTCACTTACACCTACCAGGCACCCCTCCACGCAATTGGACGCGAAAATTTTCACTTTTAAATTTTCACTTAGGTTTTCCAAAATTTTCACTTTCCTTATTAATTTCGACAAAAATTTCATTTGTAATTCTGCAAATCCGCTTCAGCCGTGCATCCCGGAGATCGCGACCTGAAAAACAAAATTATTATTATAACAAACATAGCAAAAACACTTTAAATTCTACAAAATTCACAGTTTTTCCGCGATTTTTCTCGATTTTTCCTCTCAACCTACCCCCGAAAACTACACAGTCGTGTAGTGCTCGGCGGCCCGCATCTATTGGTACCCCACAAGTGGGCGTTTTCACTCGAGAAAATACGAAAAATCGACCAAAACCCTACTACATCAGGTACCGAGGTTACCTTATACCTGCCATATTCTTAGATAAACATTGACAATTTTCAAACTATATAACCTATTTGGACGCGGTTTTCGACCCTTAAAATTGTCAATTCGGTCACTTACACCTACCAGGCACCCCTCCACGCAATTGGACGCGAAAATTTTCACTTTTAAATTTTCACTTAGGTTTTCCAAAATTTTCACTTTCCTTATTAATTTCGACAAAAATTTCATTTGTAATTCTGCAAATCCGCTTCAGCCGTGCATCCCGGAGATCGCGACCTGAAAAACAAAATTATTATTATAACAAACATAGCAAAAACACTTTAAATTCTACAAAATTCACAGTTTTTCCGCGATTTTTCTCGATTTTTCCTCTCAACCTACCCCCGAAAACTAC
Organism: Acronicta psi; assembly: GCA_946251955.1. Taxonomy (NCBI): domain Eukaryota; kingdom Metazoa; phylum Arthropoda; class Insecta; order Lepidoptera; family Noctuidae; genus Acronicta; species Acronicta psi. Next base: position 16,891,700 of record OX276470.1, on the reverse strand, counting down.
ACAGTCGTGTAGTGCTCGGCGGCCCGCATCTATTGGTACCCCACAAGTGGGCTTTTCACTCGAAAAAATTCGAAAAAATCGCCCACCCACCCACCCTGTGGTGATTGGCTAGGTGGATTTTCGGCAAATCACAAAAAAACAACTTTTTGTTTTGAACTGTTTTCGCCTACAGGCGGTTCCTCGCGACCTACAGAACACGCAAAGTACAATTTTGGTGGTTACGTATCCGTCCAAATGTCCACTGAAACATAGACGATATTGTTTTATCTGAACATTATCTTAAATTTACACAGTTCCCCCTATTGGGAACTAAGTTCTTGACTTTTTAAATCGTCTATTGACTTTTAAAACAATTTATATATATATATATTACAACTCAGTTCCCTATTGGGACTCAGGCTTTAGACTTTAATTTTATTTATATTAATCATAATTATTTACACAGTCCTTATTGGGACAAAGTTTCTAGTTTTAAAAATTGTCAATTTATTAATTTTACTCTACAATTAATACAGCCACCTTTTTGGGGACCTATTTTTATATTGTGTTGTCTCACTTATTGTATTGTATTCTACACATTAAATTTTAAACATGTTTGTGGCACACCGCACCCCCGTCAAGAAAGACAGCAACGCAGGCTCTCCCGAAAAAGCTAGACCAGCAGTAACTTCTATCGTCAGGCGTAGCGTAGGGGAGTGGGAGGCAGGGAAGCACGAGCCTAAACCCAGCAGTGTGCCGTCCGCGAAGGCAGAAACCTCAGGAGCTCTGCCCAAGCAAAAACCCAAGATGGCCCCCACTCTCACTCTCACTTATGAGAGCAGACCATCGGCACAGGAGAGCAGGCGTAGTACAGATGGTCCCAAAAGTCCCCAAACAAAGCCGGTATACCCGTCTAGAGTTGCTGAGGCCAGAGCATGCCTGAATAAGGCAAAACTGAGCCTCAGCAACTCTCGGAATCTGCGGACGGACATAAAGGCTGAGGTGATGGCAGCGCTAGACCGTCTGTACCAGCTGGTAAAGGAGGGGGATGCGGAAAAAACTAAGACTAGGAAGGAAGAAGGGGGGAAAGAAGAAGAAGGGAAAGGAAAAGAGTGCTCAGAAGAAACCAACATGGAAGCTCTAATGGCGGCGATGGGGGACACTAGGGAGAAGTTAGTAGAGTGTGCGCTCTATACACGCACACTCTCCGACCAAATCAAGAGCTTCGGGGGAACACGCCCTATGGCCCCTTCACCCGTGATCCCCCCCGCAGGCCAAGAAACATACGCCAGAGCAGCAGCAGTCGTCCCGTCACCGATGCACTCTGTCATAGTGACATCGAATGACATCATGGACACGAGCACCACCATAATTCAGAAGATCAGGACCGCAGTGGACGCCAAGAAGACGTGTATTCGCGTAGACAGGGTACGAAAGGCAAAAGACCAAAAGGTTGTTGTGGGGTGCCTAAATAGGAACGAACTCGAGGCGGTCAAGAGCAGGCTGAGCGGCTCCTCGGCAGGACTTACGGTGGAGGATGCGGTTAACAAGGACCCTCTGGTGGTGTTGTTAGACGTGCTGTCATACAACACGGACGACGACATCACCAAGGCCATCCTCAGTCAAAACTCGCACCTCCTGCAGGGGGTAGAGGCAGAACAGGTCAGGGTCACCGTAAGATACCGAAGGCGGGCCAGGAACCCCCTGGAAAACCACGTGGTGGTACAAGTTTCACCGTCGGTGTGGCAGCGACTGACCGGAGCCGGCCGAGCCTACATCGACATGCAGAGGGTCCGCGTACTCGATCAGAGTCCGCTGATCCAATGCACTAGATGCGTCGGCTTCGGTCACGGTAGGAAAATGTGCACCGACGCAGAGCAAAAGTGCTCGCATTGCGGTGACCCTGAACATTTGCGATCAGACTGCCCCTCCCGTCAGGCCGGAGAGCCGCCCAGTTGCAGTAACTGCAAGAATGCCAAGAACGACAAGACCGACCATGACGCCTTTAGCCTGGAGTGCCCAGTCCGGAGACGGTGGGACGCACTAGCGCGTTCAACCGTCCAATACTGCTGAAGTCGCCACTGTGGTTCAGGAGGGAAAAGAACAGCCGATGCTGAGGGATGGAGACGAGTTGGACTTAAAAGACTTAATAGCAAATGCCTTCTGTCCCGAGAACCAATACAACTCTGACGATGATAGTCATCACCAGATTGAAATTGAGGGTGACAATAAAGAAGAGAAGCAAGAAGCCACGACAAGCTGGACTGGATCGGCGTCCGTAAAACCGCCCATGGGAGAAGTAGAAAGTGGAGCCATGCTTCAAATATATTATACATAATATAAACTTGCAAGCATGGAAGATGGCAGGTAATGGGTACGAAGAATCTGGATGGGCGTTTAGACGGACGCAGATTGCAAGAAAGATGTGAAAACTCGTTTCTTATGACCCCAAGAAAGAGTAGAATACGAATTATGAAAAGAAATGTCTTCCTGAGGACCCCAAGAAATAAATAAGAAATAACAAAAATAACAGAATAGTAACGGAAAATAAAACGAACAACAAAAAGACCAATACAAGAAAACAAAGATCAATACCAATATCAGGAATAAATAGTGCCTATCAGCAAGATGAAGAATAATAAACTAAATTATAAATAACTACACGTAAAGTCAAGAGATAAAAATACTACAAGAGATAACATTATAAAATACTAAAAATAATACAAGTAAGAAATAGTCAATATCAGTCCGAATGGAAATATAATTAAATTACCGTATAGCTAAAAAGATGTAATAATATGAGACAAACACAAAATAGAATATAATCAAAAACAGTGGTACAAAATAAACAGCGTGCAACAAATAAAATTAAAGATAAAAAGAAATCAAATAAGTAAATATGATATAGAAAAGACACACAAGAAATAAGTATATAAACATAATAATGAGCATATATACAAGAATAAAACAAATTGGGTTCTTTATACAGAATACTGATCAAATTAAAAAAATCACTAAACAAAGGCTCTAGTCACGCTAGAGGGACCACTTTATTAAAAAAAAAAAAAAAAAAAAAAAAAAAAAAAAAAAAAAAAAAACCTAACCTAACCTAACCTAACCTTTTTTTTTTTTTTTTTTTTTTTGTGTCTGAAAATGCTTTATGCACCGTCACGCCGCCCCGGGGAGGACGGCGCGGTGTGTGGGACTCCGCCCTGAAAAGGACGTCTACCCACTAAAAACAGACAGGTGTTCGCCTCATCACCTTTCGGCCGGGGTCACGGGTACGTGTGGACATTCTTCCGTGACCCCGGCGGTGACGGGCCGCCTATGCGGCCCCCGGCTCTGTACGGGGGGTGCGTGTGGTGTGCACCCCCCTCTCCTGCCAATCCACTGAGTGGGACGCGGCACACTCCGACCGCATCGCCTACTCGGGCCATAGTGCTGGGCGACAGACTTCCCCAAGTCTGCCGCCCGTGGCCACTTTAAGGTGGATGGAACAGGGCACGGTTTGCCCTGTTCCTGCGCCCAGTTCGTCGGGCGCGGATTGGCAGGGTGGCGGCAGCGGACTCCCTCTCGCGCTCCGCCTCCTCCTTCTGCGAGATGACGTCCTCGCAGAAGGAGGCCATCGCTTGCCAGGCGTCAGGATTCCCGACCATCTCTTTGACGACGGCCGGGAGGTCGAGGTCCTCCCCTATTGCAGCCCGCAAGACACGGCGCTGCTCTGCCCAGGCGGGGCACTCAGCGAGCGTGTGCTGCGCCGTGTCCTCGGGGCAATTCCTGCAGTGGTGGCAGTGGGCGTCCGGCTCCCTCCCGGCGATGCGCCACAGGTAACTGCCGAAGCATCCATGCCCCGACAGCACCTGTGTCAGCCGGAAGGTCAGCACGCCGTGACGCCTGCCCACCCAGTCCGTCAGTACAGGACGGACTGCCTCGACCGTCCTGACGCCTGCACTCGGTCGGCTCAGCCGAGCCGACCACTCCTCCAGCGCTGCCCGTTGCAGCAGCCGCCTCTGGTGCTCCAGCTCCCTCGGGACGTACCCACCCCTACGCTCAAGCGTGTCCTTGCGCCATGTATAGAGTGACGCAAGGACCCGAGCGTCGATGTCCCAAGGGAGCGAGCCGGCCAACACGCAGGCCCCCTCCGTGGAGATGGTGCGATACCCGCGGATGACTCGCACGGATATCGCACGCTGCGGCCGCCGCAACAGTGCAGCGCCGCGCTCCGTTACCTCGGTGGCCCAGACAGGGGCACCATAGAGGGCCATAGAACGTATGACCCCCAGGTATAGCCGCCTGCACGAGACGTTAGGGCCACCGAGGTTCGGCAGCAGCCGACCAAGCGCCCCGGCCGCGCTCAAGAGGCGCAGGCCTAGGCGCTGGAAGTGGGCGTTGAACGTCCACCGACTGTCCAGTAGTAGGCCCAAGTACTTCAGCTCGGGCCTGACAGCGATTTGGACCCCACCGATGACGATGTGGGATCCCGACGGAGGCGCCTTCCGCGGACCGTGGAAGCAGATCGCCTCCGTCTTGTTCAACGCCACCTCCAGCCCCAAGCGGCGAATACGCGCCACTGTCTGGGCGGTGCCAGCAGTCGCCAGACGGGCAGACTCCCTGTAGTCCCTCTCCCGGGCCAGGACGAGCGTGTCGTCAGCGTAACACACGACGCTGACACCCGGGAGAGTAGCCCCGCGGAGGACCCAGTCGTAGCCGATGTTCCACAGAAGGGGCCCCAACACGGACCCCTGTGGAACACCGCAGGACATGGGCCGTGTGTGCGTACCGTCCCTGACCGCAAAGGTGATGGCGCGGTCACGGAGATAGTCCCCGACCAGCCGACGCAGATACGACGGTGTGCGGTGGAATTCGAGGGCCGCCAAAATGCAGCTCCACGGGATGGTGTTGAAGGCGTTGGCGATGTCCAGCGACACCGCCATCAACACCCCCCCGGATTCCACCGCCTGCTCCGAACGGGCCTTGACGCGCAGGATCGCGTCAACGGTCGAGCGACCCGCTCGGAAACCAAACTGGTTGTCGGACAAGTCGGGGCCAACGTGCGTCAAGTGCTTGACGAGGCGGGCGGCGACAATACGCTCGAAGAGTTTTCCCACCTCGTCCAAGAGCACGATGGGACGGTACGCGGAAGGCGAATCCGCGGGGCGTCCGTCTTTCTTCAGGAGGACCAGTCTGCCCGTCTTCCACTCTGTGGGGAATCGACCCTGCTCGAGACACCCGGTGAACAGGTGTCGTGTTCTGGGCCCCAGGACCTTGAGGGCCAGCGCCCATGCGCGGCCGGGAATCCCGTCGGGTCCGGGGGCCGTGTTCCGGGCGCTCATGCGGTCGACGGCGACCGCCAGCTCCGCCTCCGTCACTGTAGGCACGGGCTCCTCTGGTGCCTCCTCCCTACCACCTCTCCGCAACCCCATGGACGGGGGCTCGTGGCCCGCTCTGTCCGGGAACAGAGCCGCAACGACATCTCGGACCAGAGCGGGCTCGAGTGTCTCCGTCAGAGGGGGCGCCCAAGGCCGGAGTTTGGCTCTTGCGAGCTTGTAGGGCCGCCCCCAGGGGTCGCTGTTGAGGAGGCGCAGGAACTCCTCGTTTGCGACCTCTTTGGCCCGGCTGATGCCGAGTTGTAAGGCCTCCTTGGCTGCTGCAAGGGCCTCTCGCAGCCGGGCCTCGGCCGAGAGATCGCGTGGCCGTCGTCGACGCTGCCGCAGATAGCTGCGCCGGGCAGCTGCACACGTCGTGCGCTGGCTCGCCAGCTCCTGGGACCACCAGTAGACCTGCCGCCTCTGAGGCACAGACCTGGCCCGGGGCATGGCCGCGTCGCATATCTGCGACATTGCGAACCCGAACCAGTCGGCCTCGGCGTCTACGTCCAGCGGGTCCTCAGGAGAGGAGAACCAGCTTTGGACGATGGCGGCTTCCATTAGGACGTCTCTGTCGAGCCGCGTCAGGACCCACCTCCGGGTCGTCGGGTTGACGCGACTCGGGCGCCCGCCGCTGGGGGACGCCGAGGGTGCGGATATCCCGAACCGGATATACCGGTGATCGGAGAGAGTCTCCACACCCTCCATGACCCGCCAGCCTTGAGCGCGGTGCGCCATAGATGTGCTGGCGAAGGAGACGTCTACGATGGAGCCGCCGTTGTCCCGCACGCACGTGTGCACCGTCCCGCGGTTGAGGACCACTAGCCCCGTTGCGACTGCCCACTCCTCGAGCGCATCGCCGCGCGCATCTGTGGCAGGGCAACCCCAAGCCACAGACTTGACATTGAGGTCGCCGAGGAGCAGGACGGGGCGAGAGCTGTTCCGCCCAATCAGAGCCCCCACGTTGCCGAGAAAAGCCTCGAAATCTGCGAGGACTCTGTTGGGCGAGAAGTAGACCCCAACCACGAGGACACTACCAACGATGGCTGCCACGCAGCCCGGCTGTTTGTCGACGACGACCAACGAGGAGCCCGTCGAAGAATGACACCCGATGGCCACGACGCCATCGGTGTCGCCCGCCCAGTTGTCCCTAGATGGGACATAAAGTGGCTCTGCCACTACGGCCACGTTTATCGACCACTGCGCCATACTCTGGAGCAGGAGATCCTGAGCTCTGGCGCAGTGGTTGATATTCGCCTGGAGAAATTCGAGGGCCATTATTGTGATGGCTGGGCGGGCTCCGACACGTCCATAGCCACGGTGACTGGCTGGCTAGGCGCCGGGGGGGTCCGGAATCCGGCCCCGCTGGGCTTTCCCTTTTTCTTCTCGCGGGACTGGCAGGTCTTGGCGCCAATTCGATGTCCCGCGTTCTTTCCTGCGGCTGCGCAAATACTGCAGTGTGGATCTGCGGTGCACTGCCCCGCTTTGTGACCTGGCTGGCTGCACCTGTAGCACAGGTCACTGCGGTCCACGTCGGACGAGCACGTATGCTGCACGTGCCCGCCGTACAGGCAACGGTAGCACTGCAGGGGCCTGGGCTCCAGCAGTGCTACCCTGGCCGACACCCAGCCGACGAGGAGATGACCCGCGTCTGCGATCTTTTTGGCTGCCGCGACTGGGCAGCGGAGCCACGCAGACCCGAGGCCAGAAGGGCCGACGCGGATCTCCCCGACTTTTATGTCGCCCGCGGCGCACTCGCCGATGCGGGCAGCAGCATTCGTGACCTCGTCCGTGGTCACTGAGTCATCCAGGCCCACAACGCGCAGCTCTGCGCACTTGGTGGGCCTGGAGACGCGAACGTCCTCGTCTTTAAGGCATCCCCGGAGCTTTTCAGCGAGAGCATCGGCCTTGTCGCCGCTCGACGCTCCGGGGATTTCCAGAATTCGGGCGCCTGTGACTGCCCGCTTGAATCTCAAGGAGGGAATGCCGAGGCCAGCCAGGTCCACGCTCTGCTTGGCCTCGGAAAGGATGGAGGCGTATGTGACGCCTCTTTCTTCTGCACCCTCTTGCAGAGAGATGACGACTGCGGTAGATCTTGGAGCCCGCAGTCTGTTAGTCTTTTTGGTCCCACCTCGCTTCTTCTTCCTCTTGCCTTTTTTGTGGCTCACAGTCTGCCACTCACCCTCCTTGGGAGCGGCAGCTGTAGAGGCACTTTGGGCAGGCGCGGGCGCGGTGTTTGTGCCCATCTTCTTGTTCTGCCCCTTGCCCTTCCCCTTGCCCTTAGACTTGGGGGCGGCGGCCTTTGAGGGGCCGGCTTGGGGCTCATTGGGAGGCACTGAGATCTCCATCGGAGTTTGGTCGTTCCGGGGTGAAGCCAAGGCTGGAGCCGGGGCAGAAGCCGGGGCCGGAGCCGGGGCTGGAGCGGCGGTGGCCTTGGCAGCGGAGGCTGAGGCGCCGGCTTTCTTGGCGGCCTGGGCCGTCTGGCCTGGGCTTGGTGCCTTGGCCGGAGGGGCCGGTTTCTGGCCGCTTTTCCCTGCGTTTTTGGAGCTAGCACCGCGTGGTGCGGCAGCTTTCGCCGCGTATGAAGGCGGCGGCGGCGCTTGACTCACCAGTCGATCTCCTGCGAGTGGCGGGCGTAGTATCTTGCCCTCTATTACCGAAAATCTGGCGGCTAGACTTGCCATTTCGGTTCGGACCAGCTGAACCAGATCTGGCTCAGCCGGCCGCGGCGTCTCCGGAGCAGAGGGCTTCCTGATGCCCGCCACATCAGACTTTAATTGGTCCAATTCCCGGCGCATTCGTTCTTGTTCGTCGACGAACTTTTTGTTCTCCGCTTGGAGGCGACGGTTGTCCGCCTGCAGTTTGGACAGTTCCTCCTGCAGGCGGGTATTTTCTTCAGTCGCCGAGAGCTGGCGAAGCTCATCGGCGGCACCCTCAATGATCGTCATGGCATCCTTAAGGCTCCTCGTAAAAGTGCCCTTAAGGTTGCCCGATTTTGTAGCCACATGTTGGACTACTTTCAAGCCTGCAGCCACCTGCTCGAAGAGAGCGGCTGCAGTGCGTCCTTCCTCGGCGGTGCCAGAGCTGGTGACTGGCTTCGCTCGCTTGGACTTGGCCTCCTTGACCAAGTCATGTACGTCCTGTTCCACTTGGAGACGGAACTCTTCGCGTTTTGCAGCGAGTAGCTCCGCCTTTGCCTTTGCCAGGCCCACATACTCCCCGGTGGTGGGAGGACGTCCTCTCCCCCTCCGGGCCGGCGACGCCTCGTCACCCGACTCTGAAGCCGAGCGACTCGTCGCATCGTTCGAGCGCAGTCGTTTGCGCCCCTCCCGCCAAAATCTCGAAGGCGACAGCGCAGATGCGCTGCAGTCTACCACCATTACATCGCTCGACACTGATCCATTGTCGGATGCAGCATCCTCCTCCATAACATCATTGGGTTTTGTTTGTTTTTTATAAGAATCCATATATGTTCCCACGAGTGTGGGGGAAATAAAAGGTCCACCCGGGCAGTGCCCCCTGTACCCGGGTAAGCCTACGTCCAACAGCGGGTCGGCCGGTCCGCTGAGGTTGGCGCCCTCACGACCGAGGCAATCCCCCCGGCCATGCATCCCCTCGCCGGGCGCCGAAACTTGGGCTTCGGAGTGATTTTGTGTCGAGGTTGTCTTCCCCGCAGTCCGGGCGACCAAGCCAAGACCGACGGAGGGTACCCCACCCTGAGCCGCGAGACCTGATCCACAGACACTCAGGGCTGGCGGTGAGTACCCCCCGGTTTTTCGGCGGTGGCACTGAAGACGACTTCTGTGCCTGCCCGGTGGTAGTGCGAGTACACACCGGGCCCGCCCTCCGCGCCTCCACTACGGCCCCCTGGATACAGGGGCACACGTGGAGTTTCGCCGCGCAACGCTGCCCGCTAAGCCTCGCGGCCTCGCGGGAAGCCTCCCCCTCTGGCCCTGAAAAGGGCCTTTTCTCCCCCGCTAGGCCTCGCGGCTTCGCAGGGGGTTATCCCCCCCATGGCCCTGAAAAGGGCCTTTCCCCGGTGTCGGACCATTAGCCACGAGCAACAAGACTCCCCAAAAGGCAGAGAGAGTTGTTGCCCGAGTTGCCCAGGGTGAACCAGGCTCCACGACTACCGTTCCCACCGGACGTATCCGAGAAGGACTGATAGCCACGGAGCACACGAGGAGGTTGTCCGACCTGTCACCCCAACCTAACCTAACCTAACCTAACCTAACCTAACCTAACCTAACCTAACCTAACCTAACCACCATAGAGAAACAAAACAAGCAAGACGAATAAATACCTATAGAATACAGAAATAACATAAAAAACTGACTAAAAGGTATAACATAGAAACAACAATAATGTAATAAAATATAAAACAAGTAAAAGAAGCAAGTAAGATTCATGTATAAAAAGACAGAAGTTTTAAAAATCAGCGAAATAATTAAAGCAACGAAAAATGAAAATAGATTCAAATAGCGTAACCACAGAAACTAAAAGTGTAAAAACAAGACAGAGTAAGACAGAAACAATAAAAAGCAAATACAAGACTGAAATAACATAAATAATAGACCAAAAAGAGAGCCTAGCTTCTTCCGTATACCCAGCTTTTTCGAAGCGGGAGCCCAGGCGCCAGCCGCGTACGTGATGACGGGTTCTATTACCGCTGTGTATATGGTGTATATTATGTCGGTGTTTAGCCCCCAACTAACCTTTGCGGCGCGCGATAGTTTCTTGTATAGTTCGGCAGCCTTCTTACAGATGTTTGCCGTGTGTTCATTGAACGTCAGTTTGTCGTCTATCGTGAGACCCAGCAGCTTCATGCTCCGGACCATTCCAATGTCGACCCCGGCCATGCTCAGAATTGGGGTGTCGTACTTAAGCTTATTGGTTATAAGCATCGCACAGGTCTTGTGCGGTGCAAACCGAAGCTTATTTCTTACGCCCCAACTCTGAACATGGGCGAGGGCTGCATTGGCGGTTCTCGAGACTTCGGCGGCTGTGTCTCCATCCACGATCAGGACGATGTCGTCGGCGAAGGCTTGCGCGAAGTTTCCGCGTCGCTCCAGTTCTTGTAACAGTGGGTCGAGTAGGAGGTTCCACAGGATGGGACCACCGATTGACCCTTGGACACAGCCTTTGTTCGTCTCTCGTGTGCATTCCTCCCCGGCATAACGAACCCTGACTTTCCTACTGTCGAGGTAGCTATCAAGTAGCCTCCTGATGTTCGCCGGGCACCTTTCCTCAGCCAGCCTGACTCTAATGGCCGGCCACCACGCGCTATCGAAGGCCCCCTCTATATCCAATGACACCAGAGCAATTAGCTTCTTCAGCCTCAACTTGCTCTGTACGTGCTCCATTAGTGTATAGAGGGCGTCCTCGGTGCTTCTCTGGGGCATAAAGCCAAACTGACGAGTACTGAGCCGCGGCACAAGCTGCCATTTGATCCGTGCTACTACCATCCTCTCCAGGACCTTCCCCAAGACCGGCAGGAGACCTATCGGTCTATATGACTTGGGGCTCATGTAGTTTTCCTTGCCCGGTTTTCTGAGGACCACCACCGTAGCCTCTTTCCAGATGTCCGGGAAATGTGCCAATTCTAGGCATTTGTTGTAAAGGGCAAGGAATGCGTCCGGGTCCTGGCAGATTGCTCGACTGCAGATGTCAGATGTAAACCCATCTCCACCTGGTGCCTTCTTTGGATTAAAACCCGCCACTGCGGTCTTCAGTTCCAGTGTCGTAAACGGAGGATCATGATGTTCATCATAAACCCAGTCGTTTACTCTACTGGCAACTTCTCTAATACGCTTGTGGTCAGCGTTATCCTCGTCCTCTGTGTCCTTTGGGTAGAACGTATCTGCAAGTAGGGCTGCCGATTCTTTCGGGTTTAGGAATGCACCATCGCTAGATAGGGTCAATTCTTCCTGTCTCCTGGTGGTCCTTCCGATAATCCTGTAGATTCCTTCCCACATTCCTTCACGATCTTGCTTCCGGCAGAACTCCTTCCAACTGGCGATTTGGGCTTTTTTAGCTTTGATCTCATAATCTTCTTTCGCTTTCAGGTACTCGTCTACGACCATCGCCCTTCGGACCGGCGCGGCGTTGCGGATACGGTACTTCCTCCTGGCGACCTCCTTCTTCATCACAGCGAGCTCCTCGGACCACCACGGAAAGGTAAGTTTAACCTTATTTTTTAATTTGGGCATAGCGTCATTGCACGCTTCATCAATTAAATTTCTATATTTTGTAACTATTTCCTCGAGTTTTTGTTTATTGTTTATTTCGTTTATGCTATCTAAATTAATATTGTTCTCAGCTTTAAGTTCTTCTAGTTTTTGTCTAAATTTATCCCAGTCTGCCTTTTTAGTATTAAATTTTCTTGTAGTTCTACTGACATTCATCCCTACCTCCCTTTTAACCTTGATATTGAAGAATATCGTATTGTGGTCCGAGGACGTTGCTCCTGTGTCGACCCGCCAGCCGTCAACCAGGTCAAACAAGGCAAGCGAACATGCCGTGACGTCTACGTGGCTTCTAAACACTCTACCACCCCTGATGGTGTCAAAAGTAGGGATATCGCCAGTGTTCAGTACCTGAGGCTCTAACTCTTCCAGGGTCCCGGACATCTCTTCGCCCCTGGGGTCTTCGATATTACTGCCCCACCAGGTACTCTTCGCGTTTGAATCGCCACCTATCAGCAATCTACCGGTGGCCGCTTCAGTTCTGATCTGGGTCAACTGGTCCAGGTATGGCCCTAAGGGTTGGTCTGGTTCGAAGTAATAGGAGACTACTGCGATTTCCCAAGCTTTTGATTTTTCCCGAAACTCACCACGACGATGTTGTTCGTGGTGAGTTTCGGGTAGGGAATGACATCCAAGTCATCATCGAAGACGGCAATTGCCGCCTTTACCCTCCCACTTCCATCAACCTCGCATTGGTAGATTCGCGCACCTCGGTAGCTCTTCATACATCGCGCCCCTCCCACATACGGCTCCTGGATCAGGGCCCATGCGATCTTCCGTTCACTGGCCTCTAGAAAGAGTTCGGTGGTAGCCAGTTCCTTACGCTGTAAATTTGCCTGGGCCACTCGGTATGGTCTTGCGTTTTGTTGGTCAGGAGTATTTACCGGGTCGCCTTTAGCAGTATGCCACAGCTGTTCGGGCTATTGCGTCCCACCTTCTTCTTACTGTGCACTCTGAGCTGAATGCGTTGTGCTCTGTACTGTTTAATTTAGCACGTATGCAGTTACAGCAGTTTGGAGGTGAGCCTGCGATCCAGTCCTCGCACTCCGTCTTCATGTGAGGGCCGCCACAGTGGCTGCATTTCGCTATAGTCTCCGTACATAGACGTCGACTATGCCCGTAGCCGAGGCAGAGCGAGCACTGCACCAGCGGGGACTGGTCTTCGACCCTTACCCGCTGGAGGTCCACGTGCACCGCCCCGGCCCCGAGCATGCGTTTCCAGACCTCCGTGGCGACCCTCAACACTACGTGACAGGAGTGCGGGTTTCTGGTACGCTTTCTAAATAGAATTTCCATTTTGCTTTGGTCCTCCAGAAGGTCCCCAAAAATTTGGTTGTTCTGGTTAATGAGGCCTTTTATTATTTCCTCATTGCTGTTATACTGCATGAGATCTTTCAGTACAATTAGAGGGCTTTTGTTTTTTATTTCCTCTACTTCCAACTCGGGTGCTTCCTTTATTTTATCCTTTATTCTTCTTCTTTCTTCCTCCGTGCGGCATCCCATGATTATCTTCCTGTCTTTTGCCTTTCTGACCTTTTCCACTGATATTCCCCCTTCCTTTGCATTCACCACTTTCCTTATTCTATCCAACACCTGCTCCCCGGTTTCTTTTTCATCTTTGGCCGTCACTACAATAGAATGCAGCGCGGTTTGCCTTGGAGGTAGATTTATAGGCCGACTTGCCGCTACAGTAGCGTAGGAGAATTTCTCCATGCGTTCTTGGCTAGCCTGTAGTGCTTCTTTCAGCCTATCCATCTTCTCACTGTTTTCAGCGAGGTTCCGGCTATGCTCTTCTAGAGCCTTCTGAAGAAAGTCGGTGTCTTGGATGGTGGTGTTGCTTTTGTCTTCCATCCCTTGTTTCTCCTGGGACTGGACCTGTATCCCCTTCGATTTTACGTCCTTCTTGGGCAGAGGAGCCCGTCCTTGTTCCTGCTCCGCCTCTTTTACCAGTTGGTATAGTCGATCGGCCTGTGCTTTAACATCGTCCTTGATCTCGCGTTTTGTGGTTTTTGACGCGGTCATATGCGTTTTGATCTTAGTGAGGCACACCCTGGCCTCAGCGACTCTGGACTTTGATGCTGGTGGGTTTTCGGTCCCAAGGGATGGTCCCCTTGTCGTCAGTGGCGTTGTTTTGACAGGGGAGACTTTGTTTTCCATTTTGCCCGCTTCCCATTCGCCCACACTCCTTCTGACGCTTTGCGTCGAAGGTCCTGCCTCCCCGGGGGCGTCTCGTGGGCTACTGGCCCGCGTGTTTGATGGTGTTGTTTTCTTAATCGGGGTTCGTATTCCCATCATCTTAACTAGTGGAGAATTCGATTGGTACAACGTCAAAGGGGTATTGTAAAGGGTACTCCCAATGGTGTATAAAGTGTAAAGTGTGTATAACTACGCTAAGTGTACAAGGTAAAGTTAGACTAAATAAAATAATACAATAAAACAAATGTGTAAACAACGAACAAATGGTTTGTCAAAATTTGGGGTTCAAAGAATCCTGTCTTTTGTTAATTCTGCTACTCTTTCTGTTTCAGGTTTGGCGTACGCGGCCGGTGACCAGCAGGTGTGCTCCGATGGATCTACGCACAGTAGGTAAGCGCTAGGTATGTAATCTACTTTATATCCCGCAGTTGGCTCTACTAATTCCAGATATGGTAGTACGCGAATAGTCTGGTTTGGGGATAGGAGAGTAGAGAAAGTTTCCCTGTATATATTCCAATTTGAGTACTATGCGAGAATGTGACCACGTTTCATGCGTAAAAGACACAATTTTTACGAAAACAGCATTTAAATAGTACAAAAAACACTAATGTACAAAATATAATTTTTATAGAGTCTGGCTCTGTCAATATAGCTTTATCTAGGTTCCAGGCAAAGGTCTGGTGTCAGGGAGCCTTCAGGGATGAAGCTACTTCAAAAATTTTTAAGAAGAGTCGAAATAATTTTTTGACTCTATGTAGAGTCAATCTGTGCCTCGCACTGAACAGGTCTCTCCGAGCCCCTTCCAACAAACCCAAACACTACTAGTCTACCCCGAGTGGTTTCAGAGAAAACCCGACTTGAAATTCTGGTTGCCAATCCAAGATGGCGCCCAGAATTTGGTTACCAGCTGTTTTCTCCGAGGCCGCCCGGCCGAATACCACCGTGCTTGGGCTTTTCTGAATGGGCTCGTCGAGAGCTATCCCGCGGAATACGTTTCTGGCCTGAAAAGTCTTGCTTCCTGAAAGCTCCTGAAAAAGCGCTTAGGTGATAGGGGAGGACTTGCCAACGTCCCGAAAGAAACCCCGAGCTCTCCACGACCTCCGGTTTGGCAGCTATCCGGGTTCAAAGTTTTGTTTGACAGTTCAAAAACTGTCAAAGTCAACCTTCAGCCCTTGATAACTTCCCCTCCAGTGGTCGCAGAGCACCGAGCTTGGGTTCGTTCTGCTTGGCTTGACCTCTTCCGGCGCGCAAAATGGTTTTCAGGGTCCTGAAAATTTTCAGCTCCTAATTGCCTGAAACCAAGTGGATCAGATAGGGGTTGTCTCCCCAAACACCTCTGCGCAAACGGCGGCTCTCTGCGACCACCGAGTCCGGAGCTATAACGGCCGCTGCATATATACGGTAAGATTCATGTATAAAAAGACAGAAGTTTTAAAAATCAGCGAAATAATTAAAGCAACGAAAAATGAAAATAGATTCAAATAGCGTAACCACAGAAACTAAAAGTGTAAAAACAAGACAGAGTAAGACAGAAACAATAAAAAGCAAATACAAGACTGAAATAACATAAATAATAGACCAAAAAGGGTAATAAAAAGAAAGAAGCAACAATAAAGTGGTTGAGTAGAAAACAAATAAGAACCATGTATGAAAAGACAGAAGTTATAACACAAGTGAGTAAATGTAGAATGAAACAACAGAATAATAAAGTAACAAATAACAATAAAAGAAATTTAACAACGAAACATAGAAATTTGAAAGTGTAAAACAAGACAGTCGAAATAAAAACCATACATAAGTACGATAAGATAGATACAAAACACGAGTTAATAAAAAGAAGAACAACATAAAACAGAACAGAAAAAACAACAACTAACACAAATTGACACATAACGTCAAGACAAATAAATAAAAACGATATAAAAAGGCTCTAATCATGTTAGAGGAACCACAAGAAAAAAAAAAAAAAAAAAAAAAAAAAAAAAAAAAAACCTAACCTAACCTAACCCTACTCTGAAAAACCTAACTCTGAAATAACATATTCTAGGAAACCTAACTCTGAACAACCTAACTCTGAGCAACCTAACTCTGTTAACTTTGAGAAACCTAACTCTGAGAAACATAACTTTGAGAAAAATAACTCTCAGCCTAACTATAAGAAACCTAACTCTGAGCAACCTAACTATGAAATTAGATTTGCATGAAATTTGGTGCATATACATGTCGGATCGGACATGATCACGGACGTTCAATTGACTCTTTTAAGACTACAGCGCCACCCTATGACACTATTGAGATGACAGCGCCCCTGGTGACGTACGGAAAGTAACGTGAGTCCGTCAGTCAATCAAACCCAACGTCTGCACGAATCGACTACACAGTGTGAAGTGCCGAGAGCAAGTGCAACCGCGCGAGGAACAACTGTAACTGTTTCCCCCACTGCGCCGCCGCGCCCTTTATGTGAAGTCGTTGGTTCCATTCGACGTCACCAGGGGCGCTGTCATCTCAATAGTGTCATAGGGTGGCGCTGTAGTCTTAAAAGAGTCAATTGAACGTCCGTGATCATGTCCGATCCGACATGTATATGCACCAAATTTCATAGTTAGGTTGCTCAGAGTTAGGTTTCTTATAGTTAGGCTGAGAGTTATTTTTCTCAAAGTTATGTTTCTCAGAGTTAGGTTTCTCAAAGTTAACAGAGTTAGGTTGCTCAGAGTTAGGTTGTTCAGAGTTAGGTTTCCTAGAATATGTTATTTCAGAGTTAGGTTTTTCAGAGTAGGGTTGCTCAGAGTTAGGTTTTTCATAGTTAGGTTGCTCAGAGTTAGGTTTCATAAAGTTAGCTTACTCAGTTTTTTTTTTTTGTTCAGTTTCGTTGCTCAGAGTTAGGTTTTCATAGTTAGGTTGCTCAGAGTTAGGTTTCTTATAGTTACGCTGAGAGTTATTTTTCTCAAAGTTATGTTTCTCAGAGTTAGGTTTCTCAAAGTTAACAGAGTTAGGTTGCTCAGTGTTACGTTGTTCAGAGTTAGGTTGCTCAGAGTTAGGTTTCTTATAGTTACGCTGAGAGTTATTTTTCTCAAAGTTATGTTTCTCAGAGTTAGGTTTCTCAAAGTTAACAGAGTTAGGTTGCTCAGAGTTAGGTTGTTCAGAGTTAGGTTGCTCAGAGTTAGGTTTCCTAGAGTTAGGTGTTTCAGAGTTAGGTTTTTCAGAGTAGGGTTGCTCAGAGTTAGGTTTTTCATAGTTAGGTTGCTCAGATTTAGGTTTCATAAAGTTAGCTTACTCAGTTTTTTTTTTGTTCAGTTTCGTTGCTTAGAGTTACTTTTCCAGAGTAAGTTTGCTCCGAGTTAGGTTTCTCATAGTTAGGTTTCTTATAGTTACGCTGAGAGTTATTTTTCTCAAAGTTATGTTTCTCAGAGTCAGGTTTCTCAAAGTTTACAAAATTAGGTTGCGCAGAGTTAGGTTGTTCAGAGTTAGGTTGCTCAGAGTTAGGTTGCTCAGAGTTATGTTGTTCAGAGTTAGGTTTCCTAGAGTTAGGTTTTTCAAAGTAGGGTTGCTCAGAGTTAGGTTGTTCAGAGTTAGGTTTCCTAGAGTTAGGTTTCATAAAGTTAGGTTACTCAGAGTTAGGTTGCTCACATTTAGGTTTCTTATAGTTACGTTAAGTCAGAGTTAGGTATATTCATTTAATTCGGCGACATATCTATCTCGCACGTCTCCACGCTAATTTATACAGAAAATATTCAAAAATAAAATTGCATTTTTAACATAGTTTTTTTAAAATTTCTCTTTTTTATTATATCATACTAATATAATAAATTTGAAAGTTTGTATGGATTGGATGCTTCAAGCATGCATCGCGGTCATCGAGACCTAAAAAAACAAAAATACTATATATAACTTATTAAAAACACTTGAAAGTTGTACTAAATTCAGTTTTTCCGCGATTTTTCAAAAATTTTCTTTGGGACCTACCCCTAAACACTAAACAGTCGTATAGTGCTTGGCGGCCCGCATCCAACGGTACCCCACAAGTGGGCGTTTCTCGCGAAAAAAATCGAAAAAATCGCCCGCCCACCCACCCGGTGGTGCTTGGCTAGGTAGATTTGAACAATTACCTAAACACACAATTTTTATTTTATTGTTTCTTTCGGGCATAGGCGCCTTCTTTGATCACAATTCAGTCAATAAAGCGCTAATAATCGGTCAGGTACCTGTCTTTGCCTTCTTAAATGACAAATTTTATCTATACTAATATTATAAAGTGGAAAGATTTGAATGTTTGTATTGAATAGGCTCCGAAACTATTAGACCGATTTGAAAAATTCTTTAAGTGTTAGATAGGCCATTTATCGGAGAAGGCTATAGGCTATATACTATCGCGCTACGACTAATAGGAGCGGAGTAGCAATGAAAAATGTTGCAAAAACGGGGGAAAAAAAGTTATTAAGACCACGCGTTTACCACATTTTTACAAGCTTTTATTCAACTTGCTTTGTTAGTATGTTTAGATCAAAATTTGAGAGCCCATTCTGACCCACTTCCCGGAGTCCAATTGATCTGTAATTTGGTACGCATATGTAGATCGCGGTACATTTTGATAATATGATATTTTTGAGCTGGTCTGATGATGGAGCAGGAAGGTGGCCATAGGAACTCTAATAAAATTGTGGAAATTTCAAGAAATTTGCTGTATTTATATTTTGTGATCAGCATTAACACATAGAGCGTACTCTGTACGCGGAACTTTCTAATAAAACTGTGCAAATTACATGAAATTTGCTGTATATATATTTTGTGACCCGCATTAACATATAGAATACTTACGGTCACGGAAAAGTGCGGGGTTTTCCTGAAAATCCCGGGATTATTATTGGGCAATTCTCTAAGCTTTGTTCCTATTAATCAGCTAAGCGCCTAAAGTATGTAATTTTTATCACGGAGAAAATGCGGGAATATTCTATTAATCCCGGGATTCCGAGTGCAGTAAAAGGGCTCATCAGATTTGCATGAAATTTGGTGTATGTATAGTTTATGACCAGCATTACCATATAGAGTACTTATAGTCCCGGAAAAGTGCGGGGTTTTTATGAAAATACCGGGAATCTTATCTGACAATTGTCTAAGATTTGTTACCTAATAAATAAAGCTAATCTACTTAATTATCGATTTCTCACCACGGAGCAAATGCAGAAATCTTCTATCAACCCCGGGATTCCGAGTGCGCTGTAACGGCACATCAGATTTGCATGAAATTTGGTGCATATACATGTCGGATCGGACATGATCACGGACGTTCAATTGACTCTTTTAAGACTACAGCGCCACCCTATGACACTATTGAGATGACAGCGCCCCTGGTGACGTCGAATGGAACCAACGACTTCACATAAAGGGCGCGGCGGCGCAGTGGGGGAAACAGTTACAGTTGTTCCTCGCGCGGTTGCACTTGTCTTGCTCTCGGCACTTCACACTGTGTAGTCGATTCGTGCAGACGTTGGGTTTGATTGACTGACGGACTCACGTTACTTTATAGTTCTACCTACATTGTTATTGCTATTGCTGAATTGTAATTTAAATGTAGCTTGGTAATCGTAAATTCGTAACAAACAAATGTGCTTGAGGAGTTTCTTCCGCGGCTTCTTCTCCTCAGTAGGTAGCACTAGCGAAGCTGCGAAGGGCGGGTGTTTTGGGGGATGTCTGTATTGTAATATTTCGTACTCGGTCAAAACCAAATATAATGACATTTGAGTACGAGTTCTGTATTTTAATGTTTGAACCAGCATAACCCACCTGTTGCCCACAAGATAGTCGTTACCTTGCCTTCCTGCCAAGGATACAGATCCTGTATCCGACATACATATAGTGTAGGACCAGTATTATACTATTCAATACTTAGTCCCGGAAAATACCGGGGTACTTCTAAAAATCCCGGGAATCTTATGGCAATTATCTAAGTTTTGTTACCTAGTAAATCAAACTAAACGCCTAAATTATGTAATTTTTACCAGAGAGAGAGAGAAAATGCGGAAATCTTCTATCAACCCTGGGATTCAAATTGCAGTAAAACGACTCATCAGATTTACATGAAATTTTGAGTACTTACAGTATGTGACTAACATAAACATGTCGGGTTCTTAAAAACTCTGAGGGAGAGATGCTTTTTCTAAAAAAAAGTTGAATCTGCAGCTTTGATATCTGAGATGATCTAAGCTTTGATAATTATTAGATCAGCTGGAACACTAATTTAGTTATTTTCATCACGGAGTACAAAATCCCAGAATTTCAGTGTACTAAAACGTCTTAACAGATTTTTATGAAAATCGATGCATATATAGTTTGTGACCAATACTAACATATTAGTTACCGCGTCTTTATATTTGTAATATGGATCCTAGAAATAGTATTAAGACCCTTTATCTAAAAAGTATAAAATAAAATTGAAGTAAAAAATATTTAAGGACAAGCTTTTGTTTAATATTTACTAAAAATACATAGAAAATTATATCAACATAAACTGTCAGATATTAATAAAATTAATTAGAGAAATATTAAATCTTGAAAAAATGAAAGCGTGGCGCCAGAAGTTAGGGTCATTTAAACCGTTATTTTTGGCGTCGGTAACGCTATTATCGGCGTCGGTATCGATATTTTTATGGGTGTCGATATCGATATTATTGGACTCGGTATCGATATTTTTATGGGCGTCGGTATCGATATTATCGGCGTCGGTATCGATATTTTTATGGGCGTCGGTATCGATATTATCGGTGTCGGTATCGATATTTTTATGGGCGTCGGTATCGATATTTTTATGGGCGTCGGTATCAAAATTATTCGCGTCGGTATCGATATTATCGGCGTCGGTATCGATATATTTATGGCCGTCGGTATCGATATTATTGGCGTTGGTATCGATATTATCGGCGACGGCATCGATATTTTTATGGGCTTGGGTATCGATATTATCGGCGTCGGTATCGATATTATTAGAGATCGATAGTTAATCATTTTTGTTTTGTTTTTGAAATTTTCTGTATTCCGCTATTCTATATTTCCCTACTTTCCCTACTTTATGCCGTCCCGCCGACGGGATGACTCCCCATATAATATAATAGGTACAAAACAAAATACATCTATATTCCACTAAAAGTCTCAAAATAAATTATTTTTAAACAAAAAACAAACTGCCTCCAAATAACACCTAGGAACTAAAAAGCAAAAAATAACAGGTAGGTACATATTTACATTATGTACTAGTAATTTAACCAAAAGCTATTATAATTTACTTGTGATTTATAGGCATACTGTAAAGTGTGTCGATTTAGTTAAGTACGCACGTAATGTCACTTTAGTGTCTGAGATTAAAAAACGGACTATAGCTACCGTTTTTGTTATTTCAAATCTACCAATTTCTACAGATTTTTTGCAGTTCATGTACTTTTTTTTTAATCAGTGTTGACAACACTACTCACTGCTGCCAAGGCAATGCCATTTACTGTCAGAGTCTCAGTGTCAGTGTCAGTTGCTGTGTGATTGTACTGATGTGTATTGAATTGAATTTGTGATTCATTATTTGGAGAATGAGATAAAATAAATACATTTCAAGATAAAATTTCTTTGTGTCGTAAAAAACTTGTTATTGTAAAGAACGAAATAGAATTTTGTACTTTCTGATGAAATACTATTATTATTTTAATACTTTTTGTAGTTAAAAGTACGTGTTGTTTGGCTGTTGTAGTGTTTGATGGTGTTTCTGTTCTGGTGTGAAACATAAAATGGGTATTTTTGGCAACTCTTCACCCTTTGATCAAGATGTCGGTAAGATTTCTTTACTTACTATCGCTGTAGCGAAACTATAAGAAGTACTCTTTCATGATGTACAAGTCATTTGCTGCTTCATTTTATCGATTCAGATGAACAATGATTGAAGATTACTTTGTTGTGAGTTACAATCAACACCTGTCTGTGACTTACGGACGGAAGTAAGAACGTCTGTTATTGACTGGCATGTGACTAGTTGCTGCCTATACCGCCAAGCTAATTATAACAAGTTTGGAAAATAGATGTTTTTAGACATGCTTATCGAGGCCCCTAACATTTATTATGGTTAATTGTCAGTGAACTGTACTCTTTTCTTGCAAATGGCTAGTTCTGCCCCTAAAGTCACATTTACATCAGCCAAGGACAGTGACAAGTGCTAGTGGCTAGTGGAGACGCTAGGCTAGTGGCTTGGAAGCCAAGTTGACTCACTTCTGTTGGATCAGTTTACACCTCTGAACTTGCCCACTGTACTCATCAACTTGCTAAAGTCATGACCAATGTTAATCAGGCTTAAGATACTCTAAACAATAACTACTTAAATTAAAAATTTAGACAACCCCCCACACAAAATGTAAATTGCCATTTGGTGGTGGCGGCCATCTTGGATTTGAAATTTATTATAGTGTATAGTATTCTCTACTTAAGCCCTCTCATTTGATACCCATATTGAAGGAGTTGTGAAAAAATATGTAATTTGCTATTTTGTGGTGGCGGCCATCTTAGACAAATTAAATAAAAAAATCAAAATCGGTTCATCCGTTCGGGAGCTACAATGCCACAGACGGACACACACACACACAGACATGTCAAACTTATAACACCTGTCGTTTTTGCGTCTGGGGTTAAAAATGCTTTCTAATAGTCAAAACAAAAATGTTGATTGATTAAAAGTGTAAAATATATCAGTATTATAAAAACAGTGAGTGTTTGTTTCAATACAAAAACATTTATCAGAAAAAAAAATTGTGACTCAAAATTTTATTTTACTCTAATAAATGCCAAAGTGTCTACTGTCGCGCTTTCACGCCAAAATTACTGAACCGATTTAAATTAAATTTGGTACAGATATAGTATAGTCTGAGAAGGGACATAGGCTACTTTTACTGTAAAAAAACTGTGGTAAAGGGTTGAAATAGGGGATGAATGTTATAATAAATACCCAGAATATGCGGGCGCAGCCACTGGCAGAAAGCTAGTATAATAATGTATTGGTATGTATCTATGTGACTAAATCTTTTAATGTGATTTTCACACCTTTGTAAACAATGGATTGATTTGAAACTGCACACTTATCAAGGACCAATGACAATAAATAATTAGTATATTTTGTTTTTAAGAAAACCAACTAAAAAGTAGTAATAATTTCTACTAATATTATAAAGAGGAATATAATGTTTGTTTGTTTGTATTGAATGAGCTCCCAAACTAATGGACTGATTAGAAACATTTTCAGTGTTAGATAGCCCATTTATCGGGGAAGGCTACTTACTAAAACGCTTATACTAATAGGAGCGGAGTAGCAATGAAAAATGTTGCAACAACCAGGGAAAAAGGTTATCAAGACCACATGGGCGAAGCCACTGGGGGGAAAGTAATTAATAAAAATTAAAATAGAACACACTTATAGAAAATATAATAGATTAGATAGATTGATTTAAAGCTGATATGATATGTAAGGAGTAAATGGAAGAAGAGGGCACATCATGCCAACCCTAAATAGATTGGGACACGGGCTGATGATGATGCCCGATGCTTAGATACTCTGGTATAAATAATACATACTTGAAGTTTGTCCCAAAATTTGTCCTTATTTTTGTTGTTTCTTTATTTGCTTGAACAGTGAACATTTTAAGTAACTTGTGAGTATTGGTGCTTTTAGAAAGAGCTACAAGCGAGAACAACACGAGCGAGGAGTGGGGGCTGATCATGGAGATATGTGACCGCGCAGGCGCGTCCACCGCCAGCGCCAAGGAGTGCCTCCGCGCCGTCATGCGCCGCCTCGCGCACCCGGACCCGCACGTGCAGGTGCACGCCGTCACGCTGCTGGACGCCTGCGTGGCCAACTGCGGCCGCGCCTTCCACCTCGAGGTGGCCTCGCGCGACTTCGAGGCCGAGTACCGCCGCCTGCTGGCGCGCGCGCAGCCCGCCGTCGCCTCGCGCATGCGCGCGCTGCTGCGCAAGTGGGCCGAGGGCGAGTTCCGCGACGACCCGCAGCTGGACCTCATCCCCTCGCTGCACACCAAGCTGCGCGCCGAGACGGGCGAGGCGCCGCGCGCCGCCAGCGACCGCGCCTCGCGCGCCGCCTCGCCGGCCGCCGCCGCCGCCGCCGCCGCCGCGCAGCGCGAGCAGGACGAGCTGGCGCGCGCCATCGCGCTGTCGCTGCGCGAGGCGCCGCCGCCCGCCGCCGCGCCGCTGTACCCGCGCGTGGACGCACCCGACGCGCCGCCGCCGCGCAAGGTGCGCGCGCTCTACGACTTCGAGGCGGCCGAGGACAACGAGCTCACATTCCTCGCCGGCGAGATCGGTGGGTGAAGCGGCGGCCGCGGGCGCCCGCAGCTAGCGCATCGTTCACGATCGAGCTTTCTCTGTCCACAGTGCACGTGACCGACTCGAGCGACCCCAACTGGTGGAAAGGGTACAACGAGCGCGGCGAGGGCCTGTTCCCGGCGAACTTCGTGACGGGCGAGCTGGCGGAGCCGGCGGGCGCGGCGGCCGAGGCGGCGGCGCCGGTGGCCGCGGGGCCCGGCGCGGGGCCTGGCGCGGGGCCCGGCGCGGGGCCTGGCGCGGGGCCCGGCGCGGGGCCGCCCGCCGACGAGCCGCCCGCGCACATCGACGAAGCCGCGATGGACGCGGCGCTGGCGCAGCTGCACGAGGCGGACCCGCGCGCGGCGGACGGCGGCGAGGCGGCGCTGCTGCGGCTGGAGGCGCGCGCGCTGGCGATGGGCGCGCTGGTGGACGCGGCGCTGGAGCGCGCGGACCGGCGCCACGCGCGCCTGACGCAGCTGAGCGCGGAGCTGGTGGACGCGCTGAACCTGTACCACTCGCTCATGCGCGACCCGCTGAAGCCGTCGTACGGCGCGGCGCCGGCGCTGCCGCCGGGGGGCCCGCCGCTGGGGGGCGCGCCGCTGGGGGGCCCCGGGGGGCTGCCGCCGCCCGGGGCCTTCCAGCCGCACGGATATGCGGCGCCGTTGCACCCGCCGCCCCCCAGGTACATACTTGTCGCTTGTTTTCACTCTTCACTTTAAAAACTACTTAAAAAACAAATTCATTCACATCCGATTTAAAATAATATCCGTTTTATTCAGTAGCTTACAAAGTCAAGCATCAAAATGCTATTTTGATGCCCTCTCGGGCACTTTAGATATAGATTGTCGTTGTGAAGATAATAATAGAGCATAATGTCGATATGTTTAGCGGTGAACCGTCTGTGTGTGTATGCGCAGGTGCTGAGCGGCGGCGGCGGCACAGCACGGGACTCGGAAGCGCTCCGAGGACATCAGATATTTTATACTTTATGGTGATAATATTATTGTATTCAAATTGTAACTTTCCGTAGTAAATTAAATTAAATTTATTATTAATTAACCAATAAACTGTTTCTTGTTACCCGTCGAAGGCAAAAAGCCAAATAGAAAAGAAATGAATGATGCAGTCTACGGTATGTTTGTAAGGGGTATTTATTGTATTTGTTTATTTATATATCACAAATTAGTGGTACAGTCTGTTACAAATTAAGATTTTATCAATGAACTAATAAATGCATTTTCAGTGACCTAGTAAACAAATACTTGTTTCAAAAATAGTAGATCCCACCAAAAACATTTTCATGTAAAATGTTGCCAAGACTATCAAAAAGTTATCAGATCTCTAAGTCCGATCAGTAACTACAAGAACTGTAGTATATCAGAAAAATAATGAACATTTTTCACATAACGCCCATGATGTGACGGTAACGAAACGGCCAAGCCATATATTTTGACTGAGGTGTAGAGTTTGTAAAGTTAGGGCTTGTAGAGTTTGGGCCTGTAGAGTTAGAAGTTTGGCACATGAGATCTGATAACTTTTTGATAGTCTTGGCAACATTTTACATGAAAATGTTTTTGGTGGGATTTCACTTCTTTTTGTAAGTTACTCATGACAATATCTTTTACCCGACTGCGCCAGAAGGAGGGTTATGTTTTTCGAGAGTATGTATGTATGTATAAAAATGTGACAATTATATTCGACTACTAAAGTCAACATTTATAAGGTGGACACCTTGACAATAGTCACTCCAGAGAGTGCTACATAAGCCTGCCCACAAGAGAACGTGGATGACCCAATATCAATGAGAGCATTATTCAAACTCGGCCCTTGACTTTTATGTATGGTGATAGCATACGCGATTCCCAATAGCAGCTCGGAGTCTGGAGTTGTGCCAGGTTGATGGCAATAGGCTGCCCCCCTATTACATAGGACCTTACCTACCGGCGAAATGTGCGTGTACATAATGTACACCTCTGCCTAATCCTTCAGGGAGTACAGGCGTGATGTTATTATTCGTAATAGTAAAATTATAGAACCTTAAATATTCTGAAACCTGACGAAAGCCCCATGTACACTTTTATCCCCTAATTTGAGGGGTTGAGGAATGTTTTTTATATTCTAATACAATTTATATATTTAGACATACCGATACCGCAGACCTTTCGGCCGCAGCCTGAAAGTGAACTCTGATCTCAGTACCTACGCTGAGTACATAAGTTTAGATAATTCGATCAAGCGTGTGATACAAACTCAAACTCTAAATAAGTTATGTTGATAGCATGATGTATATTTTACTTAATCAATAGATTGGAAGGAAAATTACTTATGTTAACAATACTAACAATTTCGTAACAGAGAATGGATATCCACCATGGCAAGGTTTCAAGTTGATAAGTCTCATTCGCACTTTTTACACTCTTTAAACCCTTCGGGGAATACAGGCGTGATGGTATGTTCTGTTATGACTCTTCTTTAGATGTTTAGTCTTTAACTTTTGGCGCAACGGCTGAGCGATTTCTATAAGCTCATTAATTTTGTGGATTTGATTCCGGATTATTTTGGGTACTTGAGGTACTCAATTCAGGCTTCTAGTTTTAGCGACAACGAAGTTATAGGGGGTCGAAATTGGCCTGAATTGCTTCGAGAAAAGTATGGTACGGCCGTGCCACTTTTTTGCTCGTCTTGGCGGGGGCACTGCCGTGCCCCCAGATCTGTCACCTAAAATTACCAAATTAAAAGAAACAAAAAACCCGACTGCGTAAAAACTACTAACTAAAAATCTACGTTTGTGAACGAACAGCTTGTTCGTTCACAAACAAAATTGTTTCTTTGCTTGTCCCGCCTGCAATACATTTTCCAACATCACAGAGCTTGTTTTTAGATTTTTAGTTAGTAGTTTTTATTTATAGTTGTTTTGTATTAAAATAATAAAAATAATCGAGCAATAAATATACGAAGATGTGTAATTGTGTACTTTTTAGTTTGTGAACGAACAAGCTGTTGTTCACAAACAAAATTGTTTCTTTGCTTGTCCCGCCTGCAATACATTTTCCAACATCACAGAGCTTGTTTTTAGATTTTTAGTTAGTAGTTTTTACGCAGTCGGGTTTTTTGTTTCTTTTAATAATTGATTTTATTTCCTTCTTTTTAGTTTATAAATCATCATAGAATCACTAGATAGATCCTAAATGATGATTTAAAATATAAATTGATACAACTAAAGATCATTTTCAAAATCAGTTCGCACATTAAAGCGTATAATATCCGCCATATTGATTTTTTTTTTAATTTCATGTACCCAGTGACACTCGTGCCATCAAGACGAATCTAATGAGGTGTCACTTATCTAAATCGGTTGAGCCGTTGAGTAGTTACGACCGGACATAGGAACGGACATACATACATACATACATACATACATACATACATACGCGTCAAACACATAACCCTCCTCCTTCGGCAGTCGGGTTAAAACCCTTTATAACGCTTACCTAACATATACATATATTAATTGACTATTATCAGGGGGCACGGCAGTGCCCCCGCCAAGACGAGCAAAAAAGCGGCACGGCCGTACCATACTTTTCTCAAAGCAATTCAGGCCGTTTTTGACCCTAGAAGCCTGAATTTTCAGTAACCAAGCAGGCATTGTATAAATACTGTATAAGTATTTCAAATTTCAGTAAATTTGAACCAGTACCGTTTAAAAATTATAACTAGTCAAAAAATTGCATGAGTACTGCGAAAGTGGCGACAGTTTCTTAGCAAGAAGCCCAGGCGCCTGATATTGCGTTTAGATTAACCATAGGGATGTCCTAGATCCAAAAAATGTTTGGACCCGCTTCCGCCACGAACGAACGAACTCATGGTATTCGGATGTGCGTCGATGTCCCTTCCACTTGTATGTGACTGTAATGACGGGAGTTCGGGAACGAGTAAAACACTACTAGTATACTACTAGTATAATAATGTTAGTATCAATATTTATATATTTTAGTAAATTTATAACAAAGGCTTATTTAAAATATTTTTTACTTTAAATTTAATTAAATAATGGGTACCTATTTAGGTAGCAATTGTTAAAATAAAACTGTTAACTATCCGGTGATTTTAGGCTTATTTTGTTAAAATTTATCACGCTATAACGCTTATCTTTTCGTGGAAATGATAAGCCTGTGCCAATTAATTATTATAGGAATTTGTACTAGTTATTTAGTTTATTTTATAAAGTGTCGATAAAGACCGTTGTGTTCAATGGCTGGCCTTGTAGACTAACGGCCGGTTCCTATATCAAATCAGTCGATAGATTTGCTTACTTAGAGATAAAATATTGACATTGTTTGTATGGATGTTTTGTCAAAATCCTATCTACTCGTACCTATAGTACGTAAGCCAATCAATGGACTTACACGCAACAACGCACGCAACGCACGACTTGATGTACAGTTCTCGCCAAACTTATTGTCCGAGTTGAAGTTGGCACGAGCTAACTTTAACCCGGCCGGAAAAATGGGAGAAAGACAACCTACGACTTGAGCTTTCGTTTTTATTTATAACAATTCATGGGACTAGATGGTCCTGTGTAAAAATGTCTCAGGATATTTTTATTTATTATTTATTAACCATGCATTTTCATCCAACCTAACGTGAATCCAAATTTCATCTCAATCGGTTGAGAATAACTAGGTACTTCAAAAATCAGTTGCAAGATCTGACTCGAACATATATACCTACCTGCCAAATTAAAAACATTGTCTACAAGTTAAATAAAAGCTTCTAAAATAAACTATAACAATACGTAAAGTCCTTGTGCGTTGCGCGGTGATGGGCTTCCCACCTCGGAGGCCGGAGTACTACACCTTGCGACAGATGTTCAGCCGGTTGGTACTATTAGGTACTTAACGAATGATAACTAAATAGTTCAGTTAGTTGCGGCGAGGACATCGAGTTGTTCGAGGGAGTGCCGAGGGAAGTCAGGCGGCAGCAGTTCTGTCGAGGGCGACTCTCCGAAACCGCTGTCGGCGTCGTCGCGCTCGAACAGCAGCGCCGCGCTCAGCGCCTGCGGCCGCGCCGCCAGGAAGGCCGCCGCCGCCGCCGCGCTCAGCCGCGCCCCCGCGCGCTGCCAGCACTGCTGCGCCAGCCAGCGCCTGCACACACATGGGCACTCGCGTCACAACCACGCTTCCATGCCGCTCGCACTTCGATTGCAAACACTTACGTGTCCGATGAGACGTCCAAAGGTAGCGGCGGCCGGCCACCGGCTGCCACGTACTCCAGCACGCGCAGCGGTGACATGGTGCCGTAAGGCCGCGCGCCCAGCGTAACAAGCTCTACGAGCAGCACGCCGAACGCCCACACGTCGGAGGCGGGCGCGAACACGCCGTGCGCGAGGCTCTCGGGCGCCATCCACAGCACGGGGAACAGGCCGCGGCGCCGGCACGCGTACTCGGCGGCGCCGCCCGCGCCGGCCTGCGTGCGGCGCGCCATGCCGAAGTCGGCCAGCTTGAGCGACCGCCGCGCGTCCACCAAACAGTTGGCGGCGCGAACGTCACGGTGCACCACGCCGCTCGCCTCCAGGTACTGCAGCGCCATCGCCGCCTCACGCGCTAGGCGCGTCAGTGCTTCGGCCGACACGTGTGCCGCTTCCTCGCTAGCTGATAGCGCCTCCATACTGGCGCTTTCCGCCAGATGGCGACGAGCGCGCAGGTACCCGAGGAGGTCACCGAATAGCGCCAGCTCCATGAGGACTAGCGGTGGCCCGTCTGTGATGCATACGCCGACAAGACGAACAATGTGTGCATGATCGAGAGAGGCGATGGTGCATGCCTCGCGCAAGAACTCGCTCTCCTCGGTGGCCGAGGCGTTGTCGCGTAGCGCCTTTGCAGCGACATGGCGCGGCGCGCGTGGCGGTGCGCGCAGCAGTGCCATGCGCACGTTGCCGAACCGCCCGGCGCCGAGCTCGTGGTCCAGCTTCAACATATCGCGCTGCACCAGGTAGGGCTCCAGCGCAACAGCCACGTCTCGGCGTCGCGCTATCGTTCTAAGCCAGTTTTCATGTTTGATTCGCGCGAGGTAACGGCGATGAGCGCGGTGTACCAGAAACAGCGCAACTGACGTGAGTGCCAGTAGTACTAGCGCGCCGATCACCGCGCCGTCGTAGCATTCGGGGTAGAAGGTGTCGCTGCCGTGCACCACGCAGTGCCGTCGGCCGTCGTCGCGAGGCAGGCTCGCGGGCGGCCGGTACTCGCCGCGTACGGCGCCGCTGCTCGCGTTCACGCGCCACGTCGCCAGCCGCTCAAACTTGTCGCCGCGCCACTCGTCCACGTACACGAAGGTCTCCTCGATGGAACCCTCTTTGTAGTGCAGACGCTGGTTGAGGCCGTAGACTTCTGTTTCGCTGAGACCTTTTTGAAGCGATCTGCCCGAAAATCGATTAAGTACATTTAATTAAGGTAGTATTCATCATAGTATTACGTGGTGAATGTTTTAGATCCCATGGCCATAAATATTGCAAGGAAAGGCAAATGCGGTTTTTAGTCCATAGGAGTCCGACACTGGGATCCATGGGGATTTACCGCTTTCCAAAAAAATAGTTGCATAATTAGTATTGCACTGTTGGCGCTCGTATGGAAGTGAAACTTAATCAAAGTAAGTACCTATCTGTCTACACAATACACAATGGGTGACACTCTTGTAAATATGCACGTATGTAATATAATTATGTCTTCTGACATTCAAGTTAGTAAATAAATAATTCTACACGTTTTCACATAAATTGAGATGTAAATATAAATTAATACCTAAGTACCTATTCATCATCATCAACGTATCTATTGCTAAATAAAATTGAAGTAAAAATATTTAAGGACAAGCTTTTGTTTTAATATTTACTAAAAATATATAAATAATTATATTAACATAAACTGTCACATATTAATAACATTCATTAGAAATATTAAAACCTTGAAAAATGAAAGCGTGGCGCCCGCCAGAGAAATAATGTTTTAACAACTTTGTTACTAGTACTAATGTCTCATCTTCCTAGGATTTTTTCAACCCTGTTGGGGTCAGCTTCCAGTCCGACCAGATGCTGAATATCAGTATTTTATACGATGCGTAGACGTATGATGGCAGGCATTAGACTCCGCAACCCATTTTCTCGGCAATACCGTTATTGCCGAAGGATAGACTATTGTCAGGCTGATGATGTCAGGATTTTTGGGCTACCGACTACCAATTACGATTGTCATAGGCATTCGTATGACAAGGACAACCGGGACCGACGATTTAAGTGCTTTCCTATAACAGGTCTCAGGGGTCCCGATATGTTAAGAATGGAAGCCATGTCTGTGCTGAGCGGGAGAGGTTCAACCTCTAGCGCCACGCTTTCATTTTTTAAAGTTTTAATATTTCTAATGAATGTTATTAATATGTGACAGTTTATGTTAATATAATTATTTATATATTTTTAGTAAATATTAAAACAAAAGCTTGTCCTTAAATATTTTTACTTCAATTTTATTTTATACTTTTTAGTTAAAGGGTTTTAATTCTCGGAGTGTGGATTTGTGCCTGGTTAATGGCAATAAGCTCGCCCCCTATTACACATACCGGCGAAATGTGGGTGTACAATAGTACGCCTCTGCCTACCCCTTCGGGGAATTCAGGCGTGATAGTATATACATGACCGGTATAAAGATTAGTACTGAACATGTTAGTGCTGGTCGTAAACCAGGCTTAACTTGCGTCAGAGTTTGTAAGATGTTTATGTTGGTCACATACTATAATTATGTGTGTCTGCGCGCCTACTATATTCACGAGAGCAATTAGTTGAAGTCATATGTAAAGATGTTCTCAAGTTTTCGATTTCGTTTTTTAATAACTGTCAGTTTTTTACCTCCACCCGCACATATTTTTTGTTAAAACACATATCTCTGTACGCGAGCACGTTAACATCGAAATTACTCAAAAATTCTATTGTACTGCTGAAAATTATATAATTGTATTCAAGAAGAACGAGGTTTTATTATTTAAAACTTCCATTTTGTCCATTACGAGACAAAAATAGTGGCGACCGTGACAGGACAATTTCAATATCAAATACGATTGAAGACAAAGAACTTTGTTCAAGAGGCAAACTACTAAGAGTTTCACGTGGAAGGCTACAGACGCAAGAATAATAGAAGACGACTAAGCCAGCCAGGGCCTGTCAGCAGAGAAGGCACAGCGCCCAGCCTTAGCACCTACGTCGATATTCACCGTCAACCTGTCCACGCAATATTGAAGATTCTGTGAATTTCAAGCAGCAACAGCAACTGTAAGCGGCTCGTGTACCTACCTGTGCAGCTACCAGCGAGGACCATTGGATCAGAAAGCATCTGCCTCGCCCATCAGTTAAGTGCCCTTCCTATTTACCTACCTACACACCTAATTTCCTACAAAGAAGGTCGCTGTTTTTATGGTATATTTACTTGTTATTCATCAAAATCATTAGATATTCAGCAATCTAACGCTAATTTCCGTCCAATCGTTAAGTAATATTCATTTAAAGGCTAAAACTATTGAATAATTTTCATTGTAGTGTGCCTACCTACTCAAGTTATTATAAAATCATAATTTCATTAAAAAAAAACAATATATTCGTTGCAATATCCTTGTAGAGACACACTATTTTAGCATCATAGCATAATTTAGTAACTATCATCACGCTATAATGATCCCACAGGGTAATCTGAAGGCCTAAAATAGGTCAACACCCATGTATACATAACATTGTTTTCCATTACTTCAAATATTTTCGGCCGACTATTCCAGGGGCTGTCTGCTCTGTCGCTGCTAAGCGCTGAGACAACTGCCTCCGCATACCATCGCGCCGCGCCTTGCTGTGCCGCGCCGTGCTCGTGCCGAGTCGTGACCGCGCTCGAGCCCCAGGTGCCGCCGAAGGAGTGTCAGATAAGATTTGAAAATTATAACTTTATTCTTTCATTCTGCATTGGTGTCACTAGATTAATTAATTAAATTTAACTAAATTGTTCCTAAGCTTCCTGTTTTCTATAATCTGTCTTACTATTACTAAATAATAAACAAAATGTCTTTAAGCGATGATATTAATGCAAAACAATTAAAAGAATTATTTGCTAAACGTAGCTCGATTAAAGGTCGATTAACGAAATTCAAAAAATACTTAGACATAGTATGTTCAACTAATTTATCAAAAACCCAAATTAAAGAGCTAGAAATTAGCATTGAGAAACTTCGAGTTATGTCAAGCAAATTCGATGAACTACAAGGTCAAATTGAAGTTGTAAATTATGAAAATATGGACAGTGAGATTGACGAACGAGATGAAATTGAGCAAATTATTACTTCACATCTTGCGATTGCTCAAGAACAGCTAGATAAATATAGTAACAATTCTAACAGTTCCGACTTGCACAATTCATCACTATGTCATCACGATCGGTCATCTCACTGTCAACATGTTGACTTTAAATTGCCACAAATTCAAATTGCGAAGTTCGATGGCGCTTATTTCCGCTGGCTTGAGTTCCGAGATACCTATTTGTCACTCATTCATAACAACGAACGTATCAAGCCTATTCATAAATTTCATTACTTGGTATCGTATCTCGAAAGTGAAGCAGCGCGAATCATCTCTAACCTTGAAATTTCTGAAATTAACTATGAAACTGCATGGCAACTTCTTTGCGATCGTTACGACAACAAACGACAACTGATAAATCATCACCTTAACTCATTGTTTAACATTTCAACATTTACACGCGAATCAGACAGATCACTGCGGTTTCTAGTTGACCACGTTACCAAAAACTTGCGAGCGTTGTCAAGCCTAGGTCAACCCACTGAACATTGGGACACCCTAATCATTCATATGCTTTCAGCAAAGCTTGACAATCGTACCATCACAAAGTGGGAAGAATATCGAAACAGTCTGCCCGATGTTCCTACTCTAAAGGAATTTAACAAATTTCTCACAGATCGCGCTGATGTGCTAGAAACACTATATCACAACAAATTTGACAAACCAAAGGTCACTCAAACACACACACAGTCACGCCATATTGATAACACCTCCCGTGCTATAAAATCTTTTACATCGTCAGGTCAGACCTCAGGCTTCACCAACCGCTGCGTCATCTGCAAAGTTGACCACCGGATTTATGACTGCCCTATATTTCTTGCGAAAGGTATTCAGGAACGAAAGGCTGATGTATTTAGATTGCACCTATGTGCCAATTGTTTAAGAGCGGGCCATGGTGTTCGCGATTGCAGAATGGGTCCCTGTCGTGAATGCAAGCGCAGACACAATTCACTCTTGCATTTACCTAATAACAGTACTAGTTCAAGTAACGCTAGCACAAGTAACTCAACTCCAAACTATACTAGTACAGATCCGGACTCAACTGAAATATCAGTCAATAATTCAATTAACGGAAATTTAGTCGAAAATTACATTTTATTATCCACTGCTATAGTAAATATTATTAATCCACAAACAAACAATCATATTCAAGTGCGTGCTCTATTAGACTGTGGAAGTCAGTCCTCATTCATCAGCCAGGCACTCATGAACAAGCTTTCATTACAAATATGTCCCATAAATACCATAAATATTATAGGTATAGGCAACAACTTAGCAGAACATGTAGATAAAAGTTGTATTGCCCAATTAAATTCACTTGACAATGACTATAGTGTTATTCAGTCCTTTTATGTAATGAAACAATTAACAGGTGCTATTCCCAAACAATACATAGATATAAGCCAATTAAATATACCTAACGATATGCAGTTAGCTGATCCTAAGTTTAACCAACCTGCGAATATAGACATTTTGATAGGTGCGGATTTATTCTGGGACCTATTGGGGTGTGATCAGCTAGCATTAGGTCATAACATGCCCAATTTACGTAGCTCAAAGCTAGGCTGGCTCATTGCCGGTCCCATTTCTTCAAGGTTACCCAATCAATCGTCACCTAAAAATATTCCATGTCATGTTTCAATCAGTGACGACATTGATTCAAATATTCATTCACAATTAACAAAGTTTTGGGAGCTCGAACAAGTTCCAGACAGGCCATTTTATAACAAAATGGACAAGGCATGTGAAGACCACTTTCAACGCAATACTTATCGCCTAGACTCGGGTAGATTCTGTGTAAGGCTACCCCTATATGATACGCCAGATTGTTTAGGCAGTTCTTATGCAATGGCAAAGAAACGACTGCTATGCTTAGAGAAGCGATTCCGCAAAAATCCAGAACTTAAGTGTCAATACGTAAGGTTTATCGAAGAATATTTTGAGTTAGGGCATTTAGAAGAATGTCCTACTATTAATCCGTCTCCATCCTATTATCTCTGCCATCATGCCGTATTTAAACAAAACAGTGAAACAACAAAGACGCGCGTGGTATTTGATGGATCCGCACGAACTTCCTCGGGATATTCTTTGAACGATATATTAATGGTAGGTCCCAATATTCAGGATTCAATATTTTCCATTTTAATTCGGGCTCGTCAGTACAAGTATATTTTGACAGCGGACATTGAAAAATTCTTTAGAATGGTTGAATTAGATGAACGAGACCGCAATTTACAACTCATTTTATGGAGAAGTCATGAGTCCTGCCCAATTAGAACTTTGCGACTTAAAACCGTTACATACGGTCTTGCTTGTGCGACATACTTAAGCACCAAGTGTTTGTCAGTATTAGGAGATAATTGCGAGGATAAATTAATCGGTAACATTATAAAACACGACCATTATGTCGACGATTTAGTTACCGGCTCCAACGACGAGGCCGAGCTATTGTATATACAACGCATGGTATCGGCCACTCTTAAATCAGGGGGTTTTAGCCTACGCAAATTCCGATCAAATTTACCAAGCATTTTATCATCATCTGTCATAGATCACAACCACAAAGTAAGCTTGAGTGAATCTACAAGCACTTTAGGCCTCAACTGGAATCCTAAAACCGATGCCCTACAGATATCCGTTGAGATGCCCAATAAAAATGAGGTTGTTACAAAACGATCCATTCTTTCTGCATCATTTAAAATATTTGATCCTCTCGGACTCCTCAGTCCATGTATTATTATACCTAAAATGTTGCTCCAGTCACTATGGCTCAATAAAAACAACTGGGATGAACCAGTTTGTCCTGACATATTAGATTCATGGAATAAATTCATTAATAACTTACACTTCTTATCAAATTTACAAATTTCAAGGTTAGCACTATGTGATGATCCTAGTTATATAGAATTACATACCTTCAGTGACGCCTCTCAGGTTGCCTACGGTGCCTGTGTATACTTACGGTCACGCAACTTAGCTGGAGATGTAAAGGTCCACTTACTTTGTGCTAAGTCTAAGGTAGCACCCTTGAAGCCCACGACTATACCTCGCCTAGAGCTTTGCGCTGCCCTGCTGGCTGCCAAACTGTGCAAGGCTGTCACCAGTTCACTACGATGTGAAACAAATTGTATCATTCATTGGTGTGATTCCAGCGTTGTTCTTAGTTGGCTTCAAGGTAACGCTACGAAACTAAAAACGTTCGTAGCCAATAGGGTTACCGAAATTAGTGAACTTACCGTTTGTTCATCGTGGCGGTATGTGCCCACTGATCAGAATCCGGCTGATCTGATCTCAAGGGGCGTAAGTCCTGATCAAATCAATGACATTGATTTGTGGTGGTCGGGTCCAAGTTTCCTAAAACAGCCTGACACTAGTTGGCCTATTTTAAACAAGTTAATAAGCGAAGCAGACTTACCTGAGATGAAATCAATGTCTACTGTAATTATTAATGAATTTCTAGATACAAATAAATTTTCTTCATTTAATAAATTAAGACGCACATTTGCATATGTAAAACGATTTATACACAATTTACGTCATAACTCGCCTAATGATAAATTATTTGGCAAATTAACAGTTAATGAATTAGAATCAGCATTTACAAGTTTATGTACAATTTCACAAAAATCATCATTTACTCACGAATATAATCTTTTGATAAAGGGCAAATCTTTGAGTACAAAATCAACACTTTTATCCCTTTCACCCTTTTTAGATGATGACAACGTCATTAGAGTCGGTGGTAGATTAGAGCTTTCCAATTATAGCTACACCAAAAAACATCCCATACTTCTACATGCATCTCATCCATTTACAAAACTTTATTTTAAATATTTGCACTTACTCAATATGCATGCTGGACCACAATTGTTATTGGCCTGCGCAAGAGAGACAGTATGGCCAATAAATGGTAGACATTTAGCACGCCGTACAGTTCATAACTGTGTCAGGTGCAGACGCATTCAAGGAAAACCACTAACTCCCTTCATGGGAAACCTCCCTACACAGCGCATCACACCTGATTTTCCCTTTCGTACGGTCGGCGTTGACTTTGCCGGTCCGTTCCATACAATAAATAGGAAGGGTCGAGGGGCAAGATTAGTCAAATCTTATTTATGTTTATTTGTGTGTTTTCGGTACAAATGCGTGCACCTGGAAGCCGTAAGTGATCTGTCTAAAGATGCGTTCATAATGACGCTACGCAGGTTCATATCGAGGCGAGGCAAGCCAGCGGAAATATTCTGCGATAACGGACGCAACTTCGTTGCGGCAGCTAAAGAGATAGGAAATTTTCTTAAAACTAATCAAGAGCCTGTAGTTGATTTGGCAACCAATGAAGGCATAAAGTTTGTTTTCTCTCCCACTTATGCTCCTCACTTTGGCGGCATCTGGGAGGCCGGTGTTAAATCAGCGAAATATCATATAAAGCGCGTTATGGGAAACAATCATTTAACATTTGAAGAGCTATCTACACTTTTCTCACAAGTTGAAGCCGTATTGAACAGTCGACCTTTGTGTCCACTCTCACCTTCCCCTAATGATTACCATTTCTTAACCCCAGGGCACTTTTTGATTGGACGTGCCCTCAATTCATTGCCAGGCCCATCACTTGAAAACCAGAATCAGAACAATCTTAACCGCTACATGAAGCTCCAAGAAATCAGCCAACATTTTTGGCAGCGATGGCAAAGAGAATATATAGCCGAGCTACAACAGCGCTCCAAATGGCGTACTAACTCAGCGTCCCTAAAGGTGGGAGATTTAGTGCTGCTACATGAAGACAATATTCCTCCACTCAGCTGGCGACTGGGACGAGTCAGCCGCCTGTTTCCTGGGCCCGACGGTGTCACAAGGGTCGTGGATATAGAAACTACTAGAGGATGCGTTCGAAGACCACTTACAAGGATCTGTCCCCTACCTAGCCCTGATGACAAAGACGTTTGAGTTGAAAGAGGTCTTTCAACGGAGGGGAAGATGTCTGCGCGCCTACTATATTCACGAGAGCAATTAGTTGAAGTCATATGTAAAGATGTTCTCAAGTTTTCGATTTCGTTTTTTAATAACTGTCAGTTTTTTACCTCCACCCGCACATATTTTTTGTTAAAACACATATCTCTGTACGCGAGCACGTTAACATCGAAATTACTCAAAAATTCTATTGTACTGCTGAAAATTATATAATTGTATTCAAGAAGAACGAGGTTTTATTATTTAAAACTTCCATTTTGTCCATTACGAGACAATGTGCAAGTAATTTCATGTAAATCTGACGAGCTGTTTTACCATACTTTGAATCCCGGGATTACCCACCTTTTCTCCATGATAAAATATAAATGATTTAGTCGTTTAGCTGATCTATTAGGTAAAAAAGCTTAAAAAATTGCCAATTAATTACTGAAGAAGATTCCCGGATTTTTTTGTAAAACTCCGGATTTTCCTGGATTATGAGTATTGTATATTGTAATGCCGGTCATAAACTATATATGCACAAAATTTCATGTAAATCTGTTGAGTCGTTTCACCGCACGCTGAATCCCGGGATTCATCTAAGATTCCCGCCTTTTCGCCATGATAAAATACACATGATTTAGTCGTTTAACTTATCTATTAAGTAACAAAGCTGAAGTAATTGAAAATTAATTATTGAAGAAGATTCCCGGGACTTTTAGCAAAACCCCGCATTTTCCAGGATTGTGAGTATTGTATATAGTAATGCCGGTTATAAACTATATATGCACCAGATTTTATGCAAATCTGATGAGCCCTTTTGCCGCACTCGGAATCCCGGGATTGATAGAAGAGTCCCACATTTTTTCCGTGATAAAAATTACATAAATTCGGCTTTTAGCTGATTTATTAGGTAACAAAGCTTAGATTAATATGCCAAATAAGTTTTCCGGGATTTCAAAGAAAATCCCGCACTTTTCCGGGAACTTAAGTACTCTATATGCTAATGCTGGTCACATAATATATATACAGTAAATTTCATGTAATTTGCACAGTTTTATCACAGAGTTCCTATGGCCACCTTCCCGCTCCATCATCAGACCAGCTCAATAGTATCATATTTTCAAAATGTACCCCGGTTTACATATGTGTACCAAATTACAGATCAATTGGACACCGGGAAGTGGGTCGGAACGGGCTCTCAAATTTTGCTCTAAACATACACACAAACTAACTAACAAAGCAAGTTGAATAAAAGCTTGTAAAAAGGCTTCCCCATAGATTTCCACAAGGTCCGGTTCTGTGCCACCTGCCCCCAACGACTACCAGCGACTAATTTATCCCGAACCCCGGCTGGTAACGTTATTAATATTATATATATAATTTAATGGAGGAAAATATCGACTCGCAGGCAGGACTCGAACCTGCGTCTTCTGGTCCAATACACCAGACGCTATGACCGTCGTTACGTTGCACTATGCTCGCTACGCTAGTATAATTGATCATTATACCATCGCGCCTATATTCCCTGTATTGCCTGGGTTAGGCAGAGGTGTACTAATGTACACCCACAGTTCACCTGTATGTTTAGTATCCATGTAATAAGGGGCGAGCCTATTGTTAACCGGGCACAAATTCAGACTCCGAGCTTCTGAAGATTTCACAGAAAAACCCAACAACACTTTCCTCAACCCTCGAATCGAATTCAGGACGCCTAGCGTAGCAGTTACGCTTGGGACCACTACACCAACGAGGCAGTAATAAAATTTAATCTACCTAATATCAGATTATTAACTGCAGTTACTTATTTTATACAAACTTTGGAGAACTATTCAATGTGGCGAGACATCTATAAAACATAATAATTTAAATACCTTCTGACCCGATATACTTATAGATGTGCAGATCATATCGCGCCTCCTGGTTTCTTCGAAAGACTTCCTTAAAGCCATGTGCGAGTGTGAGCATTGCGTTAGCTAAGCTCGCGGTGTGCGGCGGCCACGGGCGGCCCAACAGCAGCTTGCGGAGCGCCTTGCGCAGCTCCATGTGCTCTCTGAACTCCTCCTCACGTCGGCTCCACAGCGAAATTGTAAAATGGGTGATATTAGCTGTCACGTTATTTGGACGCCAGTCACGTAGTATCCAGACGAAACCGTCTGCGTAGCTCATGCGACGCTTGAGTGCCGCACTCAATATCACGGCGGCGGATTCTGAATCCGTGTTGACAAACACGATACGCGAATTTGTATTTTCTAGTTGTCGTAACACCTCCATCGCTCGTTCTTCTGCCAATTTGAGCGGTATGTCATATTCACGAAGAATGATCTCATCCCCGCCCTGAAGCGTAGCGTAGTAGTGTTTAGCAAGGTCAGTGGGATCGGACAGCACGGCGACTCTGCTCCAGTTAGAGTGGCGCACGAAGCGGCGCAGCGCGGCCGTGACGTGGCGCGGGCGGCCGGCGACGCGCCACGTGGCGCCGGCGCGCGCGCCCGCCGCGGCGTCCGGCACCGCGTCCACCAGCAGCAGCGGCAGGCGGTAGGACTGCGCCACCTGCGACGCGGCGCCTGTGCCCGCCACCGCATGCGACACCGCGCCCAGCAGGTAGTCTAAGCTGGCAAACTTTGTGCGTGTGTGCAACTCCCTAGACATACTGTTTTCGGTTAAACAATCGATGACCCATGTAATGACATTGATATTCGTATCGAATCCCAGCTGACTCCTTGCTGTATCTATGTATTTACCAACTAGTGTTGCAATGTCAGTGTATGCTTTCGAATCGGTATTGTTGCAGATATATATTACCACATTATAAATGTACGGTTTAGTAGTTGCTAACTTTCTTAAATGATTTGTATGGTTCAATCCCCACCTGCACGCAGCCTCGTCAATATGTACTCCGTTTGCTTTTTGGTCGAGTATCTCCCTCAAATATTTTGTCGACACATTAAAGTCATAGACAAGCTTAAAAAGGCGAGGTGCATGGTTTAGTAATAGTTGAGTGTCGGCGACACGTATGGCAATAGCGGAATCTAACTCTTGTTTACAATTAGCATCGACGGATACGCAGGGGGGAGATTCCACCATGCTGACGCTTGGATCGTCTACCCAGATGTCATAGTCAATAAACAGAACCGAGCGCTCAGCAGCCCGCAGAGCGTCCAGTAGCTCTGCGCGGCTCGAGTTGCGCGCGCGCACCGGTGCCGTGGCGGCGCGGGCCTGTAGCCGCTTGTAGGACGCTTCACAGTCACTCACGATGATTACATCTGTAGCCGATACGTTATCCCTAAAATATAAATATATGTTAATAACTTCGCGTTGGGGACTGTACCTATACCTACCAAATAATGTTTCACCACAAAGTTTGGTCGTCATTTAAGTACCTACCTCCTTTAATCGTTTTTGACGAGATTATATTTATTGTGATAGCAGACATGGCTAAATTGAGTTTGGGCGACTGCCTAACCAATGTATAAACATTGAACCTAGTAATAAAATAATGCTGAATAGCTGAATATTAGTATAGAAGTACTGGGTGCGTAAACAACGGTATATACTTACGTGTGTAACGTGATGTTGAAGTCGCACAGTGCTAGTAGACGCGCATTAGTGTAGAACGTCCAACGCGTGTGCGGGCGGCAGGCGGCGCGGTGCCGCGCGGCGCGCGACAACCGC
This sequence comes from Acronicta psi, assembly GCA_946251955.1. Taxonomy (NCBI): domain Eukaryota; kingdom Metazoa; phylum Arthropoda; class Insecta; order Lepidoptera; family Noctuidae; genus Acronicta; species Acronicta psi. The sequence continues at coordinate 16,849,575 of OX276470.1, read as the reverse complement.
GCGTGCAAGCGGCACCGCGCAGGCACGGAACTGCTACCGAACTCGGTCAGTCGCGGGCCTGCCAGGTTGGGGGATTTTCCTTCGCAAAATGACCAAGGAGAAGGTTCTTCAGGTTCCCACGCCGTTGACAGGGCTATGACCAGACTGAAAGTACAGAAATATTTTCTTTTGAATTGATGTAGGCATGCAAGCAACAAACTCCATGTTTACTCTTTTTATCGCGTTCATCATCATCATCATAAAAATATTCAAAAAATATATTTATGGAGCAAAAGGTAAGTTAAAATCACTTGAAGAATTGCTAAAAATCTAAAATAGTATCCTACTTCCTACTAATATTATAATTATAAATTATATTATAAATCCTATCCTACTAATATTATAAATGTGAAAGTTTGTGAGGATGGATGGATGGATGGATGGATGTTTGTTACTCTTTCACGCAAAATCTACTGAACGGATCTGGATGAAATTTGGCACAGAGATTTTATAGTCTGGAATAGCACATAGGCTACTTTTTATCCCGGTAAAATGTATGGTTCCCGTGGGATAGCGGGTGAAGCCGCTGGCGGAAAGATAGTTAGTAATAAATGACACATGGTTTTAATAGAAAATAAATTTTTAAAGGTGAGAGGATATATAAGAAGGATAGAGATTACGGATATGGCGGGGTAATAATACATACATAATTCGATCCAGAGGCAATTAACAAGTATCAATGTAACTAACTCTGGATCGAGGTATTATCAGTAAAGGTATTTAATGTAATTGTCTCTCTATAGAAAATGTCACAGCTGTCTACTGCCCTAGCAGAGTAAGTAAAAGTCAGTCAGATTGGGATGAAATATTTTCCAGTAGCTCTAAAAATAAACTGGTGGTCATATTTTTCTCACACAGTCCATCCATATTTTATTGGGTCTTCCTCTCCCATTATATCCATTCACATTCATGCTCAAAACCTTCATCATTAATAAGAAATGATAGATACTTATTTACTTCTGTAAACAGATCCTTAAAGACACTACGTATATATGTAGGTAGGTATACCTATTTGTGAATTACCAAAAACGAATGGCACGGTTCCAAATAGTGGGTAACCTTCAAAGGTTCAAACTCTATATATAGCCTAATTTATATTTTTCCTGTTTCATCTGTAAAAGCGTGTATGGTTTTGGAACCTACCAACAGTATAAACGCTCATTATTATCATTTGCGTTTTAGAGATTGGGAAACAGTTGTGTTTCCTTGCTGACCAGCTCTAGTTTAGAACCGTGCAAGCCAGGTGCGATATGCAATACGTACTCACTTACTCAGTGTAATTGGCGCTGGGGTAGAAGGTCACTTCACGGGCCAAGTCAGCAGTGCGGTGCGGGCCGCGCACGACGCGCACGCGCCGGTAGCGCAGCACGTGGCGCAGCAGCGCGTGCAGCAGCGCGGTGGCGGCGCGCGCAGGCGCGCTGCCCCAGTACAGCGTCACGGTCGCCGGCCTCCCCATCACGGACACGCAGTTCTCGTGCGACTGCATCTGAAGGTCTGCCGAATGGCCACATTTGATAAACCACGATGTGTCACGCATGCACGAGGCTGGACGTCGAGCTATACATTTTTGGTTAAAAAAATTAAACCGACACGATAAATAACTGAAATGCGAAGTAGTTACTCCATCATCCCATATTTTTACCCGACGACACGGCAAAAAGCCGAAGGAAGGGTTTTATATTAGGGAGTCTATGTATCTTCCTATTTACGTATGTTCCACTACAGCGCCTAAAGTACCCATCAGATTTTGATGAATCGATTCGTTATTATGATCCCGGTAACAATGGCTACATATTACATAAACAAAATCAAAACGACGAATGTTACACGCAAAAAAAGAGCGATTTTTTTTTCTTTTTTGCTACCCTGTCTAGTGGCATATCAAACGACAGAGGAAAAAACGAAATAAGGCTGAAACACGCTTTGTGAATTTTACATAGGCACATAGGTCACAATCTGGATAATTACTTAGCTCAGGTAGGTAGTGGCCAATTCTTATCTTCAAACCCGCACTGATTTAGCCAGTAATGACAACCAATTTGCGAACAAAATATGAGAGCCCATCTTACCGAAAACACGGATCTGTTTTTCATAACATACCTACAGTAAAATAAAAAAATAGTCTTGCCTCTAGATATACATATATACTCAGAATCTAAGTGCCCTGATAGTGAATGAATTAACCACAAACCCACAAAAAGTGTCAAATAAAATTTAAGTTTAAAAAACTACAACCCGCCGACTACGGAAGAAATCAACTGAAAATCATGTATATTATACGATGCGAGGTCGTGCCCATTGTTTATTTATTTATTTAAGGAAAATCAACAGCTATACCATGAGAGTAAAACCAAATAGATATTCACGATTAGCAATAATAAAAGCACATAGAAGAAAAACAATCTAATTAATTAGACTAACACTACTAGTCACAAGAAGTTGAACAAGGTCCAGTTATTTACGAGCCGCCACGAAGCCAGTTGTATTGTATTAAATGGATCAAACGAGAACTTCTTACATTATATATTATAACTCACTAAATTTTGTGCTTGTTGGCACATAATATGAATGTTGCCTACAGTTAGAAGACGCAAATAGGATTGACATTGGTGGATTGAATCTAACAGACCTTTGTAGGACGTTAAAGTGAAACTTTTGCAAAAGATCATGACAGTCAATTTGGTTAGAAGTTATCTTTAAAATACATGTATGTACAATCAGCTAGCCGACGCCGATACACTTAATGAGTAGTTGAATGTGGAAATTTCTGCAAAGGATGTTCTTTTTTAACCCCCGACGCAAAAACGACGGGGTGTTATAAGTTTGACGTGTCTGTGTGTGTGTTTTTATTTGAAAGGTGAATTAGTCGGGAGTGTTCTTAGCTATGTTTAATGAAAATCGGTCCAAGATGGCCGCCGCTACAAGACAGCGGATTACAAATTTTTTCACAACTCCGTCAATATGGGTATCAAATGAAAGGGCTTAACTAGTAGAATACTATGATAAATTTGAAATCCAAGATGGCTGCCTACACAAAATGGCAAATTACATTTCGTGTCGGGGGTTTTCTAAATTTTTAATTTATGTGACATGGGTTCCAAATCTGTGGAGCATACTGGGGTGGCTTCGTACAAATGAACGATAAAGAATTTTAAAGGTTTCAGCTTTTTGAAGCACCTTGAGATCTTCATTACAAAACCTTTAGATTAAGATTATTAGACATTTAAGATTATTTGATCAATGTGAATGTCAAATTCAAAGTTTGAGTCATGGAAAACACCGAGAGTTCTTCCATGAGTAATCATTACACGACACTGGCAGAAATTGCTGAAAGTATCGGCAGATTGCCATAGCCCAAAAAAAAAACACCGAGATCACGCACTACGTCACATCTTGATAACAATTGCTCCTTAGGTTAATATAATATTAAAAGTGAGGGAACGTTACCTACTAAACGAGATAATGGAAAACGGGTTAGGGTCCAGTTTATTTAAGCCACAATAGTCATCAACACGGGACGGGTCTGATTGAAGAAATTCCATATCATTTACATATCTGATGATATAGAAGAATAAATCTTCATATCACCAGCAAAACTGGGTAGTTTGGAGTTATGGAAGCCAAAGTCGATGTCGTTCACGTATATTAAAGAAGAGTAGTGGACCCATCAAGGAGGCCTGGGGCCGGGGGCACACCACTAGCCACCTCCTTTTTTGAATTCGGTTAAAAAAGGGAACTTTCATAATTGAACAAAGGAAACAAGGAGGTCTCTGGGCGGACTTTTAACTACAAAGGTAAAACATGTTCTAGTACGTAAGTATAAGTATATAACGCAAACACACACAATTTACAAGCTACCATTACGTGAGAGCACCACCGCGCGTGGCGAATGAGGGAGTACTGACCCGGTGCCTTTGCCAGTTTGTTGCAACTCGGATGGTCGACGCTACCAGGAGCAGGCGGTTGTTCGTCGCAGCCGCTCGCGGCGCAGGGGCCCGCTAGCAGCGCGGCCAACGCCGCCATCGCTAGCGCTAGTGCAGCACACGAAACGCCTGCGCAGTGCATCTCTCTGATAGCAAGACACACGTTGTGCCCAATCACTGAGCACTCGCTGGCAGAGGAGCGCGTCACATCGCTCCGCCACACGTCACTGATCTTAATATGTAACTGCGGTAACAAAGTGCCTACTGCAACGTTTTCAATAAATGTGGTGCGCATGCTCTGAGCATGGTAGTGCTGGCGATTTCGCGGAAACTCACAGTATTATCTGTCACACACGTGATCTCACAATAGAACTAGTATTTTTTTAAAGGGTCATGATCTTGAAACAGCAGAAGTAATTTCGGTGTTTAGCCTAATGTAAACATGTGACGTCCACCAGAAGTTGGAAGTCGGTTACAATGAAATTTGCATATTAAAAGTAGTACTATTATTAAGCATCAGTAACTTTCCAGAGGTCAGATGCTATTTTATTATGATCCGGATTTAAATCACCGTTAGTTTATCCATCCCTAGCGACAATACGTATTTTTCCTGCTCTGTATGATTAGCCATGTACCTACTTAAAGGATAAATACCAGGAAAATATTCTTTTAACGTAGGTGAATATGTCGTATATATTTAAAATAATTTACACTTTTTAATTGTTTATTAAAATTTAATAAAACCGAGGCCTTGTCATTTTACGAACATGCGCATGAATCGAAGCCACGTTGAAATACCTTAGCGTATCCTCGATGTCGACAGCCAATGGTACTTTGAACAAGTTATCGGGAGTATTCCCGTTTGAGCACCTATTTTTAGACCACCTGTATTATTTATTCCCATTTGAGAATCTATATATTAAGGCAAGGCAATGACAAACTATGAATCTGAAATCGGACCCCCGCACCGCACTATCCTCTTACACCCCGCAAATACTTCGTGGTTTGCGATCGTGGGCTCGCGCTGTGGAACAGAGACGTCATAGAGAAAAATAGATCTATCTTTTGTTGTAAGTTTTTTTTTTTTAAATAATGTTAAATAGATATTATAAGGGGATGTTCCCAGAGGTCCACGATACTATAATAATTGTTATTATTGGCTCCAGGACCAGATGGACTGCACAATTTTTGGTTAAAATGACTACGTAGTTCACATGTTCGCTCGGCGTCTCGATTCCAGTAATCCTTAGAATGTGGAACACTTCTACAATTCCTAACTATTGAAGTCACCCATCTGCTCCATCTAAATCTGGTAGTACTGCGGAACCCAAGACTTGTTTACAGAGCAAAAATTTGTAATCATATTGACAACATTTTAATCGTGCCTAGTCTCAAAATGGATGTAGGAACGGTCTATGTGTATGTATGTAGTTGTATGTTAGTCCCGGTAATGTCTACCCGTGTGAAGTCGAGACCCGCTAGGAATTATAAATTACATAATAAAATTAGAATGTAATTTTAAATGTATATTTTAAGATAGGTAACATGTCAAAATAGTATGGTAATTAATTTATACGTAGATAATAATAAAATGGTTTACAATTTCCATGGTTGTCATACTACTTCTATCATAAACAATTAAAAATTGAAACACATACAGTAGTTTCGGGGGTAACTAAGTTATGTGAGCTGTTTTGTTTGTATTATTAATGTTCATAAATGACGAAAACAGATTGAAAGGTGAGTAAGGTACGTACATACGTACGTACTTAATAGCTACAAAAGTCGCTGGATACCGGCATTACAATACCAAAACTTTCGATTAGATTCTAATTAGGGTTAATCCTAATCTGTTTTCTTTAAACCAAAATCGTAAAGGAAAGGGAATTAATTCATCTAACCATGCTTGAATAGATCAGCGAGTTGCATGCAGAGGAGAGTCAGCGGGATCAATTCTGTCAAGGACGACGGGTGGCGGCGTGCGCAGGAGCGTCCTGCGCACGCTGTCGCGCTCGGGCTCCAGCGCAACAGCCACTTCTCGACGTTGCGCCATTGTTTTAAGCTTGTACTCGTGTTCGATTCGCACGAGGTGCCGGCGATGCAAGTGAAGCACTAGCAGCCACAAGAGCGACGTGAGCACCGGCAGCAGTAGCGCGCCGATCACCGCGCCGTCGTAGCATTCGGGGTAGAAGGTGTCGCTGCCGTGCACCGCGCAGTGCCGTCGGCCATCGTCGCGAGGCAGGCTCGCGGGCGGCCGGTACTCGCCGCGTACGGCGCCGCTGCTCGCGTTCACGCGCCACGTCGCCAGCCGCTCAAACTTGTCGCCGCGCCACTCGTCCACGTACACGAAGGTCTCCTCGATCGAACCCTCTTTGTAGTGAAGACGCTGGTTGAGACCGTCGACCGGTTTGTTGAGACCTTTTTCCAGCGATCTGCCCCAAATTTATTAATTATAATATAATATTAGTAACAAAGATTAGGGAAGGATAATACAACGGAGATTGACGAAACGGATGTATCACAAAGTCTAGAGAATAATCAACGTAAAAGAAGCAAAACTGGTGTACTAGGCCTGTGCCTATCCCAATGGAAGAGCGACATGATAATATCGACGGGTGCAAAGTAAAATAAAATTGAAGTAAAAAATATTTAAGGACAAGCTTTTGTTTTCATATTGACTAAAAATATATAAATGGGTGAATTTCAACAAGAGATTTTTATGTGTCATTTCGGTGGGATTTTTTTATTTCAATGTTATCTACATATTTTTAGTGACAAATAAAACTTTAGCCTATTTTGTAACATTGTGCGTGAGTGGACATTAAATATCATCAAAACTTACATAAATATTTAAGGATGAATATTTAAAAGTCCACTGAAATGAAAAGTGTCTACCGTAATGATAAAAATTACCACCGAAATGATAGACTGTGCACCGGAATGAAATAAATCCACCGAAATGATACAGTTAAGAACAACCGTGCCGGGCAGCCACGGTTCCGTACTTTGTTAGGTTTGATTTTCACAAATTTTAGATAAATTTTATCATATTATACTAAATATATTTTATGTCTTTTGAGTAGTATAACAAATGATTTTATATACAATGTATGTTATGTTTTAAAAAAATATTGAATATAAAATTATATCAACTGTTTATTATATTAACTGATCCTTATATCAAATAAAATTATAGATTTCTAACAAATAAATCTATAATAAGATATTATCTTGAATATGAATCTTTTAGAAATTTTGTAATTATATCAAATATTATTTACTCATAATAAATGATATAAAAATAAAGGTAAGTGACTTGTAATGAAGGTACACCCTCGAAGTAATTATTTTGTTGACAATTAGTAGATATAATAATCTACACTGTGGTGACTTACACACTCATCACATCATCGTTGAGCCGAACAAATGTGTATCTAAAATATATACATGTACTAACTAGATAGATATATGTATATATTTTATTTATTTTAACACAAATACACCCGAATAATCTAATCTACACTCTAGGTAAAAGTACCTACATTACAAAACGATGACTTTGTATTTGACATAAGGATCTCTAAAACTTTATGGTTTTATCATTTCGGAGGTACATTTCATTCCGGTGGACTGTGATTGGTATAACAGTCCACCGAATCCACTGAAATGATAACACTGAGATGATAAAATAGAGGTTAGTTCTACATTTAACTCCGAAATAAAATTATTAAAAAAATATGAACACTACTCAAACAAAACAGTACATACAGCAAATTTAATACACAATTTTGAAACAAATTACATGAATCTAGCACGAGTTATAACAGCCACCGAAATGAAACTATTTTTGTCCCCTTATTACTGAAATGATAAAATTACTTTTTTGCGGGAAACTGCAAGACGTTGGGACCGGTGCGTTCGCGCCGAGAGCTTGAGCCGGAATGATCCGAAGTGAGGAAAGGTGAGAGAGGCGTAACAACGCAATGTTGACGTGGCTATTCTACAAAAACTTACTGACCTCTGAAATGATAACTTTTTTCCAGACAAAAGTTAACTGCTTGTAAAATCCATGAGAAAGAAGATTAACAAACAAAAATAGTTTTATTTGATCGAATATGTAATAATTTTATGATATCAAAATCGATTTAAATCCATATTACGACTGTATTTGCAGGGGAGGGTATTTTATGAACGGAATTGGGTTCAGGACAGGCCACCGTGATGATAAAATAACACTTTATAATTATTTTTTTTGGTATATTAAAGGGTAGAAATCAATGTTTTTTTTTTGTCAAGGTAGAGGAGTACTTAAGTTATTGAGAAAAAATTATAAAATTAAAAATCAGCACATTGCACTACTGTTCTCAGGTTTGCCGTGAATTTTTTTTGCTTGCGCAATTCACCCAAATAATGATATTAACATAAACTGTCACATATTAATAATATTCATTAGAGAAATATTAAAACATGAAAAAATGAAAGCGTGACAACTGCAATATTTTAGTCATCAATTACATCAAGTTTAATATGCATTTGGATACCTTATTTAATAATAAAGAAGTGATAAAAATTTCAACGGTTTATAATTAACAAAATGGGAGCACTTTTTCCTATTATGCGCTCTCCTGAAAAGTAGCTGTCTTGTAGATAACTCTTTTTACTTTTCACCCGTCGATATGTATCTAATATGCAAGTGATTCCTTCACATTAAGTTAATTCATTATTATTTTACGTTTTAACATTAAAGTTAGCTTATGACATCAGCACTTGAATGAATGTAAAAATTTGATTTGATTAGTACTGACCGAATCGACTTTATAGAGTGCAGGTCAAATAGTGCGTCCTGGTTTCTTAGGAAGACTCCCTTATAGACAAAAGCTAGCGTGAGCATTGCGTTGGCTAAGCTCGTGGCGTGCGGCGGCCATGGGCGGCCTGACAGCGCTGAGCGGAGTTTCATGCGCAGCTCAGTGTGCTTGCTGAACTCCTCCTCACTTCGACTCCACAGCGAAATTGTGAAATGGGTGATATTAGCTGTCATGTTATTTGGACGCCAGTCACGTAGTATCCAGACGAAACCGTCTGCGTAGCTCATGTGACGTTTGAGTGCCGCACTCAATATCACGGCGGCGGATTCTGAATCCGTGTTGACAAACACGATACGCGAATTTGTATTTTCTAGTTGTCGTAACACCTCCATCGCTCGTTCTTCTGCCAATTTGAGCGGTATGTCATATTCACGAAGAATGATCTCATCCCCGCCCTGAAGCGTAGCGTAGTAGTGTTTAGCAAGGTCAGTGGGATCGGACAGCACGGCGACTCTGCTCCAGTTGGAGTGGCGCACGAAGCGGCGCAGCGCGGCCGTGACGTGGCGCGGGCGGCCGGCGACGCGCCACGTGGCGCCGGCGCGCGCGCCCGCCGCGGCGTCCGGCACCGCGTCCACCAGCAGCAGTGGGATGCGGTGCCGGGCCGCCGCGGCTGACACAGTGCTCGCTCCCACTACCATCTGTGACACTGCGCCCAGCATGCTAACAAACTTTGTGTGATTGGCGAAGTCATTACTAATATAGTTTTGGTCCAATAAACAATTGATGACCATTACATTCACATTCGTAGCGAACCCCAACTCCTTCTTCATTGTCCCTATGTATTTAGCAACGCGATCTACAATGGCTATGTATGTTTCCCAATCGGTATGATTGCAGATATATATTATCATATTATAAACGTGCAGATTAATATATTCTAACTTTTTGAAATGACTCTGATGGTGTAATCCCCATTTGCACGCAGCCTCGTCAATATGTACTCCGTTTGCTTCTTTTTCGAGTATCTCCCTCAAATTATTTTTGTTCAGCTTAAAGTCATAGACGAACTTAAAAAGGCGAGGTGCATGGTTTAGTAATAGTTGAGTGTCGGCGACACGTATGGCAATAGCGGAATCTAACTCTTGTTTACAATTAGCATCGACGGATACGCAGGGGGGAGACTCCACCATGCTGACGCTTGGCTCGTCTACCCAGATGTCATAGTCAATAAACAGAACCGAGCGCTCGGCAACCCGCAGAGCGTCCAGTAGCTCTGCGCGGCTCGAGTTGCGCGCGCGCACCGGTGCCGTGGCGGCGCGGGCCTGTAGCCGCCCGTAGGACGCTTCGCAGTCACTCACGATGTTTACATCTGTAGCCGATACGTTATCCCTGTAAAATATACAATAAGAAAGACAAGAAGTTACTTATTTGTGGAATCGAATTAAAAATTAAGAATCTTAGCATCGTTTTTTGTGGGTGGGCCAAATAAAATTAACAAATACGGCGGTTGAAGCCTGCCCTTACTGTCAGCTCAATAATTATAGCATGAAGGCTTCTCAGATAACAAGTCCCATCTGTTGTCCCAAATATGAAAACACACTGTGAAGCTGTTCTAAAAACACACCGTAGGATCGATCGCCTAAAGCCACAAACCATTGGATTAACACTAATATTGAAGATACCTGATGCACAATAACACAGTGCTATTTTGTTAATCCCAGTGTCATTTTGTTATCTGCAACATTCTTAACACATTGAGACCCCTCCGTGCCTCGGAGAGCACGTAAAGTTGTCGGTCCCGGTTGTCATACGAACACTAGTCAGAAGCCCAAAAAGCCTGACTACCAGTCTATTCTTCAAATATCGGTATTGCCCAGAAATTGGGTTGCGGAGGTCTGATGGCAGTCGTTTCATGTAAAATAGCGTTGGTTGATTTTAGCGCAGGTGTGGGTTTTATTAATTAATTTATTTTTTATTTATTTATTTATTAGGTTAACCAACGATTGTTTCCACGATACATTATACTTAATTACTAAAGTAGATGCATATTCATGTGTAACAACCACTTACTGGCTAACACCGCATGCACAGAAAACGGATAGGGTACAAAGATATTATTTAAACATTATTATTAACTATTGATTATAGTAATATTATTAAAAGGTATAACAATCAAAAATAGATTTAAGTAAAAAAAAATATCATAAAAAAAGATGAATATAAACTCAAGATATAACAATTAAGTAAGGAAATTAATGTTTGTCTTCCATGAAGACCTTAATAAAGCCACTCAGGCCGTCATGATGCATATCAATAAATCACTATGGCAGTTGAGGAGCCTACACAACCTTGGAATTGGTGAGTTTGCGCAGAACACAGAACTACGTAGCGGCGGACACAGTGGTGTAATAGCATTCTTAAGATATCTAGAGGGCACACGAAATCTGAGAAGATTCAGTAGATTAGGGCAGTATATTTTATCTCTCACTAACTTATATAGGAATAAAGCATAGCTGCGATTTCCCTGCGAGTGGCTAGGTGTTGTACCTTGAAATGGTGCAATCGTGATACATAAGATGGTAGACACTTAGTTTTACCCTCACAGAATGCCAAGTGCCACATAAACCGTTTCTGGACACGCTGTAACCGTAACATGTGAGTGGCATAGTGGGGTCTCCATACAACGCTGCAGTATTCCAATACACTCCGCACCAGGCTGTTGTAAAGCATTATCTTAGTGCAGTTTTTTTTATTTATTTTTTATTTAGTACCAGTCCGACATACCGAAGACCCATTATAATTTTTCACACGCTAAAAAAAGTGCGTGTGTCTGCTGTACCCTGAATAGTACCCGTCGTCACTCGGTGCATGCGGTGTGACAAGAGGTGAAGATTTTAGTAAAACCCAATACTTACGGGTTCGTGATGTTGAAGTCGCACAGTGCTAGTAGAAGCGCATTAGTGTAGAACGTCCAGCGCGTGTGCGGGCGGCAGGCGGCGCGGTGCCGCGCGGCACGCGACAGCCGCGCGTGCAAGCGGCACCGCGCGGGCACGGAACTGCTACCGAACTCGGTCAGTCGCGGGCCTGCCAGGCTGGTGGATTTTCCCTCACCGGGTGACCAAGGAAACGCTTCTTCAGGCTCCCACGCCGTCGACAGGGCTATGACCAGACTGAAAGCATTGAAATATTTTCCTGTAGAAACCTGCTAGGTACGCTGAATTTGAAAATGATTGAAAATAATTTAATATAATATGCCTACTGGCTACATCTGCGTGGAAAAGACTACTTCAACTCCTGCTCCGATGAACGCCGCCTCGCAGCAGCCATACTTACGTGACTGGATCTGGCAGAGCGAACAAACCGTGTTGTACGCTTCGCTTAGAGGGGGGTACTGTGCGTACCCGCGCATCATACAGCTCGGTGCTAAGAATCCCGGGATTTTCGGAAAAAACCCGCACTTTTCCGGGACCGTAAGTACTCTATATGTTAATACGGATCACAAAATATTAATACAGCAAATTTCATGTAATTCGCACAGGTTTATTAGAGAGTTCCTATGGCCACCTTCCTGCTCCATCATCAGACCAGTTCAAAAATATCATATTATCAAAATGTACCTCGATCTACATATGTGTACCAAATTACAGATCAATTGGACTTCGGGAAGTGGGTCAGACTGGGCTCTCAAATTTTGATCTAAACATACTAACAAAGCAAGTTGAATAAAATCTTGTAATAATAATAAAAATCTTGTAAAAATGTGTACCTGCTTCACAAATATTTTTTAAAGTGTTTTCAACAGGCACGGTTTATAAACGAAAATCACAAGCCAATTTCTTCTTTTCCAAGCCCGGTAAAGATTCAAAAGCTTGAGCTAGAATCTACATCCGTCCTAAAAAAAAAAACAATTTCTTCAGAGGCGGCCAGTCGGTTGTAGCGGTTGGACGTGGATTCTATGTCAAATTCAAATTTGTACCTATCGCTCTAAATTTTGCTCTCTCTCTAACCTTGCTGGCGTACTATCGGGCATTGAAACTTGCTCTACTTCATTTTCGACATTTTTACTTCAAATTATTTCCGACGCGCGTTTCCCGATCACGCCCGTTTTTATTCCACAAGCAGTTTAATCGATCGATTGTTTTAAAAAATGCGGTGTGTTTAGGCATTTAGGTATGGGACACCTAAACGCTTGGATGTCCGTTTAACTTTATGGTCCCGATTCTTCTGTCCCTAGTTAAAACCTGGGTACAGAAACAACTCGGCGCCATTTTTTACATTAATAACAGTTATAGACTGTTTTGTTAGCAGTAAAGTACGATAGTGACAAGTCTGTTACTATGGTTCATTATCTTGTTACCACTAGGTAGCAAGTTTGTTACTATGGTCCGTTATCTTGTTATCACTAGGAAACAAGTTCGTTACTATGGTCCGTTAACAAGTTTGTCCGAAACCCTAAAATTTACCTATGACCCTCCCCGGTTTGAATCACACAAATTGAATAATTACTATCCTAATATAATTATAATTATCAGCCAAAAGAAGTCCACTGTGCATGTGGAACAAAGGCCTCTCCAATACACTTCCACAGGGACTGGTTATATGCCGCCTGCATCCAACGACTCCCAGCGACCTTCATAATTATTGATAACCCACTCCTGTGTTCTCAATGATGATGAAGTCCTGTGTGTTCCAGCTACCTTTATCAGGTCATTAGACCATAGAAAGTGAGAAAGACGTATTTTGAAAGTGAGTGTGAAAAGTACCGAAAAGTTGTTCAGTGACCGCTTATCTACGATATATGGACCTATTATGATGCGTAGGAGTAGAGAGTCTAGTTACAAAACAGGTTTTGAGCATAAATGTGTATGGATATAGTAGAAGAGAAAGACCAAAGAAAAGATGAATAGACAGTATGTGAGAACCACGACGATGTATGTAAGAAAAAAACACTGCGCCGACCCCAAGTGAGGGTGAGATGGTGCCTATAGGTGTACATACACGAGCTAGATGGACATAAATGATATACTGGCTGGATGTGAACGATTGCAGGGCAGATCACCCCCCGATTGTAAGAAGAAGAAGAAGAAATTGAATAGGCCCTGACTCAGCAGTGGGTTTTACCGGCTGAATAGATAGATAGATGAGTATATGTATAGATAACCGTTGCACGCGGTTTTTCATTTACCCCACTTCATGTGCCCAGAAGAAAAGTCTTTTGATCGATTTGTTAGTGTTTCTAATTCCAAACATTTCTAATACCAACCAGTACATGAGCTGTAGCTTTTGAACGGCTGAATAGATTTACACGAAATATGGCTAACAAACATCCCATTTAATTTAAAAGAAATTTGTATTACAAGATTAATCTGTGGAGGGATTTACAAATACAATAAGAGCTGGATTGAGCCGTAGGCTAGTCATTTTGTTGCTGAGCTATAAGCTCAACGGCTCAAACCCGTGTGATCTGATTTATCTAGCTCATTGAAAGCTGAGTTTACACACCTTTGATGATAGCCAGACGGCTATAGCAGTCGTGGAAGTGTATTCTATGTCAAAATCTTACTTCTCGCCCTGAATTTTGCTCTTCCTCTAACCAGTTTTCACTTATTTCCTATGTGTTTTATTTCTTGATGTACAAGATCAAGAAATAAAACACAAAGGTCTACTCCAAAGCAAACCATCACTTGGAAGTTGACCTTATAGTAAATCAACCTCCTTCTTTTTCATGTCTGTTAAAACGAAATTAGAACCTCGAATTAAAATATCTACTGTTCCATAAATCATAAAGTACTTAAATTATTTCAAATGACAGATATTTTTTTCAGATTTTCAGGGTTCCCACAGGCCACAGGTGTTGTTAATTATAATTAAATAGAAATATTTTATTTTGTAAAGTAGAGCAACTTTCATTTCGTAGCACTGCTCTACACTTTGTAATTTACGTATCACAGGATGATACAGAGGGTGCTCCGCGAGGTTCATGCCCGCGAACTGTCAATATACTGAATTCGTTTGTTATGCACAGCTAGACTGGGGCCTTAAGTAGGCTAAGCTAAATTAATAAAGTTGTTCTGTTTTGTCCTATCTGACCTCTGGTTATACGTTTCATTTATACTGCTACAAGGTATTTACGTCGTTTTTTAACGCGGCTTTGCATGAACAATGTATTGCAGGCAGGAAAAGCTATGCGTTCTTAATTATAAGAAATACTGAATTATAAACAAAATTGTTTCTTTGCTTGTCCCGCCTGCAATACATTTTCCAACATCTCAGAGCTTGTTTTTATCCCCCGACGCAAAAACGACGGGGTGCTATAAGTTTGACGTGTCTGTGTCTGTCTGTGGCATTGTAGCTCCCGAACGGATGGACCGATTTTGATTTTGTTTTTTTTTTATTAGAAAGGTGAATTAGTCGGAAGTGTTCTTAGCTATGTTTGATGAAAATTGGTCCAAGATGTCCGCCGCCACAAAATAGGGTATTCCATATTTTTTCACAACTCCCTCAATATGGGTATCAAATGAAAGGGCTTATCTAGTAGAATACTATACATTATGATAAGTTTCAAATTTAAGATGGCCGCCACCACAAAATGGCAAATTACATTTCGTGTCGGGGGTTTTCAAAATTTTTAATTTAGGTAGTTATTAGATTTTTAGTTAGTACTTTTAAAGCAGTCGGGTTTTTTGTTTCATTTAATAATTAATTTTATTTCCTACTTTTTAGTTTATAAATCATAATAAAATCTCTCGATAGATACTAAATGATCATTTGAAATAAAATATACCCCTAAAGATGATTTTCCAAATCAGCCCGCACATTAAAGCGCATAGAATCTGCATTTTTTTAAAATTTCATGTACCCAGTGACACTCTTGCCATCAAGACGAATCTAATGAGGTATCATTTATCTAAATCAGTTGAGTCGTTGAGTAGTTACGAGCGGACATAGGAACGGACATACATACATATATATGTATACACGTCAAACACGTAACCCTCCTTCGGCAGTCGGGTAAAAAATGTCGCTAAGGAATAATGTAAGTGAATTTTCAAAATCCATTTAGCAGTTCAAGAGATTACTTCCTACAAACTGACAAACTTTACCTCTTTATAATATTAATAACAAGTATACCCAATACAATTTAAGTTATACGTAAGTAGGTACTCAGTGTAATTGGAGCTGGGGTGCAAGGTCACTTCACGGGCCAAGTCAGCAGTGCGGTGAGGGCCGCGCACGACGCGCACGCGCCGGTAGCGCAGCACGTGGCGCAGCAGCGCGTGCAGCAGCGCGGTGGCGGCGCGCGCAGGCGCGCTGCCCCAGTACAGCGTCACGGTCGCCGGCCTCCCGTCTACAGATACGCAGTTCTCGTGCGACTGCACCTGAAAGTCTGCCGGGTAACAAACAATTTGAGATCTGTTTTACATAACATTACTTAGTGTAGAAATTCGCTCTCAAAAAGGACTACCTACGCATATCTCGGAGCAGTATCACAGAGTACGACTTCAGACTTCGTTGTTAGAAAGGAATGGAACACTCCACATTATGTTTATTCAGAAGCCAACTGATGTTTGCAAGTCTTTTGGTTAAATAGTCGCGTACTTTCTACTTCCGATTAGTTCGCGTATTTTACATAAATAAATACAAAAAAGGAAGGAAACAATCGTCTTGCGAGCAGGACTCGAACCTGCGTCTTCTGGTTCAATACCACATGACGCAATTTTACTTTCTGATTCTGAATATATTTTGACATCACGAATTCAAATATTTTTCATTTAATATATTTGATTTTAACTCTTACTGGCTGAATATATGGGCTATCTAAGCGTCTCTACTTTTAAATAAAAAAGCCCCTAAGAATACCATCCCCACAATAATTCACAACACAACACTAGAAAGTCCCTCGAATTTTCAATTTTGACTTCAACTTTTGCCGCAACGGCTGAGCGATTTCGATTACTCACAACTCGAACAAATACTGATAGTTCTGGATACTGGAGTACTCTATAAGGTACTGAAGTCACGCAATACTAGGCACTAAATATATCAGAATATGCTACTCCAACTCGGATATGTTCAGTAGTAAAAATGTTCAAAACCTCACTATACCCACAGAGTACTTTTATATATAGGGTAACTATACCCGACCTAAGCCCCCGCTTTTTCCCAGTCAGCAACCGGCGCTGGAAGCCAATTAGGGCAAGGCACCGCGCCCGCGGCGGAGGTACTCCTAATTTTTTATCTAAATAAATATCTATAAAGACCGAATAAAATAATTTATTTGTTATCATACACTGTGTCCTACAGGAAAACTTATAGATTACATCATCATTTAGAATATTTAGATAATTATTTTAGCTCCCGTTCGTCGTTCACTTTAACTACCTGAAAATCACTCTTGATTTCAGTTACCCTAACTGAGGTTAGGGATACTAGGTACTATGATGTCCTCGTTATAGCTATATTGCCCCGTGGGAATGTGTTCTAAATATTCCACTTAGAGGTGTGTGCCAGTGAGTTTCCATTGAACTACCATTCAACTGTCATAGGCGGACAGACACAGCTTTTGTTAGCACGGTCGTCAATAGATTACGTCTGTAATGACTTATTATAAATCAAAATACTAAATAGGTAATAAATGAAAAAAGAATACAGAAGCCATTTTAGCGACACACCACCGAACACTATTGGTAGGATATTGAATATTTATAAAGCAGAATAGCCAATCTGTCAAAATCTCAATAGAATCTCACTATTGTGTCGGTGCAATGGTAATCTTAACTAAAATAGCTTAGTTATTTTTTCACGTGATGTACCTACACGCAAGCAAGGCGGCAAACAACCTACACCGTACGTACGTACAGTTAGCGCCAAACTTATTGTCCGGGTTGAAGTTGGCGCTAGCTAACTTTAACCCTTTTTTAACCCTTTATTACAATCTAATATTTTTCTTTCTCCGATTTTTACGGCCGAGTCAAAGTTAGCTAACGCCAACTTCAACCCGGACAATAAGTTTGGCGTGAACTGTAACTGCGATCAAACACATACTCCTAAACTGCAAAACGGACCAAACGCTACCTCTTGGGCTTGTAACAGCTGGCGATCAGCGGCGGAGGTCGGAGGCAGGTGTGTCGTAATTTCCTTTTCCTCTCTCGGTTGCTTTGCAGTTTGTCGGGGATTTTGAGGTTCAGCAATGCCTCTGGTGTTGCCGGTGTCGGCGATGACTACTTACCATCAGGCGGCTCGCCCGGTCGGCGACACATACCATACCAATACCTACTTATCGTTATTAAAGATGAAACGGATATCGGATATTTGGGCACCTCATAAATCCGTTAGCCCGATATCCGAACGAATGAGGTTGAACATTGAAATCGAGTGAGTCCGTAGAGGTGATGACGAACCGTTGGGGGAATTTGGTCATAGTCACAGTATACCAGGGTAAAAAGAAGAAAGAGTACTGACTGTGATTGTCCGCCAGTTTGTTGCAACTCGGATGGTCGACGCTACCAGGAGCAGGCGGTTGTTCGTCGCAGCCGCTCGCGGCGCAGGGGCCCGCTAGCAGCGCGGCCAGCGGCGCCATCGCTAGCGCTAGTGCAGCACACGAAACGCCTGCGCAGTGCATCTCTCTGATAGCAAGACACACGTTGTGCCCAATCACTGAGCACTCGCTGGCAGAGGAGCGCGTCACATCGCTCCGCCACACGTCACTGATCTTAATATGTAACTGCGGTAACAAAGTGCCTACTGCAACGTTTTCAATAAATGTGGTGCGCATGCTCTGAGCATGGTAGTGCTGGCGATTTCGCGGAAACTCACAGTATTATCTGTCACACACGTAATCTCACAATAGAACTAGTATTTTTTTTAAAGGGTCATGATCTTGAAACAGCAAGTAATATACCTAGTAAGCGCCGTTATATCTCGTGGTTTATTTAAATTTAAACAAGATCTTTTTCCAGGGTTCTCTTTTTGATTTATTAAACCTAAACACTGTCAACACATTATGAGTAACCGTACGAGCTTGGGCATTAATATCACACTTTAATTTTAGCAATGCTACGTTGGAGAATAACACATCCATAGTTAACTTATGTACTTGCAAAAGTCTAATGACAACACAGATTAATATATTGTAGCAAATGACAACGTTGACAGTTAACACATTTTTACGCAAATAGACGGGGTCTTAATGTTGTGTTATTAAGTTTGACGTGTCAGTGTGTGCATGTGTCTGTCTGTGGCATCGTAGACTTCGATCAATAATAGTACCTACATCGTAAAGTCCTTAAAGAGTTAGCGAAGCTCTTTGATGCCGTCATCCATAACGGGGTAATACCGGAGGCCTGGTATGGGAGCGTGGTGGTATTGTTCTTCAAAAAAGGAGACAAGTCTCTTCTCAAGAACTACCGGCCGATATCGCTCCTAAGCCATATATACAAGCTGTTCTCTAGAGTCATCACGAATCGTCTCGCTGGGAGACTTGACGAGTTTCAACCGCCAGAGCAGGCAGGGTTTCGGAAAGGCTTTAGTACCGTGGACCACACCCATACTGTTCGGCAGATTATACAGAAGTCCCACGAGTATAACCGGCCGCTGTGTATGGCGTTTGTGGATTACGAAAAAGCCTTCGACTCCATCGAAACATGGGCCGTTCTAGATTCTCTGCAACGATGTCGAATAGATTGGCGATACATCGAGGTGCTGCGATGTTTGTATAGCGCTGCTACGATGACCGTTCAGTTCCAAGACCACAAGACAAGACCTATCCAGCTGCGTCGAGGAGTGAGACAGGGGGACGTCATCTCCCCGAAACTGTTCACTAACGCGCTGGAGGATGTCTTCAAAACCCTGGACTGGACTGGACGGGGCATAAACGTAAACGGCGAGTACATTGCGCACCTTCGATTTGCGGACGACATCGTCATTATGGCAGAGTCTCTGGAAGATCTGAGCGAGATGCTGCACTCCCTGGATGAATCCTCTCGACGAGTGGGCCTTGGCATGAATTTGGACAAGACAAAGGTCATGTTCAACCAACATGTCGTGCCAAAGCCGGTATACGTCGCTGGTACCTTACTCGAAGCTGTCCAGGAGTATGTCTACCTTGGACAGACAATCCGGTTTGGACGAAACAACTTCGAGAAGGAAGCCGATAGGAGGGTGCAACTAGGGTGGGCTGCGTTTGGTAAGCTTCGTCAAGTCTTCTTGTCGCCTATACCGCAGAGTCTGAAGACGAAAGTCTTCGACCAGTGCGTCCTGCCTGTTATGACCTACGCTGCCGAGACGTGGACACTCACAGCAGGACTGGTCCACAAGTTTAAAGTCGCTCAGCGTGCGATGGAGCGAGCTATGCTTGGGGTTTCTCTGAAGGATCGAATCCGAAATGAGGATATCCGGAAGAGAACCAAAGTTACCGACATAGCTCGCAGAATCTGTAAACTGAAGTGGCAGTGGGCCGGTCATGTCTGTCGAAGGACCGATGGAGTGACCGAGTGGAGACCACGAACTGGCAAGCGAAGTGTGGGACGCCCTCCAGCTCGCTGGACCGATGACCTGAGTAGGATAGCCGGTAGCAGCTGGATGCGGAAGGCAGAGGACCGGGAGAAATGGCGCGCCATGAAGGAGGCTTATGTCCAGCAGTGGACAACAGTAGGCTGAAGTGACATCGTAAAGAACAAAGATGAACCGATTCTAATTACGTTTTTTTAATGTGAATTATTCGGGAGTGTTATCATGAATAGGCAAGGAAAGCTATGTTTGACGGAAATCGGTCAAAGTTTTTTCACAACCCCTTTATTGTGGGTATCAAATGAAAGGGCTCAACTTGTAGATAATATATGATAAATTTCAAAACCAAGATGACCGCCACCACAATATGGCGTTTTCCATTATTTTTAATTTTGTGTTGGGGGTTTTTAAATTTCTTGCATTAAGTAATTAAGTAAGTACATTAATTGATAAATAGTTAAAGTCATCGACGGACCGCGTCGTCACGTCACCCCAGCTACCTGCATTCTGCATCCGAGCGGAATCCCTTTATCGACAACTATTGTATATTACTTAAATGTTTATTCAAATTCGAATTCAAAACATTTATTTCAGACTTTTTGGTCCATATGGTGTTAGTATTACATCGGACTAACTTAAGGCTATGTTAGTAACTTACACACACCATAATATAAAAGAAAAAGCGAATGTTCACCTACTCACTACACAGCATATGTAACCTGATCTAATGTCTCCAAATAGGACTGTGGATGTATTTAGCAATTACTTCCAGGTAGCTGTTGGGACTGCCCCTCACCCTTCGCATCAGCGATGCTACTCTCTTGCGTAGAATTGCATGAAAGCCGAAACAACCTGAAAGCATTGTTGTATTGGACACGCAGGGCACTGACGGTCCGCTGCGTGTAGCTAGTTCACAGACTACAGGTATAAAAGGACTGACAGTATGCTCTGAATAGTGTCCTTTTTACTGCCTTAGAACACCGGGCAAATCTGCGTGCTAGCATATTACGACAAATAGTCAGCCCCCTGCGTTCCCTTTCCATATCTAATTCATCGGTCAGGTCCTCATTTACCACATGACCTAGGTACACAAATTACGTAACTCTATTCAATGGCTCCCCTGCTAGTGTCACGGGCGCGGGCGGTACGCAAGAGGGACTCTTACGCCCCGCCCGAAACACCGAAACACCATCGATTCGATCCATCCATCGATCGAACCACCATTTGATTTATACTTTAACTGGCAACATTGGAATTATTTAGCTGTGGAAAGCATTTTTATTTTTGTATAATATGGTATTTTCTGGCTGTCCGCCATTTTATCTATCTTTGGTTTTGTTCATCAATAATAAATGTGTTGTATCTAATAAAAGTTGTATTAATCTATACATATAAAATGCTTTGTCCTGGATGACTGACTCACTGACGGATCAACGCACAGCCTAAACCGCTGATCGTAGAGACCTGAAACTTGGAGGGTGTATTCTTTGTATGACGTAGGCATCCGATAAGAAAGGATTTTTCGAAATTCTATACCTAAGGAGGTGAAAAAGGGGGGCAAAGTTTGTATGGGACAACGTGATTCCTTGGTCCAATCTACTTCAAATTTTGCATATACATTCTATAACAGAATTGAAGGGAGACATGTTTCGTATTTTATTGAAATTCATCCCCTAACTGGGTTAAATAGGAGTAAAAAGTTATTTTGCTCCGAAGTTGATATTGTATGTACTCCTTGTTGATATGTACTCCTTAGAGTTTTTTTATTTAAATTAAATAAAAATAAAATTTTTGACACATGATATGTCAATTCCTCAGCAGTAAATAATGTCAAGTAGTGAAGGCTGTTTATTCAATAAACAAAGATTTAATAAATTCCAGTATAATAATACGTAGTGATTTTTTTTGAGTGCTCCTGGTGTAACAGGCAAGACTTTTATTGAGTTTAACATCGGCCAAAGTCAGAAGCAATCGTGATATCGCCTTAACGGTCGCATCGTCCGGAATTGCTGCCACGCTGTTGGAAAGAGGTAAATTTGCACTGGTAAACTGCGTTCAAAGTTCTTCTCGATTTGATACAAACCGAAACCCCACTCTGCAATATACCCAAACAAAGTACTATTCAGAAGTTACGGATGTGAGTACTATGGCTCTTAAAGGGGATTACTGTATTGTCAGCAGGCGATTTTCGACAGACTTTACCAGTAGATCTCAGAAGTAAAAGCGCGTGAAGCGGTCTGATTTGTGGACAGTTCTCAGACCCGTTCCTTAAAACAGGAAACGGTGGAACACATTACAATTGAGAGTTGGCGCCCTAATTATATTGCTGCGGAATATAAATCCACCAAAATTATGATTTCAAGTGAAAACATGCATCGCAATGTAATCGAGTCAACTATACTGACCAGTTGTTCTCGAGGAGAGTATGTATTTATTCCTAGGATTCCACTAACAGCATCAAATTACCCCTTTGAATTTAAGAGAGTGCAGTTCCCCATCAAAGTCTGCTTTACAATGACCATAAACAAAGCAAGGAAGGTAGGTAAGGTGAAGGTAGCGGGAGTAGATTTGAGGGAAAGCTTCTTCTTCCGCGGGCAGAGTATGTGGTATGCTCCAGAGTAAGCGCACAGAGTAGCCTGTTGATTCTAGCATCCGAAGAAAAAACAAAAAACTATTGTTACAAAGGAATACTGTGGCAGGTGTAGTATTTCTATTTCATTGTAAAAAGGTAATAGATAATAACCCCATGTAACTTACACCAGATCAAAGACCGAGCTTAATGTTCATAAAATATATAATTTTCAAATTTCTATTTTATTTTTATGCTTTTTTAACCTTTAAATCCCTACAACATAATAAAGATTGTTATATTTTATAAGTATTCTGACATTTTCACATATTAATTTATGTTTTATCAAAATTATAACGTAAAAAAATTAATAATTTTTCAATTAAAAATCCTATTAGAACTATTTTCGACTTTTACGTGGACGAAATTGCGGGCATAAGCTAGTACAAAATATAAAAATTGGCGACGAGGATGGGATTGAACCCACGCGTGCAAAGCACATTGTATACAGCTTGGCAGTGACTTGCACTTGTGCAGCATCGTCACATTTCTTAATCTTAATGATTTATGACTCAGTTCGCACGTTTATAATGGCGCGTGCGTTAGTAACTGTTAAGGATGACGTTCAAGTACCTGTTATGTAAATGACTGTACTATTACATATTACTATTAGATACTGTTTGATTTTGACTTTTAATGGTGAGTTTGTCCGATCCGTTTTGTCTGTGTAAGTTGCCTCCTGTTGTTTCGGTTTCCTGGGCTTTATTTCGTTTGTAACGGTCCCGCGGGACTAGATTTAGTAGTATATGTTCCAGGTATGTTCCAGATTGAAATCACCGTTGGTTGGTCCATCCCTAGCAATAATCGTATTTTTCCTGCTGATTGTCTGTAGGTACGTACCAGGAAAAAATATATTTTTTATAGAAAAATGTGTTATTTTTAAATGCAATGTAAAGTAATAATAATTATTAATAGTGATTAATACAATAATGAGAAGTACGTAGGCATATTATCTAAATCTACACTTCTAAATTCTACATCTATACCAATAATATAGAGAGAAAGAGCATACCTGGGTTCACAGAAGACCTAGGACCTAATATTAGTGTTTATTTACTTGGGTGTTCTTTTACAAATAAATTTAGTTTCTTTCTTTCTTACAAAAGATTTGTATTTTTATATCGAGTAAACAAGAACTATTGCACCATAGAGTTGCTGTTTATATAGGTACTCTAATCTACTTGCTTTTTTTTATATTTCTAATGTACACACTGGTTTTTTACGATTTTATAACAGTAGAGAGAGATTACTGAAAAAGGGAAGACTGATAAAGGGAAAAAATATCCTTAAATAAATAAAATAATGAAAAACTAATCACGTTTTAAATTTATTAATTAAATCTTATTAACTACTTAGGTTTGTATAAGTACATAAATTATTAAAATAAATTACTTTCAACTTTACTGTAAATACACTATACCTGCATTTTGACTAGAAACAAGTTGGAATGATTTACTTGAGGTATGGTTTAAACCTCCAAAGACGCCGTAAGTGCCCGTCGTGGTGCGGGTGCAGCGGCCGCGGTCACGGCAGGAAGGCGTCGGTGCTCAGTGCGAGGTATGGGTGCAGCGGCCGCGGTCACGGCAGGAAGGCGTCGGCACTCAGTGCGAGGTGCGGGTGCAGCGGCCGCGGTACCGGTAGGAAGGCTTCGGCACTCAGTGCGTGGCGCGGGTGCAGCGGCCACGGTCACGGCAGGAAGGCGTCGGCGCTCAGTGCGTGGCGCGGGTGCAGCGGCCGCGGTCACGGCAGGAAGGCGTCGGTATCGCGCGGCGGCGCGTCGGCGCTCAGGTATGTGGTGTCGGTGGCGGCGGACGCGGGCGCGGCCCACGACACCCATCGTGCCTGTCATACACACCATGTACGATATAGATATATATACTAGTTTAAGGGTATTCAATCATAATCTTGTATGATACTTTAAAGACATAAATTTTATTTATTTATTTATTTACTAAGGTACTAAAAGGTATTTTATTTTACTAGACATTAACCAACTAAACTACTAAGACCACTGCCCGTGATGTCTTAGTTGGCTAAAACGTCCAGGGTACTTAACTAAAGGGACGTAGGTTCGTACCCTGCCTGTATATGAGAGCGTGCCTGGCCTTTAGATACGTTCCTAAGGGATGGAGGGAAGTGAAAGTAATATTAATTCCAAAGTCAGGCAAGAGTGACTACACGAGCGCAAAATCCTTCAGACCAATTAGCTTGACCTCATTTATGCTCAAAGCCATGGAGAGACTATGCGAGAGGGAGCTGAGGAATGGACCGTTGAAACTCACACCCCTGCATGCGAATCAGCATGCCTATAGCTCAGGGAAATCAACCGAGTCAGCGCTTCATCTAGTTGTCAACAAGATCGAAGTGGCAATTCAACACAAAGGCATTTACCTAGGTACCTTCATAGATATCGAAGGCGCCTTTGACAGAACCAATTTTTCCAGCACAGCAGAGTGCAGTGTTACTGCACTCTGCAAACACGAAGTAGAGCCAGTGCTAACCGAATGGATCACAAACATGCTTAGCAAACGAGTGGTTCGCCTGGAGGGTAACGAGCAATCAGCTATGATTGCCCGAGGATGTCCGCAAGGAGGCGTGCTATCACCTCTACTGTGGAACCTGGTCATTGATGACCTCATCACCAGGCTCAACGCCAACCGCGACTACACCATAGGATATGCAGATGATCTTGCCATCCTTATCACAGGGAAAGTAACCGGCACTATTTGCAACCTTACACAACAAGCCCTGCGTACAGTAGAGCGCTGGTGCGGGGAATATGACTTATCGGTAAACCCCACCAAAACTGAGTTGGTCATGTTCACCCAAAAACGAGTACTGGGTCACTTCTCAATACCCAAACTGTTCAACACGGAACTAAAGCTGTCGACTGAGGTCAAGTACCTCGGCGTAATTCTAGACAGCAAACTCAAATGGAGTAATCACATAGACAGTAAAATAAACAACGCAAGCATCGCGTTCTGGCAGTGCAAAAGAATGATCGAAAAAAAGTGGGGTTTGAAACCCAAAATTATTCAGTGGCTGTACAGGACGGTGATTCGATCCCTTATCAGCTACGGCGCTGTCGTCTGGTGGCACAGAACAAAGCTCGACTATGTCACTAACAAACTGCAGCGTTTCCAGAGAATAGCATGCCTAGCAACAACAGGATGCATGAGAACCACCCCCACTACAGCTCTGGAAGTTATGTTGGACTTGCCACCGCTGCATCTCTACATACAGCAGGAGGCGGCAATGGCAGCTCTGTGCCTTAAATCGCTGGCACTCTGGCGAGGTAGTAACACACAGCATGCAGCAATACTCAGTGAACTGTTTAACGAACACCCTATCGTGCAAGCGACCAACGATCGCATACCGAAGGAATTCATCTTCGATAAAAAATACAAGATCCAGCTTCATGAGGATTACAGAGGCGAGAGCTCAAACCCCACAGAGCTAAAAATCTTCACAGATGGATCCAAAACCAGCAGGTATTATATCAGTAGCAGTGGCGGTCGCGGCTCGAGAGATAAAAGACTACTCCATTAGGATACTCTCGGACAGCATGGCTGTCCTGCTAGCACTGAACAGCCACACAATAAACTCTGGTCTAATATACGAATGCCACCAAAGACTAAATCAGGTAGGTGCATAAAACAACATTACCATTCAATGGATCAATGGATGGCTCCCGGGGCAACGACGCAGCGGATGAGCTCGCCAGGATGGCTTCGGACATGGATGCTGTGGGCCCAGAACTCATAGTACCGCTACCCTTCAGTCAGCTACGCACTCTGGTAAGACAAGGTACCAGAAATCTACACAACAGCTACTGGACGAATCATGAGAAATGTAGGCAGGCTAAGGAAGCACTTCCCACAGTTAACTTTCGTGTCACTAAGCAATTACTACGATTGTGTAAACAACAACTGAGGACAATCACCGCAACCATCACAGGTCATGGGTTCTTCAATAAACATCTGCATGTTTTAGGTGTCACTGACAGTCCCGCATGCAGAGCTTGCCTGGGAGAGGACGAAACAGCGGTCCACGTGCTTTTGCACTGTACTGAGATCGCCACATACAGGGCTAAGTACTTCGGAAACAAAAGTACCATCCGAGAGATTGTCAGCAACAGAGTGTGCTGGCGTTGCTTGAGGAGTTAGGTTGGTTTGAGTTAACATTAAACATCCCCACCCGTACGTAAAATACGCGCATTGACGTGGAGTTGCGGAAAACAGCCCGCTATACCATACCATACCCTGCCTGTATTGAACTAATCGTTAAGTAAGCCATTTCCGTTGCAGATAGAGTAATGTATCAATAGATGTTGCTGACGTCACCTTAACCCGCAGTGGTCTTGGTAGCTTAGTTAACTAAAGCGTATATTATCTTATAATACACCACAGTGTACTAAGGTTCGAACCCTACCCGAGATCTTATTATTCTTTACATTACATGACATTAGCATTAGAGATTAGATCATCTTTCGAATAACTCGTATGATACTTGATCAGAATTTATGTTGTGGTTCATGAATAATTTATGTCAATTTATGTAAGAGTGTGAACATCGTTAGATTATTATTAATCGCGAGAAATTGTAAACTTTCGATAACTTGTTACCTCGGCTCGATCACGCGACAGGCGCCAGGAGTCTGGGTCGTGGTCGTGGTCGTGGTCGAGCGGCAGCGCGTCCAGTGGGACGTCCAGGCAGGGTGTGAGTAGCCGCGGGGAGTCCGCCAAGAAAGCCGCCACCTCTGCAGCACACGGCCGCGCTTTGTGTTCTTGCTGCCAGCAAGACTTGATTAGGCCCTCCCTGGAATACACATAACATATTATATAATTACCATGGAATTATTGACGTTCAACTGCATATTAAAGAAGTAGGTGTTGTCAGGAGTTACGGTATTTTGACTTACAATTGCGGTTTCAAGCCTGGCGGTAGCTCAAGCGTATGTCCGGCTTTGACGCGAGCGAGCACCTCTGCATTACTGAGGCCTTGAAAAGGCAACGACCCAAAGGTGACGATCTCGTATAACAACACCCCGAAAGACCAGACGTCGGAGGCAGGCGAGAACACGCCCAGCGCGAGGCTCTCGGGCGCCATCCAGCGCACTGGCAGCATGCCTTTGCGGCTGAACCGGTAGTAGTCATTCTCGAACACCAGCCGCGTCATTCCGAAGTCGGCGAGTTTGACGACGCGGTGCGCGCTCACGAGGCAGTTGCGCGCCGCCACGTCACGGTGCACGTAGCGCAGCTGCGCCAGGTACGACAGCGCACGCGCCGCGTCCAGCGCCATGCTGGTCAGCCGCGTCGCCGACACCTCGTCGCCGCCGCCGCCGCCGCCCGCCGCAAGGTGCCGCCGCGCTAACAGGTAGTTCTTCAGGTCACCGTACAGCATGAACTCCATCACCGTGCATACTGGCTCCGTTTTAGTCACAACGCCCAGCAGGCGCACCACGTTTTTGTGATCGAAACGCTTCATGGCTTCCGCCTCAGACAGGAAGTCCAGCTTCTCCTCAGTAGAGGCACCCGCCTTCAGCGTCTTGACGGCGACGGCGGACCACCCGCGGTCCTCCGCGAGCAGCGCGTGCCCGCCGTACACCGTGCCGAACGCCCCCGTACCAAGCTTGCGATTGATAACGACGCGCTCTCGCGGAATCTCCCAGCGGTCGAGTCCGCCCGGCTTGGGGCTGAGCCGCGTGAGGCCGAGAGCAGCTAACCGCTCACGGTACTTGCGTTCAGCACGGCGTTTGCAATGCCACGCAGCGGCGGCCAGCGCGGCAACCAGCAGCGCCAGCAGCAACGCACCCAGCGCCAAGAAGGCGGTACGGCAGTCACTGTGCAGCACGTCAGCCAGCGGTTGCAGCGCGCAGCGCTCGGCGCCGTCGTCAGGCGCGCGGCCGTCAGGCGTAAGCCAGCGCAGTGGGGCCGGGCCCGGCACGTAGCCGGCGCGCCTCCAGCCGCCCACGCGCCGCCGCGTGCCGTTGTGCCACTGCAGTAGCACTAGCGGCGCTGAGCGCGCTCGTGCCCCACTTCCTACGTTGCTCAAGCTGCCCCACTCGAACTTCCCTGTGAGACCAGTATAGGGAACTGTGGTCACGTCTTCTATTAGTGTTCTGTAACATTAATATAGGTACTAATGATATGGCGTTTTATATTGAATTGTAGATTTACAGAAGGCTTTATTTAGCAGTAATGTATTTGTATACAGGCTGATGCGAGTAATAACAAAATAAGCATACAAGTAGCGTAACGATACTGCACCTGGCGATTCTCCTTTGATGCAGGTTGTCAAGCGCCGCGGGGTGCGCATGCAGCTGGCGGCGCAGTGCAGCGTCCCACATGCGCAGAGTGTCGTACAGCAACGCGGCGTGCGCAGGCGGGTGCTCGCAATTGTCGGTGCGCGCGCAAGCAGCGTCTGCAGGATGCTGGCAGTCGTCGAGGCGCAGGCGGCGGCAGCGCTCGCGCCAGCGCCGGCGCCATGCGTCGTCCCGGTCGCGCGAGTCTTCCCAGTCGGCGAGCCAGGTGGGCGCTAGGCTGAGGTGCCCGTCGGCGGCGGCGCGCAGCTGGTCGGCGCTGCAGTTGGTGTCGGCGGTGCGCAGCCAGGCGGGCGGCAGCGCGGCCGGCAGCAGCCACACGGCGCCGGCGGCGGGCGCCAGGCCGGCGGCGCGGCCGGCGCACAGCGCGGCGCGCACCACGCGCGCGTCCTCCGCGCACACGTACAATATGCGCGCGTTGGACGCCGCCGCACGTGTGGCCCACTACACAAATTCAAATGATTATTTTGATTACAAATATTATTCTAGTTTCTATGAAATACTTTCTCCCTTTTCACTTTGAATGCAAGTTACAGGAAATAAATACCCGTTGAGCTCTAGATTTAAAAGGCTTTTATTTTAATGTATTTTTATTTCAAGATACGTGGCATTTTTTTGAAATGCTTTAAAAGCCTTGGCAGTTGGCACTATTAAAACAATAAAATAATGATGAGTCAAAATTTTGTGACTAAAATTCTTGAGCAGAAATATTGAACTTTTCAATTTTGTCATGTTCCATAAGACCTAGATGACCAATATATTTTAAGGTACAGTGGTGCCCTTTGATTAAATGTATCAAAATTTTGTCTTTGAAATTCTCTTCTGCAGCCACCCTGTGTAATGAGTTGTGTAAAGTATCAACCCTGGTGGAGCAAAATCCTATTACAGCAACACAGATTTGAACCATCTGGTTTGCTAAGCAGACGCTTTATCAACTGAGATACAGACATCTTTGTTCATTTATTCTATGATATCGAATTTTCCTTTCAGATTGTGTGTTTGAAGGTGATGAAAAAATGTTTGATGACACAAGTACCTATCTTCTAGGTATATCCTTTAACCAACATGACTTGGTTTACAATTAGTTTATTGCCGTACAATGAGTACAATGAAATTTTTATGATAGAAATAACCCTTACAAATGTCATACCTGCAATATTTTGTTATGGTCGACGTCCTCAGTGTCGGCCGGCAGTTCGACGTGGACGATGACGTCCACACCTAAATTAGCAACGTCAAGAGTCGCTCTCGTGGCAAGCTCGCTGAGCACAGCCATCCGGCGCCAACCCATGTGCGTGACGAAGGCGGCCCAGGCGTCCGTGCGCAGGCGCGCGTCGCCGGCCGCCAGCACGGCGTAGTCGGCGGCGGCGGCGGGCGGCGGCGCCTGCGGCGTGTAGGCCAGCACGGGCATCGCCAGCGTAGGGCTCTGGCGCGCCACGTCCGCGAACGCCGCGCCACACGCGGGGCCCGCCACGCCGGACAGCGCGCCGAATTCCGCACCCAGCGCGTCCGTCAGGTATTTGAACGCCAACGTCGATGCGCACTGATCGTCCAGCAACTCTACCTTGAAGCTGACACTTTCAGTCGCTTTAGAGTCTTCTTCGGCAAGCAGCGCGGCCGCTTTGAGTGCACTCGCATCGAAGGCTTCTCGATGGGTGGCCTTGGGGATCATGACGGCAGTGCGCACCTCGCCGGGCGGACCGGTCCACCGACGATGCTGCGCGAGCGTCTCGGCCGTCGCAACCTCCGGCCCAGATGTACGATAACGCCTAATAAGATCTCGTAACTCAGTTTCCGTAAGCTCAAGTCGGCCCAGAATACTAATCGCGCTGGGAGAATGTAACTCGCGTTCATTCGCTACTTTTACGAGGCGGTACGGATCAAAGGCACATACGTCTTCAGGGCTATTACAAGGTGGAGGTGCCAATGCGGTGAAATTAAGCCGTACGAGAGCGGCGCGGTCGACCGCGCGCGAGCACACCAGCAGGGCACGGTGGGAGTGGGGGGCGCCGCTTGCATCCAGCAGCCGCTTTGCAACAGGCAGCAGTTGGGCGCCCAGTGGGACAATATTTGCGAAAAGTTTTTGCTCGCGCACCACGTCTACGAGGCGGCTTGCCTCACTCTCGTCATCGGTCAGTAACGTCGAGCATGTTATGTTCGTCTTCGAGCACCATTCAGGAGTGAAATTAAAGTTCGAGCAGTTTGAACAGGAGGATCTGTGAACAGCAAAATAGATTGTTATAGCCTATGACGGTACCGGTAAGATACGACAGTAATAAAATATATGTGTATGCCTACCCAAAGAGATCTGTGTCATCGGCGTCCCGGAGCGCAGTGACCACGTCATCGGGCGGCAAGTGATACAGGGCTGCCGTTGTCGCGTCGGCGAAGTCGAGCAGAGAGTGCGGCGGGGGTGCGCTCGATGGCGATGCGTGGCAGGCGAGACGCGCCGGCGGCGCGGCGTCACCCAGCTCCGCGAGGCCGACGTCGCGCAGCTTCAGCACGTGCGGCGGGTGCGCGGCCGGCACGGGCAGCAGTGCGACATGCGCTTTTCTGATGACCAGTGCGCGTAGCACGTCATTACGGCACGCGCGCGCGACGGGCCCAAGCGCGGCGCGGCAGGCGGGCGGCGCGAGAGTGGCGTGGCAGGCGGGCGGGGCCGGTGCGGCGCGGCAGGCGGGCGGCGCGGGCACGACGGCCGCGCGCACGCCGCGCTTGGCCAGCGCCGCCACCGCCAGCGCGCCGAGCGCAGCTGCAGCATCACCGCCGCCGTCCAGTGTCACTATCATAATCGCGATGCGCGCGCTCTCGTCTTCATCTACGTGACGAAACACTATACTTACGGGTGGTACTCTGGTATGTTTGGGGTCAATGAAAGGCCATAGTCGGGCCATAATCGTGATTATTTCACATGTGAATGTTAAATACAGGCAGTTTATTCAGTAGCTATAAGTGAAAACTGTTTCTATTTTTAACCCCCGACGCAAAAACGACGTGTGTGTGTGTGTGGGTGTGTGGGTGTGTGTGCGTGCGTGCGTGCGTGCGTGCGTGCGTGCGTGCGTGCGTGCGTGCGTGCGTGCGTGAGTGCGTGCGTGCGTGCGTGTGTGTGTGTGTGTGTGTGTGTGCGTGTGTGTGTGTGTGAGAAATTTCAAATCCAAGATGGCCGCCACCACAAAATGACAAATAACATTTCGTGTCAGGGGTTTTCTAAATTTTTAACTAAGGTTAGGTTATATTGTTTTTACTTGTTTGTTTCGCTGTAGGTTTTCCATGTCAATAATTAAAAAATAATAAATAAATCTCGCGAGATTGTAATCTACAGATAAATTGTGAGCTGCGCCATAGGAAACTGCTTGTGTTTTCTATAGCGCAGCTAGCTAGAACCTAAATCGGTTCCCAAAACATGGGTTAAAAAAAGACCGTTCCCTCAATCGAAATGGAGTCGGCTTGAGCCGAGTGGGTATCTACGTCGGTATACTACGTCGGCGTCGCAACCTAACAATGTGTTGTTTCCACGGCCCGGCACAAGCCATTCCTCTTCGATAAGTGATGTGTGGTCGCACTCACCTGTGGTGCGCGGCGAATCTGACGCGTTCTGCGCCAGTGCGCATGCGCCCAACAAGGCACACACCAGTGCATGCCACCATCTATAAATAAACAGCATCATTTAAACAAACGAAGGATGATAAATAAACATAATATGTGATAGTAAATATTATCCCACCAAAAACATTTTCATGTAAAATGTTGCCAAGACTATCAAAAAGTTATCAGATCTCATGTGCCAAACTTGTAACTGTACAGGCGAAACGGCCAAGCCATTATTTTGACTGAGGAGTAGAGTTTGTAAAGTTAGCGCTTGTAGAGTTTGGGCCTGTAGAGTTACAAGTTTGGCACATGAGATCTGATAACTTTTTGATAGTCTTGGCAACATTTTACATGAAAATGTTTTTGGTGGGATTTCACTTCTTTTTGTAAGTTGCTCATGACAATATTTTTTACCCGACTGCGCCAGAAGGAGGGCTATGTTTTTCGAGAGTATGTATGTATGTATAAATAGACCAGGGCGATACATGCCTCTTAGGCAATTATATTCGACTACTAAAGTCAAAATTTATAAGGTGAACACCTTGCCAATAGTCACTCTAGAGAGTGCTACATAAGCCTGCCCACAAGAGAACGTGGATGACCCAATATCAATGAGAGCATTATTCAATTCGTCACAAGTAAAGATATTCGAATTTAAAGTAAAAAAAAACTGGTAATTTTCTGTGAAATTAAAAAAAGTAAAAAAAAAAACGGCGCGGCCAAGGTCAAATAATTTGGTCCAAGTGGGTAGCAGATGACCCCAAATAACTACCATTTTCGTATGTTCAACGTTCTACCAAACACCCTGTATATCTACAAAAATACAAAAATAGGTATATCATTTTTACTTACCTTAGCCTTTAGTACTCGGGAATAACGTAGCTATCTTTTAATGCAATCATTTTCAGAATCGCATCATTGATTTTGAAGATTACCCCCTATAAATCCACTCAAAACCTCGAAAAATTACAAACTAACAAACCATTTCATTAGGTATTTCTAAACTCAGAATTTTCTCCTCTTTCGTTTGATATGCCACTCGATAGGATAGCAAAAAATAAAAAAAGGGATCTTTTTTTGCATGTAACATTCGTCGTATTGATTTTGTTTATGTAATACGTAGCCATTTTTACCGCGACCATAATAACGAATTGATTGACACCCCATTCATCAAAATCAGATGAGTAGTTTAGGCGCTGTTGTGGAACATACGTAAATAGGAAGATACATGGACTGCCTAATTACCCGACGACACGGCAAAAAGCCTAAGGAATGGTTTCATATTAGGCAGTCTATTGATGATTTCAATTCAGTAAATTGTTTATCAGGAAGGTGACATAGGCATTAGATTCTTGTTACATGATTTTCGGTTGATTGCGTCCGTAGTCGGCGGGTTGTAGTTTTCTTTTTGCCGTGTCATCGGGTAAAAAAACCTACGGCCTGACAAGACTATGGCTAAAGTAGGCGGTGCCGGCGGCAGAGCGGCTGCGCCCAAGTGGGACGCGAGCCAGGCGTCTGCGAGGCCGCCAGGCACTCGACGCTGACAAGTGTTATTACTAGTAGAATAAAAAAGGTAGGTACCTGCGAGGAAACATGTTCGGTTAGGATGGGTGGCGCGGCCGGGGCTGGGCAGGAGGTGGTGGGCGCGCGTTCCACGGGTGCACCCACTTGCTGCTCGCAACCATCTAGACCTAAGAAATATTATAAGTATACTGTAGCAGATTGATCCTGCCAATTTTTATAATGACATTGAGTCGTGTATATGTATGTATAATACGTATAATATACAGGGCGGCCGGAGAAGTGACGTCCAAAGACAAAATTTAGATACCTCTACTCAAAAATAAACATAAACAAAAATCAATCAGAAACACCCCCATGAATGTTCCGCGATTTTCAGTTGTTTAGAAGATACAATGATTTTAATTATTTATTAATAATTTCCACATGACATTGGTTTTCTGTGTTTTTCCTCTTACTATTGTATGATTATAAATGTTTTTTTTTATGGTAAGGGATACCTATAACATCAACTACTTCCCCTAAAAGTATGGTACACCTAGGCCAGACGGAACATGACCAAAATTTAGTTTAAAGTTCAAAATCTCTATTATATTATATTTATACTAGCTTTTTGCCCGCGACTTCGTCCGCGTGGAATAGTTACTTTGTTCCATATGAATTTCCATCCCCTATTTCACCCCTACATAGGTCGAAATTGATTTATTATTTTGCCCGCGGCTTCGCTCGCGTTAAGTAGTATATTATTATTAATTAGGTACCTATATTTTATGCGGCTTTAGTTTTGTTTAGCATGTGTAAAAAACTCAAACAAACTAATACATTTACATCCTCCATCATCCCTTATTTTATCCCCATGGGGGCTGAATTTATCAAAATCCTATTTAAGCGGACGTCTTCATCATAGTAGCTCCAATCTTTAATTTCAGTTCAATCAGTCGAAAATCCAAGAAGATTTATACAAACTTTTATCCCCTATTTTATCCCCTTAGGGGTGGAATTTATCAAAATCCTTTCTTAGGGGATGCCTACGTCATAGTAGCTATACATATGCATGCAAAGTCTCAGCCCGATCGGTTTAAAATTGACAAAGTTCCATACAAACTTTCATCCCCTATTTTATCTCCTTGGGGATAGAATTTATCAAAATCCTTTCTTAGCGGATGCCTACGTCATAACATCTACCTGCATGCCAAGTTCCCTCCAATGGTTTAGGCTGTGCGTTGATAGATCACTATGTCAATCAGTCAGTCAGTCACCTTTGAGTTTTATATATTTAGATATAGATTTTTTTGTTTGGGGTATGAAAATAAACTACGCCCGAGAAGCTGAACTAGTAGCACATAGAACGGAATCATGGAAGTGGAAAACAATAATAACTAATTTAAAGAAATATTCCAGTTTCCATAAAAAAGTTACTCCTTTGTCACTTTGAATGCAATTTACAGGAAACAAATCCCGAATGAGCTCTAGATTATTTTAATGCATTTTTATTTTCGAGATACGTGGCAGTTTAAAAAAATGCTATGAAGCCCTTGGCACTATTCAATAAAAAAAAATAAGAGTCGAACTTTTGCGACTGTAAAATCCTTCAGCAGAAATTTCGAACTTTATACTCAATTTTGGTCATGTTCCATCAGACCTTGGTGTACCATATTTTTAGGGAAAGTAGTTGACATTATAGTTACCCCTTACCACAAAAACATTTATAATCATAAAAGAGTAAGAGAAAAAACACAGAAAACCAGTGTCAGGTGGAAATTATTAAAAAATCATTGAAATAATTGTATCTTCTAAACAACCGAAAAATTTTAACATCAAGGAGTATCTGAAACACCCCCTGTTTCAGATACTCCTTGATCAGAGGTATCTAAATTTTGTCTGTGGACGTCACTTCTCCGGCCACCATATATGTATGG
Organism: Acronicta psi; assembly: GCA_946251955.1. Lineage (NCBI taxonomy): Eukaryota > Metazoa > Arthropoda > Insecta > Lepidoptera > Noctuidae > Acronicta > Acronicta psi. The sequence continues at coordinate 16,813,321 of OX276470.1, read as the reverse complement.
CTCACGACACGACACGACACGACACACACGAACAGAGGCCGCCCGCCAGCGAGGCCCGCCGTGAACAACCTCTATCCGTCTCTCCACGGGCCCGTGCCCGGCGCCGAGCCAGTAGCTTTATAATCGACTAGCTTTCCACTAGCGGCTTCGCCCGCGTGGTCTTATAAATTTTCTCCCCGTTTTTGCAACATTTTTCATTGCTTCTCTGCTCCTATTAGTCGTAGCGTGATGGTATGGATGGCCTATAGCCTATAGCCCCGATAAATGGCCTATCTAAAACTGAAAGAATTTTTAAAATCGCTCCATTAGTTTCGGTGCCTACTTAATACAAACAAACAATCAATTTTTTCCTCTTTATAATATTAATATTAATAGGCTCTGATCAGCAGGTATGATAACATAGGTACCGGTCCCCACTAACGATCTAAGTAACTATGAAAGCAGGACGTAGACCGATAATGTCAAGCAGTTGTTGTTTGTTCAATACCTAATCACCTTTAAGCCTATACCTATACCACACTAACCTATACCACAGCCTATACTGTCTATAGAAAACATTCGCAGTCACAGTCGAAAGTTCTGAGGTAACAAACATAAAAAATGAAACATACATTGAGAATCTCCTTCATTTTTTGAAGTCGGTTGAATACATGCGTACCTATTTGTCATTCGATTGGTAGTTGTTCTAAAAATAAGAGCAGCACAGGCTGCGGCTGCTCAAAAATCTGATTCTTTCTTGAAAATCGATCCTCGGGATCTACTTCATAAGATTGGCATCCTAAATTAATGAGCTCTAATAATGAGTATGTTTTGTTATGACGTTTCTTTAGATGTTTTAATTTTTTCCGCAACGGCTGAGCGATTACTTTAAGCTCAATGAGCCGTATGGGTTCGATTCCTCACAACTCGAACAAATATTTTTATGGTCGATGGGTCTATGGATAGTTCTGGTTACTGAGGTACTCTTTAGTATAGGGTACTGAGGTGATGCTGTTACGTACATACGTCATCTTAATATAAACAACCAACAATAACGATCTTTATATTGGAATGCATACGATAGAGGTCAAGCTCTATTCCAGTTTCTGTTCAAATAATTGATATTAGATGTATGATAGTTTTTAAGTTGAAAAATATGCTTTTTAATAATAATAATAATTAAAATCTATTAGGCGTAGCGGTGAGAGGGGTCACCTCGCCATTATCGTGACTCCGCCGCGCTGTCGTGTGGGTACCACTCCCACCCCAGGCAAATAATTGTGTTTTACGATATTTGTTTCGAGTCTGGGTGTGCTTTGTGAAGTCCCCCGCGACGAAAAGAGAGCTCCTGCATGAGATAACTACTTAGGGCTTGTTTCTATTTAAAAACAAATAGGGTGCGACGTGCGACCCTGTTGCTATTGACCGGATTACGGGTAGGTACGAATCGAAACTCTAAATCACTTTGCGCGACCTGGGAATAGATCCCAGATCCTTTAGCGTAACAGTTGCGCTTACAACCACTACATCAACGGAGCAGTTTTATTTAAACATTTGCTATGTACGGAGATCGAAGAGTACCTACCTATACATAGAATAGATATTGTATACATATAGATATTGTATAAATAGATATTGTATATCTTGGGATATTTTATTCAGCACCATCTAGTCCCAAGCCAAGTAGCCTTAGAGCAGTGGTCCAAACTGTACAGCCTCAACCTTTGGAAGGGCAATTTCATGGACAAAGGTCACACAAAAATAGGGAATTGGTATGGAGATAACCTGTCAATGATCATGGCCAACAATGATTTGATCAGGAAAGAGAAGATGTTCGACAAAAAATATAGAATACACATAGGCACAAGAGAAGAATGGAAAATCGAAAAAGATCCATCTACAACAGTCTACTATAGAGACGGATCTAGGAAAGAGTCAACGAAACTAGCCGGCTCTGGAATTCACATACCAGAACTGGAACTGAATAGATCTTACCCATTAGGCAGATGCGCGAGTGTATTGTAAACAGAAGTACACGCTATCATGGAATGCACTAGAATATTAAAAGACTCTCTAACAGGGGATAGTAACAAAGTTGTCATATACAGTGACAGTCAAGCAACGCTCAAAGCACTAAACAAAGTGGAGGTTGCCTCTGCACTAGTTAAAGAATGCAAAGAAGCACTCAACAAACTAGCGGAGAAAGCAGAAGTCACACTAGCATGGGTCCCTGGACACCAAGGACACGAAGGAAATGAAAAAGCGGACGAACTAGCCAGAAAAGGAGCAGATGAAACCTTTGTGGGACCAGAACAGAGGCTACCGATCCCATACAACATCACAAAAGGAATCATCCATAGAATAATGATAAGAGAGTCGAATAAAAAATTGGCACACGACAGAAGGCTCTCGACAGTCAAAAATCTTTCTAAAGTCATATGATGAAAAGAAATCCCAAAAACTTCTCAGAATGACTAGGAATGACATAAGGCTAGTAGTAGGAATTGCAACAGGACACTGTGGCCTTAACAGACACCTGACAATCATGAAAGTAAAAGAAGACGCCATATGCCCTGCATGCGGGGAAGCAGAAGAAACAAGCTTCCATCTAGTAGGAGAATGCAAAATGTATGCACTACTCAGATGGGAAATATTAGGTGCAGAAATATCCATCAGACAACTGGTGGGCTTCTGCAAAGCAACTAGGAGATTCGCAAAGTCGAGCGCCAGTAACCCATGAAGGGATCCACCAAAATGGGGAACTGGGCGAAATAATCCCAACAAGAGGACTGATCGCCCGCCTGGGCCTCGCCTGCAGGCACCAGGCGGGGCCGAATCCCCGAAGATAAATAGAAATAGAATCTAGTCCCAAACTAAGCAGAGCTTGTACTATGGGTACCTACTAGATAATGGATATAATACTTATATACTTGTCGGCATCGGACATGATCACGGACGTTCAATTGACTCTTTTTAGACTACAGCGCCACCCGGTGACACTATTGAGATGACAGCGCCCCTGGTGACGTCGAATGGAACCAACGACTTCACATAAAAGGCGCAGCGGCGCAGTAGCGGACGCAGTTATCATCGAGCTTCACGCGGTTGCGGTCGTGGTCGTGCTTTACGCAGTTGTTATCGTGCTTCGCGCAGTTACGGTTGTGCCTGACGCAGTTGCGCATCCTCACTTTGTATTCGGTGGTAGACTCGTGCGGACGTCTGGTTTGATTGACTGACTGACTCACTTTTCTTTATAGTCTACCTACATTGTTATTGCTATTGCTGAATCATAATTCAAATGTAGCTTGGTAATCGTAAATTCGTAAACAGACAAATGTGCTTGAGGAGTTTCTTCCGCGGCTTCTTCTCCTCATAAGATAGCACTAGCGAAGCTGCGAAGGGCTGGCGTTTTGGGGGATGTCTGTATTGTAATATTGCGTACTCAGTCTAAACCAAATATAATGACTTTTGAGTACGAGTTCTGTGTTTTATTGTTTGAACCAGCATTACCCATCTGTTGCCCACAAGATAGTAATCACCATGCCATCTGACACCAATACAGGCTCGTGCCTGCTGCCCTGCCTTACCTGCCGTGCCCCATATGGCGCCGTCATCAGAAGTGGGATCAATGTTGGTTCAAACATGAAACTGTTCGAGTAAGCGTAAATTTTGACAATGGAATTGATCAATGTTGGTTCAAACATGAAACGGTTTGAGTAAGCGTAAATTTTAACAGTGGTATTGATCAGTGTTGGTTCAAAACATAGTGGTTCGGGTAAGCGTACATTTTGATCCATGTGTGTGGAAAACTTCAATATCCGGTGAGTTTTCTTAACTTCACAACAGTTCTAGTACCGAGTGCTCATTATTAAAGTTTGGTTGTTTAAGTGCCGTGATAAACATTTCATAATGTTGGTTAGTTATTGTAAAATAAAGTGCAGATTTTATGTGAGACTGGATTAATGAGTACTCATTGGTAGAAAAGTTGTTGCTTTTTATTGTTGTTGAATTTGAAATGAAGATTCTATTCCTATTTGGTATAGTGATAAAAATTATGTTCCACTGTACAATTTAGAGAATGAGGGTAGTCGCACATATCGCGGGAACATGGTCAAGTGTCCACCTATTGCTGGCCCAAATTTTAGTGAGATACTATGAATGTGTAGTGATTAAAGAGTATCGTCGTACCTACCCCGATGTTATTTGAAGTACTGAATGTTACCTTTCCTTTTCTAAGGTGTTAAATTATTCGAAATTTAGAAACTTACAAGTACGCTCATGATAGACAATGTCAGACCGTCTCTTTACTTTATGAATTTTGTGACAAGTTACTGTTGTGCTTTCGGATGCTGGATTGATGTCCATATCAATATCAGACAGACAACTGTACTCGCAGTTGTGTTAACTGCGATTTTGTCATCCATTTACATGTTGTCCACATGTTATCGCCAAATGAAGGTTGTCCATACGTTGTGTGTAAATTAACTGTTTCGATTATTTAAATCGATTTCTATTTGGTAAATAAGAAGTCAAATCGTAGACAAGGGAATCTCTATTGTTACCTAGGTCTCTATCTAATAGTGGTTTGTGTTTACATAGCGTTCATAGTTACTACAGATTCGTATGTCCACTTCGAAGAAAAGCAAGTCTATTTTTCGTGTATCGAATAGTGGGATGATTCTCACTAGTTTTTATTACTTGCAATCCTTTATTGTTTTGTGAAATGACTTACATGCGCGGAATCGAAGGGATTCGAGCGCGCTGAAACCATTGGTACTGATCTTGTAAATATGAAGTAAATGACGTTTTATGTTACACTTGCGATATTATTGCATTTTAGAGATTTTAACATTGCCAGGTTTTGTTACAAGAAATCACAATGTAAAAAAACTACCGCCATTGGCGGATCACTAATCAAAACCGTGAGATTAAGTTGCAGATTTCTAAGTGATTCCGTATGTAAGTGCATTGCTGAACGACAGGGGACATCGGAGCCGTTAAGTACTGCTTCACAACTGTCATCGTCACGTCAAGTCCTGATATACTAAAGTGGTGAGGCAGGAACGCTGGTGAGATCAAACCAAGTTGCTTTATCATTGATGTCTATTGCCGACACCATATATGATGCATGGTACATATGTACGGTAGTGATTGTAACCTTATAAGATTTCTAATTGAATTGGATGACCGAACCGCGGTGTTTGGTTTTATTGTGAAATTAATGCCGTGTCGTTTGGCAGTAATTTGTGTGCATCTCTGTTGTTTCTTTGTATCAAACTATACACCCTGTTTTAGTCTAATCATATGTCGATGGATTATGTACCGAACAATGACTTTCATTTGTTTTTTTTGTGAACACCATATTGTCGGCTCTGCCGTGCGGTATGCAGATGCCTCAGTTGTTTGTGGGTACCAAGGGTGACTTACAAAAGACCGATTGTAAAACCTGTATGCGTGTTGTGACGAGAACGCCAACGTTTGAAAGACATTCGGATGTTGTTGATGAACAAGTTTAAGTTGAGACTTGAGGCCAAGTAAGGGGTTCTAGTGACCGTATTGTATGCAACCGTACCAGCGGTTATTACGTAGTCGTAGCCGGGTCGAAGTCGGTCTCTTGAGGCAGCTCGAGTAGTCCGTGGGTGTGCGGTACGCGTTTGGCCCTGGCAAAATTCGGGGTCTAGAGTGTGTGTAGTAACTGGGTGACACACGGGTGATCCACTCGATGGATGTGTGTACAAAGTTTCGATTCATAGGGTAGATGTGTGACTGCAACGAGATTGCTGGTCGGCTGAAGGGCCATGGCGCTAGAAGTTTTATTCGTAGGTTTTAGAGTTAGAGATTCTGAGTCGAATGACTGTGGTACATGGCTTTGTTAGTGATAATTGAAAATTCGATTCTTCTCTAGTAAAATTAAGCAAGGTATGTAACTGAATGAAAGTGATGCTGCGTAAACATTTTTTTGTTTTAGATGAACACCCTATGGTGTGTTTCTCATCTTGGCTGAGACCGGATGCTGATTAAAACAAGGCGTTAAGCTGAGGTGGTGTAAGGTGTAAAGCTGCGGACACACTAGTATAGTGGCTAGTGCAGAGCGAGAAATGCACCTGTGTTTGCTTTACATTCCTACCATAAGGCGCAGGAAAATAAAGGGTGAGCTGTATTGTTTTACTTACAACTCTGTTGTTTATTGCACGAAGTATGGCTACAGCTTACCAGTGAAACTGTTTTTGGGCTTATCAGAGAGACGAACTGATACTGCCTACTTATGACTTAGGTACATGTACTGGAGAGAAGGCCTGGTACTGTTTACTGCTGTCACGGGCTTACTGGCAAGTGTGCTAGTAATGTCTGTTAATGTTTGGGGTTTATCAGAGAGACTCTGATACTGCCTACTTATGTTGGACTGGGGTACACGTACCAGAGAGTATCTTGTTTTCTGCTATTTCGGGCTTACTGGCAAGTGTGTTAGTAATGTCTGTAGATGTTTGGAGCTTATCAGAAAGAAAGACTGTTACTTTAACCCATCTACTATCTCGGGCTTACCGGCAAGTTTGCTAGTAATGTCTGTTGCTGTTATTGCTTGGTCTATTAATTTTAACTAGTTAACAAAATTTGAATTTTAAACGAACTTGTGGTATCTTTCTGGTGTGCCTTCTTTCTGATATGACTAAGAACAAACTATACAGTCTGGTCGTGCGATGCGCGGCTGGATGTATGGTGGCTGGGTCTCTGACCGCGTTAGGAACAAACTATACAGTCTGGTCGTGCGATGCGCGGCTGGATGTATGGTGGCTGGGTCTCTGACCGCGTTAGGAACAAACTGTAGTCTGGTCATGCGATGCGTGGCCAGATGTATGGTGGCTGGGTCTCTGACCGCGTTAGGAACAAACTATACAGTCTGGTCGTGCGGTGCGCGGCTGGATGTATGGTGGCTGGGTCTCTGACCGCGTTAGGAACAAACTGTAGTCTGGTCATGCGATGCGTGGCCAGATGTATGGTGGCTGGGTCTCTGACCACTTTTGGAACAAACTGTACAGTCTAGTCGTAGTTGCAACTGCGATTCTATGAATCGTTCAGGGTGCAATGCGCGGCTATGTACGGTGGCTGGGTCTCTGACCACGTTTGGGCCTCTGGCCACTTTTGGGTCTCGATGAGACTACGCTGCCGAGCAGCCGGGTCTGTTGGTGATGTGATTTGTTGTGTTAAGTTCACTGTACAATACTTAACTTTATTTGATTGTGTCTACTTATGAGATATCTTTTGAAACTTTTCATCTTTCAAGACTTGAAAGCGTGTTAACCTCGTGGTCAGGTTAGGCCGAGCGAAATGTTTGCTGCAAATGAGATTTATGTTACAGATACACACGAGGACGTGTGACTCGTCAGTATGGCCGTGTCGGCATCGGACATGATCACGGACGTTCAATTGACTCTTTTTAGACTACAGCGCCACCCGGTGACACTATTGAGATGACAGCGCCCCTGGTGACGTCGAATGGAACCAACGACTTCACATAAAAGGCGCAGCGGCGCAGTAGCGGACGCAGTTATCATCGAGCTTCACGCGGTTGCGGTCGTGGTCGTGCTTTACGCAGTTGTTATCGTGCTTCGCGCAGTTACGGTTGTGCCTGACGCAGTTGCGCATCCTCACTTTGTATTCGGTGGTAGACTCGTGCGGACGTCTGGTTTGATTGACTGACTGACTCACTTTTCTTTATAGTCTACCTACATTGTTATTGCTATTGCTGAATCATAATTCAAATGTAGCTTGGTAATCGTAAATTCGTAAACAGACAAATGTGCTTGAGGAGTTTCTTCCGCGGCTTCTTCTCCTCATAAGATAGCACTAGCGAAGCTGCGAAGGGCTGGCGTTTTGGGGGATGTCTGTATTGTAATATTGCGTACTCAGTCTAAACCAAATATAATGACTTTTGAGTACGAGTTCTGTGTTTTATTGTTTGAACCAGCATTACCCATCTGTTGCCCACAAGATAGTAATCACCATGCCATCTGACACCAATACAGGCTCGTGCCTGCTGCCCTGCCTTACCTGCCGTGCCCCATATGGCGCCGTCATACTTTTTTTTTGTAAATACATACTTATAATACATAAGAAACACCCAGACAAACACAAACACCTAAGTTCATCACATAAATGTTTGTGTCTTGTCGGAATCGAACTCACGACCTCGTGCTCAGCAGTCCGGTACTCGAACCACTAGACCACAGACGTCGTCAAATTGTCATATCATATTATGATTATGGAATTACACTGGTATACATTACAGCATGGCTAGGTAGACAGTGGTCACACTGGCCACAGACCACACTGGTCACACAGCTCAACTCAACATACGCAGCATCAATGAAGCGCGCTATAGGGGTACCTATAGCGCGCTTCTTAATATATTATATTAATATATTACGCAGCTATAAACGGGACATCACTATTTCTGCAAATTATGTGTTGATTTGAATTCTTGTCCATTGGAAAGGTGACAAACATTATCTTGTCCCACGCTTTGCAGTCGTTTCTTTTTTTTTGAGGCGAGTTTTAGTTATTTTACTTTGTTTTTAATTAACAGGTTTTTTGGTGGCTCTTACTTGCCTACTTTTTACTCTAAGCCAGTTTTGTTTCATTTCAATTAGTTATGCTGATGCATGAAACAAAACAGATTGTACTTCGTTAAATACAGAGATGGCGCTAGTAGTAGAAAATTACAGACCGTTCACTTTCCGTTTGCTGTTGGATTTCCTGTGACACCGTTACCATTACACCAAAATACCGTATGATATGAATCAAATGACACTTTATTTGTTAAAAACGAGTAAATTTTTGTTTTGCCTAAGTACATACCCACTTATGTGAAAATCTGAGGATTTGTTTTCAATAGGTAGGTACATACACTACAAATATTTGGGACATTTTACACATCATTATCTGGTGCAAACTAGCTGAGCTTGTATTATGGGAACTAGAGAATGGGTATGATAGGTACCAAATATATTTTATGTACACAAACAAAGATCTATAGGCACTTAATAGAAATAATAATATGATAAGATACTATTGATTATTATAATAAGGTTTTTATAATGGATAAGAAACATCCACACCAACACAAACAAAATAATGTTATTTGTTCATCACACAAATATTTGCGTCGAACCCACAACCGCCACAACCTCGTAATCAGCAGTCAGACACCTGGACTACTAGATCACAGATACATAAGTAAAGTATTCACCTTATATACATATAGGTAGTGATATTCAGTAGCATCCATAGGAGTAAGTAACTATAGGTATACAAATGTTTGAGCTTCTCACTGTACCTTCCGACGTAGACGTACATACAGTTCTCGCCAAACTTATTGTCCGGGTCGATCGAAGAAAGTGAAATATTGGATTAGAATGATTTAAAACGACAGCCTACGACTTGAGATTTCGTTTTTAATTATGACAATCTAGTGATTTTCTTTCTCCGATTTTTACGGCTGGGTCAATCCGGTCAATAAGTTTGGCGAGAACCGTATGTACGTCTACGTCGGAAGGTACAGTGAGAAGCTCAAACATTTGTATACCTGTAAGTTAGCTGGTGCCAACTTCAACCCGGACTATAAGTTTAGCGAGAACTTTACTTAGGTAATAATGCTTTTTTCCTAAATACCTACTTAGTTCTACTTCGATGATTTGAGTGAAAAGTTAGGACGGCGCCATCAACCTACTTAGGTATTCAAACAAAATGTTTGTTCATCCATGGTTACTCTCGTTCATCTACCTTTTCCCAGTCCCGTAGGATTTAATTACTCAAACAAAACCCTTTCTTAGCTACAAATATTAATAAAAAATAACTTAGAATAACACAAATTATATTTGTGTCGTAAAAAGTTGTTCTCATATCACCCACCGTTAGATTACAATCTATCTCACGAGATTGTAAGCTGTCGATAAATTGTGAACTGCACGATATTTCCAAGCTTACAATGATCATCTTGTTTCGGTTAGGTTAGGACTGTAATGAGTGACCAAACAATGCCAGATGCCAGGACGGAAAAATAATGCGATTCGACAATTTAAAATCTCGCGAGATAAATATTATAATGTAACGGTTTTTTAATTTTAGCGTAAAATAATTATAATTATAATGAAAAATCTTGTAAAAATACATAGCAGAGTCGCTTCACGGCACGGCAGGTAAGTAGCGGTTGGAAAACCTTTTCCAGATAACACAGATATGTGTATAAGTAGATGTAGCGCGATACTATAACTACCTATGTACTTACATGTAGTATGGAAAATATTAGTCAGTTCCGTTCATTTTCCTTTCCTTCCGCATCGATGTGAATGGACCCTAAGTTCGTGTGCTGACAGATGTTAAAGGCCATCGTCTTTTAGTTTTGTGCACGCGATGTGCATTTTTCCACCGACCTAGTGTAAGTACCTTTATTACAGCAAACTACTTTATACATATCAGTTATATAATACTTTACTAGTGTATAGTATTTATACTTTACTAATGAATAAATACTGCCTTCGTAGCCTTGGGGTCGTAAGCGCGACTGCTACGTTTGAGGTCCTGGGTTTCCCGGGTCGAGTAAAGTGCTATTGTGTTAATCTTTCAGGGAATACAAGCGTGATGGTATGTTTCTATGATGGTATACACATGGATCAAAACAAGCGCAAGCTCCACCTCTTTATTTTATCTAAATTCCTAAACTTGTAGGTAGGTATGCAGTTGATGCAAAAAAATAAACTACCCCATAAGTACCCACATAAGCATAAGCCAGTGCAGGTGAGCGGCGCTTCGCTAGCGGCCGCTCAGGCAGGGTAGACGCTCCAAGTCCACCGCGTAGCGCGCACATTCAAACAAACGATTACCAATCACTGCGCACTCCCTGGCACTATTAAAAATATTTGTCACGTCGTAAATCTAATAGTCAATAAAAAAGTCGCGGTTATAGTCAGATCGCCACAACATTCAATGCATCCGCACTCGCACATGACATGGGTGAGCGACACTTTACTCGTAGATGTTCTGTCTGTACTCGTTAGTGAACGCGCAGTGGAGCGGCGTGTGGCCGGCGCGCGGCGGGACAGTCGCGCTAGGACTGGCAGCGCGCGCGCCGCGGCCGGCGCCGGCCTCCGCGCGGCGCGCGCCCAACTCAGTGCCCCGCGCAACTTGTAAACAAAGTCATTTGGACAATTGGACCGGCTTTCCTCGGATACTCGATCACCTACATTGACTTTGATTACATTGAAAGTAGCCGCACCAGCGCAGGGGCGCGTGCCGGGGCCGCAAGCATGGGCATTGCTAGCGTTTCAACAAATGCTGTAACGTCTGCTGCAATACTTTGAATGATGTCAACGTGGTCTTGTAGGACACTAATGATGACCGTTTTACTTTTAGCACCTGGGTGACGTGCTCTGCTCGGGTGAAAATAGAGATTTTTTTTTCCCAGAACTGAGACCTAGCTGAGATTGTAATTTTCATCGAAATCGGATCCGTTTTAGAGAAAGTGTTAAATATACATTATTTATACTACATAATTATATTTACTAGCTCACGCCGTTTTACCCACAGGGGGGGCAGTAACTAGAGACCTGCTACGATTCTTGAATACTTCTTTAGCTTCCTCCACGTTCATATATCTTGTCATACACACGCGCCGGTTGTGAGTACTATAACGCACGCGACCTTTTTCAGGGACTTCACCAGTAAGGTCCGTGTAAGGCTTTCTCGGGCTTCCCCTCCCGAAGCCTCCACTGACATTCGTCTTATAAATCCCCATTGACAATCGTCATTCAATCATTCTCTCGACATGTCCAAACCATCATATTTTTCTCAATACGAGCCACTACGTTGCCTTTTAAACCGCAACGTCCCCTTATCACACTATTTCTCAATCTACAACGCTATATAGACTAGCTATACCTATATCTTATGTGGCTACTAATATGTGACTGGCAGCGGATCTATCGGTTGGTATTGTTGGCATTCTTTGGAGGAGGCCTCTGCTCAGCAGTGGTCGGCAATGGGCTGATATGAAAATGATGATATATGAATATTATATACGTTCTCATTGAATAGTATAGAAACTCTCGTCTGTATCCCCGAAGGGTTCCAGAGAGGTGTACTAATGTACACCCGAGCCTATTGCCATCAACCGGGCACAACTGCTCACTCACGTAGCTGTGAGTTAATATCAGGACGCCCAACACCGTCTACTCGTGACAAAGGATGGTGCAAAGGACCAGAGACGTCGGGAATTAATAACCTTAATATAACGCGATAAAATAGTACCTATGCTTATTTTAATGTCTGTTATTTGCGTACATGTCAGAATAGAAACCTGTGATGTTTGAAGTCTGGAATGATTTAGGCATGTTCTAAGAAACATAAATATTATAATATTTATTAAATGGTTGACAGAGCAGTGCGGCCGCGTGTTGCGTAAATCCCCGGGTGTCACACAATACTTAGCAGGAAATACGTCGCATCATATAATAAGATGATCATCTTTTATTAAACAACAACTACCTACTTATCTTATACAAGACCCAGTGCTTAATGCCTATACAAAACCCAATGTGCGCGGAAATCGCTCAGGACAGTGCGCTATTCTGACGTGCGCCTGTATGTAGGTAGGATCCCATAGGTAGCTACCTACTGGACTGCTCGTACCACAGCCCGTCACTTCCTACTGGACTGTACTGGACCACAGCCTGGCAATTTCTAATGAACTGTACTGGACCACAGCCTGTCACTTCCTACTGGACTGTACGTACCACAACCCGTCACTTCCTACTGGACTGTACGGTGTCACAGCCTTTCACTTTCTACTGGACTGTACTGGTCCACACCCTGTCACTTCCTACTGGACTGTACGGTGTCACAGCCCGTCACTTCCTACTGGACTGTACGTACCACAGCCCGTAACTTCCTACTGGACTCTACGGTGACACAGCCTGTCACTTCCTACTGGACTGTACGATGACACAGCCTGTCACTTCCTACTGGACTGTACGGTGACACAGCCTGTCACTTCCTACTGGACTGTACGATGACACAGCCTGTCACTTCCTACTGGACTGTACGGTGACACAGCCTGTCACTTCCTACTGGACTGTACGGTGACACAGCCTGTCACTTCCTACTGGACTGTACGGTGACACACCCTGTCACTTCCTACTGGACTGTACGGTGACACACGCTGTCACTTCCTACTGGACTGTTCCGTGCCACAGCCTGTCACGCTCGCGGTAAAAGTGTTGAAAGCCGACGCTTTGGACGCGGCCCGTGACTATAGCCTGTGCGATAGCAAAGAAGGGCAAGTGTGGTTTTTAACCGCTACCGAGTCCAATTATACCTGCTACGGTCTCCCCAGTAGCAGAAAGTAACATTAAATTATATTTGCCCTAAAATATTGCATAGATACAAATCAACACACATTCGACACCTTATATAACAACAAAAACCTAATACAAAATACAAAAAAAACATGGCATAAACTTGGCGAAATATGATTGATTGATTATGCTTTTTAATTAATGTCACTGTGTATAATACAGCGAATAATAAAATTAGGCACTAAGTACAACATAAGTATAAATAGATGGCGGATGGCTTGTGCTCGCCTGGCTGGGCCTCTAATTATATTCTTAATTCGTTCACTCGCTTCGTTAGAACTAACGAACTTTACATCATAATTATTATATTGAAATGTGCGTTTACGAATATTTTTTTCCTATATTGATGCTGATTGTTGATGTGGTTTGAACGCTTTTGATTTATCAGTAAGTTCGGTTGACCTTCGTAGGTGGCCAATGTTACATTACTGTTCATAGTTGGCGAGATAACGGCGGGGCCAGGCCACAGGCCCCATGTAGCCGGAGCTGCCCGGCCGTGCCCGGCGCCCGGGCTTCTTACAGAGCCACTTACTCTCTACATGCTGCAACAGCTTAGAACTTAACATATCTTGCAGAGAAACGACTAGTATGTTACCTACAATACAATCCATTGAGACAGTTGCTTGTTGTTGGTGAGTTATATGATTTAAGAAAATGCTGGTGGTCTCAATACTACCAACCAAGGTTACATATTATATTTGTGTGCATGTTACGTGATGTCTGCGCCAATTTTGAACGGATTTTGATTTCTCTTTAGCAGTTTTGCTTTCGAAATGGTCACGTATTTGATAAATGTGGTTGATGTCTAAACCATCGGTTCTGCAGATCTACACGACACGACACAAGCCGGTAGTTGTTAATCATTTTTAAAATAATTGAAAAAAAAAAAATTAAAACCAAAATTTTAATGGTACAAAGATATTATAAACCTGTTTGCCTGTTATACACAATAACATTATTTGTTATTTAAACACCAGCACCGTCGGCGCCGCCGTCGTTCATACACTTACAAAAACTGTGCTTGTGGCTGTTCGTTACGATGATTTGAGTTTTTAGGTCTCCATGCGTTTGTATACCCGAACAAATGTACTGACGTACGTCTGAACAAACAGGTTTTGTTCCAAAGTAGCCATTTTTATGTAGATGAGTTGTTATGTTTTTGTGTTGGCGAGGCGAGGCCACCCGCTCCGTAACATCTGTACGGGGCCGTGTACCTGTTCAAGTGTGCACTAGTGAGTGAGTGCGGCTTGGCGGCACGACTCACACTTGTCGACGCGGCCGGCGTGCGGCGCGGCGGCGGCAGTGAGCAGTGACCTGTTCGATGTTGACAGCTTAGCATAATCTATCTAGAAACGCTTCGTCGTTTTTTTGAACCCCCATAACTTGGGTTTGGATTATAGCAAATAAACAAAATTCTCGGAATATGATGCCAGTAGTGGACCACTGATGATCATCAAAACTCTTAGGGTACTTCCTGAAATCCTAGAAAGCTGAAATTTGGTATATAGGCTAGTATTAGTATACAAATAACAAAAAAATCAGATATTGAACTTTTAGCCCCCAAACCTTTAAACTAGGGGATGGAACATTAACGTCTGGAAATACCTTATGCACCGTCACGCCGCCCCGGGGAAGGGCGGCGCGGTGTGTGGGACTCCGCCCTGAAAATGACGTCTACCCTCTAAAACCGGACGGGTGTTCGCCTCATCACCCTTCGGCCGGGGTTTCGCCTCATCACCCTTCGGCCGGGGTCGCGGGTACGTGTGGAGATTCTTCCGCGAGCCCGGCGGTGACGGGCCGCCAATGCGGCCCCCAGCTCTGTTGGGGGGGTGCGTGTGGTGTGCACACCCCTCTCCTGCCAATCCACTGAGTGGGACGCGGCACACTCCGACCGCGTCGCCTACTCGGGCTATAGTGCTGGGCGACAGACTTTCCCAAGCCTGCCGCCCGTGG
The DNA here is from genome assembly GCA_946251955.1 of Acronicta psi. NCBI lineage: Eukaryota > Metazoa > Arthropoda > Insecta > Lepidoptera > Noctuidae > Acronicta > Acronicta psi. Next base: position 16,797,980 of record OX276470.1, on the reverse strand, counting down.
CCACTTTATGGTGGTTGGAACAGGGCACGGTCTCTGTGATGGCGGCTGGGAGGTCGAGGTCCTCCCCTATTGCAGCCCGCAAGACACGGCGCTGCTCTGCCCAGGCGGGGCACTCTGGTGCTCCAGCTCCCTCGGGACGTACCCACCCCTGCGCTCCAGCGCGTCCTTGCGCCATGTATACAGTGACGCAAGGACCCGAGCGTCGATGTCCCAAAGGAGCGAGCCGGCCAACACGCGGGCCCCTCCGTAGAGATGGTGCGATACCCGCGGATGCTGCGGCCATTGAGCGAATGACCCCCCAGGTAGAGCCGCCTGCACGAGAACTTTGGGCCACCCAGGTTCGGCAGTAGCCGACCGAGCGCCCCGGCCGCGCTTAAGAGACGCAGGTCGCAGGCCTAGGCGCTGGAAGTGGGCGTTGAACGTCCATCTGCTGTGCAGTAATAGGCCCAAGTACGTCAACTCGGGCCTTACCTCGATTTGGACCCCACCGAAGGTGATGTGGGATCACGACGGAGGCGCTTTCCGCGGACCGTGGAAGCAGATCACCTTCGTCTTGTTCAACGCCACTTCTAGCCGCAAGCGGCGAATGCAGACCACTATTTGGGCAGTTCCGGCAGTGGCCAGATGGGCAGACTCCCTTTATGTGCTCTCCCGGGCCAGGACGAGCGTGTCGTCAGCGCAGCACACGACGCTGACACCCGGGAGAGTGGCCCCGCGGAGGACCCAGTCATAGCCGATGTTCCACAGGAGGGACCTCTGTGGAACACCGCAAGACATTGGCCGTTTTCGCGTACCGTCCCTGACCGCGTAGGTGATAGCGCGGTCATGGAGATAATCGCCGACCAGCCGACGCAGGTATGGTGGTGTGCGGTGGTACTCCAGTGCCGCCATAATACAGTTCCACGGGAGAGTATTAAAGGCATTGTTAATGTCCAGCGACACCGCCATCAACACCCCCCCGGATTCAACCGCCTGCTCCGAGCGGGCCTTGACGCGTAGGATCGCGTCAACGGTCGAGCGACCCACTCGGAAACCAAACTGGTTGTCGGACAGGTCGGGGCCGACGTGCGTCAGGTGATTGACGAGGCGGGCGGCGACAATACGCTCGAAGAGTTTTCCCACCTCGTCCAACAGCACGATGGGACGGTACGCGGAAGGGGAATCCGCGGGGCGTCCATCCTTCCTTAGAAGGACCAGTCGCCCGTCTTCGACTCTATTGGGAAACGACCCTGCTCGAGACACCCGGTGAACAGATGACGAGTTCGGGGCTCCAGTAAACTGAGACCCAGGCCGAACGGTTTTGAGTTTGTTTAAAGAGGGTATTCTCCAGAACTAAAGATTGGATTCTGATTGTATTAATAATAATAATTTCTTATTACTTTACACCGGATCAGATGCTCAACTTGTACCGAGCACAGTTTCGATCGTGTATGGAGTACTGCTCTCATCTTTGGGATGGATCGGCCAAATACCAGCTTGAAACTCTTGAGGCCATAGAGAGGCGTGCCAAGAGGCTGATTGGCCACGATTCGTTATTTGAAGCCAAACTTCAGAGCCTTGAGCATCGGCGCAAGGTTGCAGGCCTGTCTGTTTTTTACCGGTTGCATTTTGGTGAGTGTGCAGTGGAATTCGACAATATAATTCCCCCAAGCCCTTTCTATCATCGGACAACAAGACGCTCGGTGATGCGCCACCCTTACATGGTTGACATCCCACCGTTACGCACGAAACGATTTGCTAACACTTTTATCATGCGTACCGCTAAGGAGTGGAACTCGTTGCCGGCGTATGTGTTTCCGGAAAAATACAATCTGGCGGTCTTCAAAACTCGAGTGAATAGGTACTTACTGGGTAAGCGTGCACCATCGTCGACCGCACTGTTGCTTACCAACAGGCAAAGTAGTGGTCAAACGTAAGCCCATAGTGTATAAAAAAAATAAAAAATTTTGAACACTCGAGTGTTCAATATATTCACCGTAGGGATAGTACAGGTACCCTACGGTCGGCACAGTTCCGACACGGCTCCGGCATGCAGTCGATGAATCTATACTATAATATTATAAAGAGGAAAGATTTGATTGTTTGTTTGTTTGTATTGAATAGGCTTCGAAACTACTGGACCGATTTGAAAATTTCTTTCAGTATTAGATAGCCCCTTTATCGGCGAAGGCTATATATAGGCTATACACCATCACACTACGACTAATAGGAGCGGAGTAGCAATGAAAAATGTTGCAAAAACGGGAAAACGTTATCAAGACCACGCGAGCGAAACCGCTGGCGGGAAGCTAGTGTACAATATGTTTGCGCCCTCTGTTTACACAATTGTGTCAGGTGTACAGTTGTGCTAGAATATCGTCGCTCTTGTATATTTAAAGAAACTTGAATACCAATGTTTTGATGCCGCGATGTGCGACACATACCTACTTACTTCTTTCCACTGACAACGATTTGGCAACTCTTAATACACTATTTTTATATCGCAGCGACTTTGTTTGTTTATATTGAGATGTTATTTTGATGCTATTGAGGCGGGTTTCCTCCGCCGCCGGGCCTGGTATCCGAAGAATCTGGTTCTGAACTCGGATCCTGGTATCCGGGATCGCGAGGAGTCACCGCCGCCGCCTCGCCGGCTCGTCGGGCGGTCCGGCCATGCTGCTCCGCAGCGCACCCTCACCGAGACTTGCTGAGAGGGCTTGCTTCAGTCAGATATTGTCACCGTTTACTGTATTAGTATGTTTCCTGTGAACAAAACAGTTTTTGAAATCTGCACTTTTTTGTTATCGTACTTATTGTTCGGACTAGGTATTTAACAGCTAAACGAGTGCGTGTCGTATGTTTGCGTGTGTGATGTTATTGAATCAACCATTGTTTTGATCGGAGCACTGTTAGCGCGAGTTACAACAGCTGCTCGCTTATCATTCTAACAATTCACTTGCCTGGAGCACAGAATAGATAAAAGTCCCATTATATTAGTTCGAGCTTGTGTACATGTGTGTGTAGGCACTGGCAGGCCGGCAGAATGAAATGTGCTGGGACAGGTGTTCTAGGTGAGCGCGTTCCGTACGACATGGAACAACAAAATGTTGACGTGTAACATGAGCGACGCGGCATGGCGCATGGCACACACCTACGTCACCGCGACCTTCAACGGAGAAAGTGTCACCGAAATAGTTGTCGCGAGTTGCGGATACAACTGCTACGTAATTAGTAGCTATACAATAATACAAGTACAGCACATGGCACAAGCAACGCTGCGCCGTAACAGCCACCGCACGTACCTCTGGCGTGCGGACATGGGTTCGGCCTCCTAGTCCTGTCTCATAATACGTGAACCACACAGCGTCCAAAGAGTCGTCATTTAATTCAATTAGCCTGTTCCCAACAGTAAGTTTCGGCTTAATCTAACCAAATACCTACCATCAGATTTCCGCCGTCTTTTCGCTAAATTATACGTAGGTACTATATCTATAGAGAATAATTCATAAGGATACACTGGTTCAGGGTTTCGATTGTCAGAGCTGTTCGTATGACAACGCAAGTGCCAAAGTGAGTTTCAAAAGAAGTGATATGTGAGTGCTTGATGTTTGTGACACACGCACACCGCACAGGACACGTAGCTGTTGAGTGCTTGTGGCGCCGGCCGCCGCTTATTCTAGAACATGGTTCATAAAGCGTGAGGTAACGTGCGTCATGGCGGCAATGATCAAGCAGATCTGCAGAACAGAAGCATCCAGCGTGCAGCGCCCCGTAACAAGTTACAACCTGTGATATAAGAGCGTGTCCACACACACACAGCCGCACAGCAGTACCGCGGCGCGTGGACAGGACAATGGCCCGCGGCGCAGTGCGCCGGCGACGGCTTGGCGACGATTCAAACGAAGTAAATCTTACACTTTGTGTAACACTAATCTGCACACTGTTGAAATACTTACACTCGTATAAATAGCTGGCAGGCCCAGCGAGCTAGCGAACCCCAATGAGCTGCGAGAACACTCAATATCAGGTACTACTTGGTGCTTATAAATAATTTTTGGACAGTCACGCTGACACCTGAGTGCATCGCAGTGCCTACTGCCTAGTACCAGTGTATCTACTTTCTTCTGCGTTAAGTTACATAGTTAATTTATTTAAAGCTCCGCTTACTAAACCGGAGGAACGTAGGTTCGAACCCTGCTTGAGACTGTATTTTTCTTTCGCTATTTATATCTTTTTATAATTTATTTATTTATTTATTTAATTAACTACAACGGATCCACCAATTACAGTAACTAAAAAAAAGCCTAAGTTTATTAAAATCTACAAAACAAAGCAAAGTAAATAAAAGAAGGTAAAAACACTTTCATACCTTCCTCTCACAGTACTTCTGACATACCAATATAATCTTCGTCCATTCATCCGCAAACAGATCGCCTGTTGGATTAGAATCCAAGAGATCGTTTAGCGCGGCCAGGGTGCGAGGAATTGGCGACTTAGCATGTGCAACGGTACGGCATGGGGGTACAGCAAACAGCCTGTGTTTCTTGCCCCGGCAGTAATTGTCTGGGACAAAAAAGCACGCCAGCACGCGAAGCAGATCAGGAGCGTCAATAGCGCCACGGAGCGTCTTGCAGGCTATTGTGAGCTGATCTCGAGCTCGCCTTACCTCTAGCGAGTTATATCCGAGGCAACCCAGTAAGAATTTTGTCGGATAGAGGTAAGGATAGTAGCCACGTGTATGCCTATAAAGGTACCTTAGGAACGCTTTTTGGACTTTTTCCAATAAGAGTGCGTAGGTACCTTCATGAGGATGCCACACGCAAGAGCTGGTTTCCAGCCTGTTACGTACCAATGCATTAAATATTATTTTGATGGCATGAGCGGTGCGAAACTCGCGGCAATTGCGCAGAATAAAACCTAACCTTTGGTAGGATTTTTTGGCTACCAGCACCATATGGTCATGGAAGGTGAGCTTTCGGTCAAATGTGACTCCCAGGTCTTTCATTGCTATCGATTTCGTGATGGTGTTGTTATTTAAATTATATTCAAAATTAACTGGGTGCCGCATTCGACCGAATGTCATAGCGAAGCATTTGGATGAATTAAACTCCATCTTGTTGTCTACACTCCACTTATATATCGCATCTATGTCTTGCTGCAGCGCCAAACTGTCACGCTCAGAGTTTATTTCTAGGTACAGTTTCAAGTCGTCAGCATACAAGAGACATCTTGCATGAAGCAGAACTTGAGGAAGATCATTGACCATGATAAGAAATAACAAAGGCCCCAAAATTGAGCCTTGACTTACGCCGGAACGCGTGTGATAGGTACCTGATACGTACATACCAAGCCTAACAAACTGCCGACGATCACGTAGGTAGTCTGCAAAGAAACGAAGGAGAGAAGGTGTAAACCCTATTTTGCTAAGCTTAGCTAGTAGCATGTCATTGTTAACCCTGTCAAACGCCTTCCGGAAGTCAAAGTAAAGTACGTCTACCTGACGCCCACGGTCCAAACTAGAAGATATATAATCGACTAGCGTCAGGAGGTTTGTATCAACTGACCTTTTGCTTCTGAACCCATGTTGCTCATTACAAAGATACTTGTTTATTTGCTCGTAGACAGCATTATGGAGGATGTGCTCGAAGACTTTCGCTGGGGAAGACAGGATTGCGATAGGGCGGTATTCTTCAACGGAACTTTTGTTTTGGGTTTTAGGGATAGGTGTAACTCTAGAAACTTTCCATTCAGCGGGATATGTACCTGTCTGCAAGGCTAAATTTAAAATGTGGCAAAGAGGATAAACGAAAATATTTTTTAGGTCTTTAATTATGAAGGGGGGGATATTGTCGGGGCCAACAGAACTGTTAGGTTTAAGATTATCTATGCCTTTTACAATGTCTTTATGGCACAAGGGGGGGTATACTTATGTAATTACTGTTACAGAAATGGTCAGACGTACAGATAGATTCAGCATTAAGCTTGGGAACGTCAGGCAGAAAAACTGTTGAGAAAAATTCAGCAAAAGCCTCGGCCGCCTTACTACCCGAAAACGTTAATCCCTTGTATGTTATGTTCGGTTCGAATCCACCTTTGGATCGCAGGCTGGAAATGTGTGACCAGAATTGACGAGGGTTGTGTTTAATTTTATTCTCAATATTTCTCATGTAGGTATGAGGAATACGCATCTGCAACACGGGCTTTAAGGCTTGACCTGAGACCAGAAAATAGCGAATACGCGCTAACGCATTTAGTTAGTTTCCATTTTTTATGGAGTTTTAACTTGAGCTTTAGATCTTGGATGATATCGCTTGTAAACCATATAGGATATCGCCTATTTGCCGATTTCCGTCTAAATTTTTTGGGCATGCACTTATCGAAAAAATTATATTGTATAATGCTATAAAACTTAAGAGTAGCCCCTTTTACGTCCGTTGACTCCAAAACCTCCTCCCAGATATTTTCGTCAGAGAATAATAAATAGAGCTGTTCGAAATCGCATTTGCTGAAGTTCCAATCCTTGGCACTGTCGATATTGCTGGGCTCAACTGACTCAGAGCAATGATTTACATCGACTCTTACCTCAATGTGTAGTGCCGGGTGATATGCATCCGGGGGTACTATACCTTCGGTAGCAGTGACGAATGTTTCTGGTTCGCTACCGTTCTCCTGGACCAAAACAACATCTAACATACCTCCATGCGAATTCGTCACAACGTTCATCTCATTCAGACTACAAAATGACAAAAAGTAACAATAATAATTCTTAATATTTAGCGACACACTATTTAAATTTAAGTCGCCTAAAATTATAACAAGGCCTTTTAAATTATTTATAAACTCTTCTACTTTACAAAACCATCTCATATACTCATCATCGCTTGCACTAGGTTTAATATATACAACACATACGTGAACAGAGCGCCCGCACCATGCAAAGTCAGCCCATAAGTCCTCACCACTGTCTGTTTCGAGATCATGGCGGCGGCATAGCACAATGGGCGCACGTGCAGCGAGCATCACCCCTCCGCACGGTGTTCCGCGGTCACGTCGTATCACATTCCAGTCACCGGTCGCCAGTTCCCCAACTGCGATAGAGTCATCAAGAAAGGTCTCTGTTGCGGCAATCAAGTTATGTTCCAGCTGTAATAAGTTCGTTCTCCACGTCGACAATTTGGTTTTAAGACCACGGACATTTTGATACAGCACATTAATGTTCTTAATCTTGCTAAGAGGCTGATTAGGCACGAAATGTCTGGTGGGCTGGTTGGGCCTTTACAAATGCCTTATGGTTACTAATATGTCTCGGGTTCCCATAAGTAATCCATGTGTTTAATCTCGCGTTCATTGGCCATACATCTACAGAAAAGCATTTTTCAAAATAAATAACGGGGACACCAATCTTGAACGATTTGTAACTTCCCCTAGCCCGCAGCTCTTCGACCGTACATGCGCCAGTGGGGCACAGTTGCATAATGATAGGCAGAGGTACCTAATGCATTTGTTAATTCCAGATACAATGAAATAATACTTGTAATATATTTACAAATTCTTGGCTAACAGTCCTCACTGGCGTGGCGCTGCAGGAAGTGCCTTGAACTTTACATACCTAGACACTAGCCTTACATTAGACGAGTGGAATTTTAATTATCATTAGTTGTTTGTCGGAAAATACAGGTAGTCAGGTAAATACCTACTACCTCGCGAAACGGTAATGATAATGCTTCCAGTCGGCAAGCATTTAACTAACTATGAGTATTTTTATTTGTTAGTAAAAACTTTGGCGTGTGGTTTTTGAGATAACAGCCTTGAGGCGACGCGAACTGCGCCTTTCACGGCGGCGCCGGCGCCGTAAGGGGGCGTCCATTCATTACGTGCCGTGATTTTGGCAATTTTTTGACCCCCCACCCCCTTGGTGAGTTTTTAAGATTTCTCTCCAGCCCCCGAATCTCACGTGAGATTATTAAAAAAATATAATTATTATTATTTGCTGAGACCCCCTCTCACTCTACGTGAGATTGGGTGAGATTTGGCACGACCTCCCTAATATTTATGTAACTACTATGTTACGTTAGGATATATATGGATAAATATTTAATACTAGGATAATGTTAGAGTGAGTTTTTTTATCTTCTACGTGGTCAATTTCTTTCTACATACACGTGAGCGAAGCTGCGGGGAAAAGCTAGTATTTAATATAATTGAATTAATGTTTGACTTTTAAAATCTATCGGAAGGATATCATCTATATATATAACTAGCTTCCCGCCAGCGGCTTCGCCCGCGTGGTCTTATAATTTTTTCCCCCGTTTTTGCAACATTTTTCATTACTACTCCGCTCCTATTAGTCGTAGCGTGATGATATATAGCCTATAGTATTCCCGATAAATGGGCTATCTAACATGGAAAGAATTTTTCAAAGCGGTCCAGTACTTTTTGAGTTTATTCGTTACATACAAAAATATAAAAATACAAATCTTTCCTCTTTATAATATTAGTGTAGATGTAGATGTAGATGTAGAAAACACACGATGTAACATAACATGAAACATGTGATGTGTTCGCCGGGCGAGCCAGTTTTCGCCGAATGCTATCAGCCTGAATAAAGGCTAATTAATGCACGAAGGAGTAGCGAGGTAAGTATTTCACTAAAAACATCACGAACTGTGCTCATTGACATGATTAACGTTACCCATTCGACTGCATTTCTTTCATTATCTTTAAACATGACCCACGCCAAAACCCACTGAGACAATTTCAGTATGTTTGTTATTGTAGCCGTGGGAATGTGGGATAGTAACAAATAGGCAAGTACAAGTATTTATTGATAATAATTAGTTTGATAACCTTGATAGCAAATAATTCATTCAATAATACCTACTCATTAGTCACAAACGAAACGATTTTGTTTAATGTTTTGGTCAATGTTTGCGATTGTGTCGTAAGCGCGTGCCACTACACTACGTGTAATTCAAGGTGACATTGACCGACGCGCGGCGGAGCGGGGTCAGCGCGCGTAGCGTAGCATACTGCACTGCACTGCACTGCACTGCCCACTGCCCACTATCCACCGGGTCCGGCCGGCGGCCACCAGCGGCAGCTTAATTGCTAGACGTGCTTAATTTCTTAAAAGCACCTACCAGGCTACCAGTGGCGGATTTGCAGTCTTGGCCGCCCTGGGACCCATGTAGTACCAGCCGCCCCTTTCTCATTGTAGACATATCATAACAATACAGAAATTAGTTAACTACCTATAAGAGCTGCTAGTTTGTAATATTTTCCGAGGTTTTAGGGATAATACTGAAAACGGTTAAAATTTTGAATTTTTGTCACGATCTTCTTCTTAGCGTGTCGATGGCAGAAAATAATAGTTCAGGTTGTGAGCTCACACTTGTCTGGCTTAAAACTCAGCAATGCGGACTGCGTTCGTCGATGTGACTATCAGGTCTTCACGTGTGCAGTAAACGGGACATGTGGGGCAAGATGGAAGATGGGCCATTGTCTGCGGGGAGACGCCGCATGCACACTGTAGGGCAGAAGCGTCTGTGAACCCCCATTTGTGGAGGTTGTCTTATCTACGGCCGACCTGGGTTCGGACTCGGAGGCTGTTCAGACTTTTCCAAGTCGGCCATGGCAGTGTATGTCCAGGTGGGAGCTATAAACTCTCAACAGCCCTTTTCCGGGCTAAGCAGTCCACTCACAAAACCTGCTTTATGTGTAATCTCGATTAACATCGAAGGATTCCCACAGGATAAAGCTGACGCCTGACATTCTAGCTGAGTTATCTCGCAAGACACTGTGACATCTTATGTGTCCAGGAGACCCAACGGGATGCAAACCAAAGTAGGCCTTACATACCTGGATTGATACTTGTCGCCGAAATCTGTCACCCAAAGCACGGTAACGCAGTGTTTGCTGCTCCCGGCGTAAGAATAGTCTCCGCAAAATGCTCATTTGTCACGATTAGCCGCCCCTAATATGTGGCCGTCCTAGGCCCCGGCCTACTGGGCTATAGGGCAAACCCGCCACTGCCTACTACCATCATAGGTATTTTGTACATGAAAAACAAAGCGCGTCCGTATTGTATGTAATACCTACCTATAAACGAAATCGACTGCCCAAAAGATTTTTAAGGTTTACGACAGTGGACAGTGTGATGTGAACAAACACAAAGAAGCACTGCGTATATAACGTGTTACTTTATTTAATAGAACAGGTGTTTTGTTTACGTCGAATGCGATATAATACGCGAACTGGTGTAGCTGTAGGTACGTACATACGTATGTATGTATTTACATACATATCGAATAGTTGTTTACGAAGTGATCGCGCACGTTTGTGCAATCACTGCGCAGTACGTACACGTACAGTTTGTGCGCTTCTCATCGCTGGGAAAATCCCTTCACTTTTCCTTCCAAACATGTTTATTTTGTGACGTCCCGTACTTTGCTTGCTTTGATTGTCAAGTAAAAGAACACCGCAGGCAAGGACAGACAGGAATAGTATGCAGGTCACTTTTTGTTTTCCGTGTTGATGCGAACTTATTCTGACCTGGCCCAAACAGTAAGTATGTAGAGGGACTACGTACCTACCACCTACTGTGTTTATGCGAAGTGAACTGACCTGACCAGCAGAATATGTTCGCCTAAACACCCATCAGATAGTGTTTTTTTGAGAATAAATTCTTTAAACCTTAACCTTATAGTTTTATAATGCCAGTTATTTTAATGAAGGAAAAAATATAAACATAGTTTTATAATTAAACGCAATGACATTATACTTATTGATTAAAGCTTATTCAGACGCTCATGAACTGTCGAGTCCAAGTGCAGCTCTCCAGTCTAGGTTCCGTGTAGAAATCTAACAAAACAATAAAATACAGCTAGGTATAAAACGTGTTTCCTTTTACAAAGCATAGATCATCAGCTTGTTGTTGTTGAATAATAAAAGTTGTTGGCATTTAAATTTAATACGTGTTCTGTGCTTTTTGGTTATCTATTTAAAAACCGGTAGCAGGCTGCTGTTACCGGATGTTTAGATGTTGTTTTGAGTGCACGGCACAGGAGGAGGTCCCACCGCCGCGTTCTACGTCACAATACATCACACGAAAACCGACAGGACTCCCAACCTGGATCTGGATGTATTAATTCTCTAATAATTATTATTAGCTATCGTATGTTATTGTAGATTTTAACTCGTTCGTTCTATGTCATCATGTGTCATACATACATACGCATAGATAATAGTGATTGACTATCTGAAGAATGAAGCGCCGGTATGTTGTTGAAATATCAGCATTTCGTATGTAAGTACGGTTATCAAGTCTATTTATCAGCTGTAGGTACCTACATAACTACCTAACGATTAGCTCAACCGGACGATCAGTGGCGGGAAACATTCTCACATGCGCGATATAAACTGCACACACACGAACATGTAAGTATTATGTTTGTATGTGTGATCATCACCAATGTAACCCCAGTGAGGGAAACCCAGTGAATAGTCCATTGTTAGGCTTGCGATTACGACTGAATAAGGTAGATACTGACGATGACTTATTAAGGGCTACCCCTTAGTTAGTCATTGTTTTATAGTTACAGTCTGTTATAACAAATATAATAGTTGATTAAATATATTCGCTGACGGAACGAACAACGCACAGCTAAACCCATTGGGTTGAAATTTGGCACATGGGAACGCAAGTGCGGATTTTAGTCTGTACGAGTCTGAAATACCCTTTGTTATGCGGAAAATCCTCATTATGTCGGACTCGTATGCACCGCCTGAAAACCGCATTTGGTTTCTCTAGTCCGGTCCGGTATCAGTAACATTCATCACGACCAGGATGAGTCAGAAGGATAAGGTGTTGGTTAACAAATCTTGATATTCAACAGATTACCGAATATAGCAGAGCCGAGCACAAGGTTAAGTAGGCATGTGTCCCAGTCGCAAAGAGTATTATAATCGTCGTGTGCGCCTAGCGCCATGTTACATTGCACTTCCGGGAACTATGATAATAATTATAACCGACTTTAAACGCCCTTGCACATTTTTACACCTGTATCGTTCACTTATTCGTTCTCAACTTGAATATGCCTGCCTGATCTGGGATCCCTTATATAGCAAATATAAAATAGCCATTGAAAAAGTTCAACGAAAATTCTTACGAACTATGCAATTCAGATGCCGACTTCCACGCTTACCTTACGAAGACCTTTTATCAAAGTATAATTTACTCTCACTCGAGAAGAGACGAATGCTTCTGCAAGTAATGACACTACACGACCTTTATCATAACAAACTAAATTGTGTAGACTTTAGTAATGCAATTAAAATTGTGGTCCCTAGATCAATTCATCGTCGTGGAGTGCGCGATTATCGATTGTTTGATCAGTCATCATGCCGGACAAACGCTGGTAAACGTGCACCCATTCAACGCCTCATGCAAATATATAATGAACAGTTCATAGATGTAGATATATTCATGCTAAATAAAAATTCTTTTCGTGCTAAAGTTATTAACGTACTGAACAACTTGAATGTATCTAGTGGTAACTAACTAGTTTGTTAAGTAAATTATTAAGTCTAACTAAATTATTAAGTCATTCCTTCGATTCTTCACCACAGCATATCTTTTAATTTAATACGTGGAAAATGTTGTAGTTATTACATTGATTTTGTCTTGTATACCTACTAATAACTGTTATATGTAATGTAATATCGTTTTTTTTCCCAAATAAAAAAAATAAAATAAAAATAAAGCTTTATCAATATATTTATTGCTATTGACTGTAAGAGGTCCTGATGACATACATAGCCGAAGTAGGGTATGGAAGGCTCTAGTGAGTGGTAGTCACCTGTTGCACTCGAGTACGATGACGTCACTACTTATTTCATAATATCTATAAAAAGTGCATCCGCGAGAGAGCGGCCGTGTATCATAATAAGTGCTCGCTGGTGAGCACAACACATTGATTACTTACACGTGTATCTCCATTGTCGTAGTAAGCCGAAAGTGACGTCAGCTCGTAAACATTACGGCTGCTTATTAATTTATGTCAGTAGAATCAATCTTCTGGGAACAGGCTTCTAGTATTTGCGGATGTCAATCGTCAAGACATGTTGTGGGTTCCCTATTACGGGGCGCGCAGGCGGCGCGTGTGCAGATACTTCGCATTCCACGCAACAATGACTAAATTGTCAGTGTTATTATTTGGGCTGTTACGAATAACAATTAGTAGCTCTATACCTACTCGTATTGCTAACGAACACTCCTTAGTTACCTACTACTGTCTCTCTCTTACTGGCTGAGCGTCTGACCCAACGACACGTGGCGGTGAGGTCAGCTTTCCTTGTTCTTCATCTCCACTTCATTCTGTTAACACTTGCTTGACTGACTGACTTATATATATTATTAAATCGATGTCTGTTAAAAACTGAGAAAATCTTTTGTCTTTGGCACTACAATTGTCCACCCTGTGGTCTTCCTCTGGGTGTTCGACTGTGGAGGGAAAGCATAGTACAGCATTGTGAGATGCCTCTTACTTACTTTACTACTGTATTGTAACATAATATTACCTGTACCTCTTTAGCAGCTGCATCATTAGTATTCAAGGTGGCGTATGGTCATTATGATCACAGTTTTAGTGTGTCAGGTACACGCATATTGACTGAGACACTAGTGCTCAATACTAAATAGCTCGGTCTTATTTATGAGTCAAATACAGACAAATCTGTGCTTATATTATGTAAAATGCGTTACCATAACAGGTATCAGTCTGTTGTACTTACCACCTTAGGTACACAGCTGTTTAATCCTAGTACAAGGACAGTGTTTGTTAATAACTTTATATTATACTCTGCAAATTGCAAACACTGAGTGATGTTATGCTCGGGATGTTTGGTGGCGCAACACAAATAACATGCTCATGTATACTTAAATGACATGTTTTATTGCATTAGAAAGGAATGCTGCAACTGAAGTGAGTGCTACGTTAGTGAGGCGTGTGATGCTCGTTATGACAAACAAACAAAGTACTCGAGCGGACACACGCCGGCCGCGTGCGGCGCGTGACGCATGCGCGCCAACAACAACAACAAGCGGCGCGTGAGTGTGTGCGTGTGTGTGCGCGTGTGCCTGCTTTCTGCGTATCTATTTGTGCATCTATGTTGCAATTATAATATATTATGATACCGCTCAACCGCTGCCGTGTTTAAAAACATATTTACAGCTCAACGCGGCTGACACAACACAACGGCGCGCCGCTCCGCTGGGACTGTTTATTAATATACGACGCTATCTTATTATCTTGCCCCGAGTCATTTGAGGCGCAATTACAATAATCGTTCTCGCACTCTCATTGGTCGTCTGTTTATTCCTTTTTTCTCTATTCATAGATACTGCGCAAACGTTTCGTACGATTACGCACAAATTTTGGCTCACCAAAATATGCCTATGATTCAAAAATATTAATAAAAAAATAAAAAAATTGATGGGCGGGTGTAATGCTACTATTATTTAGGTTACTCACAAAAATGTCAAGTTCAACTCTAATTAGGCTATACACAGGCTACGGCATAAACGAGGAAGGGTAATATATTAGGCAGTCTATGTTACTTGCTATTTACGTATGTTCCACTACAGCGCCTAAAGTTCTCTTCTGAATGTGGTGAGACCTTATGTGGTCTCGGTAACAATGACAAAATTTTTATAAACCTCTTAATTTAACCATTGAATTTACGAATTTCTTCTTTAGATAATCTTAGCACCCTGAACAATCCTGATAATGAATGAAGTAAGTAAGCACGGGCCACCAAACAAAGTCAAATTTTGTGTTTTTAGTATACTAACTACAACTCGTCTACAAAACAGATCAACAAAAGGATCCATGGTGTACAACCACTTATAGCCGTGGTCGCATGCTATCAGGGTATACCGTCATGCGACCACGGCCATTAACTGGACACAACAGTTTCTTTTGTTGTTGATTTCAATTCAATAAATTGACCATCAGAAAGGTGACATAGGAATTATGTTCTTGTGTGTTTCGTATTCGGGCTATAGTTTTTATATTTGTTATGTTCTGGAGTCACAGAAAGTATCTCTTTTTTCTATTGACGTCCAGAAGGTGACTTTGAAGAACTGCGAAGATGATCGGATGTGGCGAGGAAGTCGGCTGGCGGCAGAATGTATCGTGCGGTCCACACATCCTAAGATCGCAGTCAGTGAAAGCAAACAACATAATGGTCGCGATCCTTAGCAGTGAGGGATCGAGGAACAAGAAGGTTATTATTTATACATATATCCTATTCCTAGGACGCTGGTTCGAATCCTTCTCATTTATAGTGCGCTCATGCTGAATGTCCATGAATTCCATAAGTCACGACGGCGGGCAGCGGTGATGATGGGATGTGTTCCGGTATACCCTCATCAGGGGTGGGGCCTATGTCCGAATATTGCTATGGTCGATTTTTTTAACAAAATTCTTATTTGTAACTGGAAAATGTGTCATCAATAAAATTTTGCTGATGTCCGCGTCTCCAACTTCAAGCTAGATTTCTGCAAGTATGAGTCGCAGGAGAAGCAAAGAATATTCAGTCTCTGGCGATCGCACGTTTGACGACGTCTGATATGTCCGTGCTTCGTTATGTCGAGCACGTTGGAGAGCTCTGGTCATTTTCATTCGTATGTTGAGCGAATGATCAGAAGCGTGAGGCGAGTCCGCCGCCGCGGCTGTCGGCATGCGAGGCGAGCGCGTCGGCGCGCTGCTGCACCAGGTTGACGGCGGCGTACGGCAGCGACGCGTTGAGCGCGGCGGCGGGTGCGGGCGCGGGCGGCAGCGCGGCGGGCGGCAGAGCGGCGGGCGGCAGCGCAGCGGGCGGTAGCGCGGCGGGCGGCGGCGGAGGGCGGCGCGCCTCCCGCGCCAGCGCGCCGCCCGGCAGCACGGCCACGCGCGCGCGCTCCACGGCGCCGGCGCCGCCCTCCGTGGCGAGCGCTGCCGCGCCTTGCGCCAGCGCACTGGATGACTCCGCACCGAGTACGTACCGCGTGCCTACAACGATGAAATCTTCTTTTTTTCTGTTTTATTGACTAAAAGAAGCGTAAAGTGAGTTGTGGTACTGACCGCAGACGTGTTCATCGAGCAGGATGGCGGGCGCGAGGTCGAGCGGCGCCAGCGGCACGTCGCGGCGCCAGCCCGCCGCCGACAGCGGGCCCGACCCGAACGGCATCGACAGCCCACTGCCGATACAGCAACATTAGTAGTCCCAGTAGGGCAGGCAATATCCTTCTTCTCGGAGAAAATTATATCGCAGACGGAGGTTGTAGAAAAGGAGAGGGAGTAGAAGTAGACCGTCGACGGCGACGGTCAGACAGTAATCTGCGTAGTAATAACAAATACGACATCATCGCACGCGCGCGTGTGTGTGTGTGTATGTGTGTTAGCCTGTGTATTCTGCTCACGTGACGAGCGCGACGTAGGTGTCGCGGCGGTCGACGGCGGCCA
Source organism: Acronicta psi (assembly GCA_946251955.1). NCBI lineage: Eukaryota > Metazoa > Arthropoda > Insecta > Lepidoptera > Noctuidae > Acronicta > Acronicta psi. The sequence goes on along the minus strand of OX276470.1, from coordinate 16,781,496 downwards.
GCCCCGTGGCCACGCCCTCGCCCGCCGCCCAGCCGCCCGCGCGCGCCTCGCTCTGCAGCGACGACACCACCCTGCGAGTAAATGACAATGGTGTTACATGTTAAGTGTTCTGGAGCCGGCAGCGCTCGCCGATTAGAACTTGACCACGTCAACAGGTTCGCTTTGATGCTGCGCCTCACGAGAGTGTCCGTACAATCAGTATAATTATGGATATTAGCGTACCGGCGCTGTGCGTCGTCGGGCGAAGCAGGTGGTGGCTCCAGTGCGGCAGCCAGCGCCCGCGCGGCGGCGGTGCCCCCCGCGCCCCCCGGGCCCCGCGCGCCCCCCGCGCCTCCCGCCAGCACGCGCCACGCGCCGGCGCGCTGCGCCTGCACCACCGAGCGCCGCACCACCGCTGCACCGCCCCACGCCGCCGACAATTCTGTCAAAAGTTCTCAACTTTCGTTACAAAGATAAAAAAGAGGATTATTTACTTGATTTGATTATCCTATAGTAATCAAATCAAGCGATGGGCTGTTGAGCTCGCTAGATTGTGCACTATGGTTGAACTACACAATGATCGATGCATGTGTGCCGTCAGTATTAGGGACAGGTCACCTCAAAGCTTCTATAGCCTCTTTCTTCAAAGTCAATAAATTCCAGGCATTGCTGTGACATTGCCCTCTATTGTACTGGAAGATTCACATAATAGGCAGCTACTACTAATGTCTGGACTAGATTCTCAACATTTATTTTGGTTTTTTTTTCGAATTCTAAGAAAAGCATTGCTAGCGCCATCTAGTTTATATCATTGGCCATCAATCATCAGACCTATCATTTTTTTTTAATATCTTTGTTTATAGAGGATCAGACCCATCATTGACTTGTAAAAGTTTCTTTAAAAGATCTGTTTTGCAAAAAACAAAACAGAAGAAACAGAAGAAGAAGAAACGTCGGGACTAAAATAATATTAATGTAACGCGATAAAATCCGTTAAAAGTAGTGTTATTTCCATGTCTAGTATTCGCGTAAGTGTTAGAAATCAGAATATTCAGTTAGGTCAACAAAAATGGTCAGTGTGTTAAAATGGCGTCCTTTATTTTAACCGACCAAAAACTAGAGGACGTTCTCAATTTGATTGTATGTTTTTTTTGTATGTACCTATGTTCACCGATTATTCCGTCAATAATTGTGAACCGATATACCTATCATCCGAAATTTTTAGGAGGAAAAAGGGTAAGCCGGCAAGGTGGTCCTATTTAAAAATGGAAGATAAATGACTGGATTCTGAATTTGGAAAATTTTATTTGTGAACGGGTTGTGGTGGAACTTGGCACATATATGTAGTTCTGATGACTACAACATAATGAACACCTAGAGTTGACCTGCTGGAGACGGATGACAGTCGAAAGAAACCTTCAATGGTTTACAGCATCTCCCTCGTGTTTGAACTCTTTTTATTTAACTTCATGAGAACTTTTGACCTGACCTTTCCTTAGAATGTACCTTGGAATTTTTATTAAGGATTTTATGACCTAACTACTTAATGAATTTTAAGAGTTACAGTTTTTCTTTGGAATGTGTTGGAACTTGTGACTGACCAGCACTGGTGTTAGCGAGCAGGGTGGACAGGTAGTGCGCCAGCGCTGGCGCGGTGGCGAGGCGGGGCTCCGTGGCGGGCGGCCCCGCGCCCGGCGGCCCCCCGCCCGGCGACCCGCCCGCCGCCACAAGCGCCGCTGACAAACCCTCCGACACTTCGTAACCATTTCTGATAACATAACATTGAGTATAATTAAAATTATATTAATAAATAAAATAAAATATAAATATCCTGCGACATTTTTTACACAGCACCATCTAGTCCAAAACTAATTCAAATTCAAATTCAAAAGATTTATTGCGTACTCAGTGTATAAATAAGGTGTTAAGTACATTTTACTAGTGTACTTATGACTTAGCGGCCTAAGCAGCGGCAGCGGCCTATAACTAAGCAGAGCTTGTAGTATGAGTACTAGACAGTCGATATATAATACTTATATTTTTTTTTATGTTAAAAACTGAAAAAAAAAGTTCTGATAATCCACCATGAGAAGAAATAAGTAAAACAATAGCCATAATCCTTATATCGTCAATTGGATACGAGTACGCTCCCCTTCCATTCGGACAACGCATCTGGCATTCATAAAAGATGAGGTAAAAAAAATCTTTAAAATTTAAGTAATCAAGTTTAGTAGGATGCCCCGCCGCGAAAAGATATCGGATGTTTGATGTTTGTTTCCCTTCCTCACATACTGAGGGAGGGAAACAGACACCGGACTGGGCACGGGTCTCCTGTGCCCAGCTGTCTGTTTTTTGCTTTTTGCAGCTACAATTTTGATCTCACTTAGCAAGCTGTATGGCGGGGCTGAGCAGATGAGCCCAGGGTAGCGCTCCGAATTGTGCATGCAGCGTTGCCAACGCGACGACGAGGCGCGGCGCCCTCTCCGCCCATCCTTCCGCGTTGCCCACCTCGTCTCCTACACTTCCCACGGCCCCCCACTCAAATAACAGCGGCGGCTGCGTGCGCGCGTCCCGGTACTCCCAGTATAGCATCGCTCCGCTCCTGAAACGGCGAAAACAGTACATTGAGAAAATTAGATTACTTCTGCCATACATGAATGTTACTTAATTATGTGCTTAGGTAATATATAGTGAAAGTATTACATGTCACATACGCGTCAAGCGAGGTGCGGTGCGGCGCGAGCACGGCGAGGCACAGCGAGGCGGCGGCGGCGGCGTCGAGCGCGCACCCGCCTGCCTTGAGCGCGTCCGTGCCCGCGCGCGAGCACGCCGCCGCCGACGACGACACGCTGCCGTGCGGCACCAGCTGCAACCACACGCACTTACGTCATACTGGGAGAAGGATCGCTTTCCAAATAATGTACAGTTCAAAAAATATCCTCAACATACACAGCAAGCAGATCATAGTAGAAACAGGGACACGGAAGACGCGACGGTTCACGGTTGGTTACGTACGTGAGAATGCTCAGTAGAACTTATAACTTAACTTTACTTATAATTTCTGTGGATCAACACCCTTACTGTGCTCATCAACCCATCTGTCAAGCGTGGCGGGTACTGGCAATTACCCCTCAAATGACGACACAAACAAATAACCAGCCCCCAGCCCCCGGCGGCTTCGCTGTTCCAGGTTCAGGTAGCGGCTATGGTAGCGGCGAGGCAGGGGTTGCTAATAATCTCGGGCAGAGATCGAGCTACCAACCCAAACGACTAAGTCCGTTTATTGAGACATCTTTGGTCAAGACATCATCGGTTTCTTGCAGATCAGATTTTATTAAGTTTGACTATATTTCGTGCGATAGCGTGGTCGACGATGATGCAGATGATATCTATTCAGAAGTTTTGAAGAAACGTTAATTCCTATTTTATACATTTTCATAGAAGACTATAAGTTCTAAGGCGCAATGCTATCTATGTGTCGCTGACTTAGCGGTATGTCAGTAAGTTCTTCTAAGAGACTGGTCAAGTCTTTGGCGCACTAGCACGTGCACTGGATGTTAACTCTAAACAAATGTTCTGTCGGGAAAGGTTTAGCTCTTTAACTCATTGTCATACTAAATCATTTAATACTTATGTGAAGCAAAAATACCGTGGTTGAAAGTGCAATCTACATACCTTGACTCCCTAGGGACCCTAGCACAGCATCAATAAATATTTGGGTCGGACGAGTCCCGGACGATGACAAGTCGACTGTCGTGAAAGCACTCGCCGGCAATAACTTCGCCATACTTCTAAATGACTCGCTTGTAGAAAGTTTTGTCTACGGCGCAGCTTGTGTACCTCATAGTCTCCGTAGTAAATCTGCGTGAGCAGCGCCAGGGTGATGGCGGCGGTGAGCGTGGCGAAGGCGCCGATGATGAGCCGCGGGCCGCCGGCGCAGCACCGCGCCGGCGCCGCGCCGCCGCGCGCCTTCAGCGGCAGGTCCTCGCGGAGCTCCACGCCCGCACCGCCTGCACACATACAATGCGGCGGGTTTAACATGACCAACATGTGTAAAAAGAACATGTTGAGATGCTACGGAAATGTACCCACTGGAGGGATGGTGTGAGTCGGGGCTGCCGCGGTTGCTGGCCATGACTTTGGATCGCTTGCTCTGCGTCACACTGGAAACATAATTTTAAAATAAATAGGGAATATATATAAATATATATTGTACTCTTTGGAACCGTGCAACGAGAATTTGAAATTTCAGAAGTATATGTTTCTATTTTCTAATTTACATGATACCTTAGATTAACAACATATAATCTAAGCATGATACATTTAACTTTGACTATGAGTTTCGACACTCATCGCCACTACCATCACCTCGCCACGCGCTTCCCTGCGGAATACACAGTGAGTGACACATCTACTTGATAGTTGGCCGTACCTAAGTACTGTTACATACTGGTACTGTACATGTTACATAAAGTGAAATCTGCACTAGATGAGAACGTAAGCGAGGTGAATTAAATACTTATTTAAAGTTATTTGATACTAATTGGAATCCGATAACAAGATTTCGATAACGACTTTGAAACTCACTTCGAGTTTCGTAGAAAATTTTAAAAAAAGTACAAAATTAATAATGTTTTCATTTCAAATAAGCTTTTAAAAGCATTTAGGAAACGTTACATGGATTCTAGTTGCACGGTTCCAAAAAGTTGATCTTACGGAGAAAAAATCGGCTTTATGGATTTTTCTTCTTTTTCATTCCTCTGGAGTGACGATTGCGAGTTAGACAGCTTGGCCTAATCGTAGAAGGTCGCAGGGGGTCTCTCAATTAAAGTCGATGTACCGTAGTAAATGTCCCGTTTATTCACTAATACCCGTGCAGCCAACCTTCCATCTAGACCAGTGCGCAATAACTGGTCCTCCGTTCATTCGTCTCGCATGCGTACGATTTTGTTTATGCACTCTGTCTTTCGCGCTTACATTGTGTCCCTACAGATTTGTATCCTTTCAAAATACGAGTTGTTACAATGGTACAATATTGCGATAAGTATCAGAATGTACTTATGGATACTGTGCACTGTTCAGGTTAGTAAATCCATAGTAGAATAAAAATAAAATTCTCACCATTCTCACTTCTCACTATCCGAGAATTTAGGTAAATATCGTGAGAAAACAAACTAAGTGCAATAGGTAGGTACATTAAAATAATTATTTTAGACAAGGTGTCTCAAATACTGTTAAAAGAAAATGAAATAGGTAGCTTTATATTAAGGTCCGTAAGGCAAGCACTTTAATATCTGTGCAATTTTGTCAAGTACCTACTTATTATTGTGAATGAAACTCAAACTATTCCTACAGCATAAAACAACAGCTGTCATGCCGCTTAGCATTCGCGGGGTCCTCTCGTCACTCCACTCCACAATACTTAGTATTGCTCAATTCAAACAGAAGAATGCGTACGCGGCAGTTCAGTGTTGGTCGTCGGCGCGCGCGCCGTCCCCGTCGCTCGCTAGTATCAACTGATTTCTCCAAGTTTCACTGCAATACACACACAATGACAGCACGATACACTCACACCTAGTCAGCGCGAAAGTACACTAACACCATAAAAATGTGTTCAACATTGTTAACGACGCGACGCTTGCGCATTCTTCAAGACGCAAATACAAATAATCGAGAGTCAGAAAGACAATCGCGAAGACGTCGCGAGTGCCGCAGCCGGCTTGACTCCGCGACTAACTACCTACGTGGGCCTGCCGATCCCGCGCCGACGACGGAGGGGGGCCTACAATCCGCCGACTCCAAAACCGCTCCGTGACGTCACCACAGCAATGCACACACTTGTGTCGTGTCTATGATCTCACATTATAAAACACACAAGCTACTTGTAACTTCTACATCTTTCTGGCTTCTTACTATTATTTATCCGTGCTAAGTAACGGAACGAACTGCTGGAAGGATATTATATTTCTGGAAGAGGCACGTGTCGGCGATGATGACGTACTACGATGACGTGCTACGTAGTTCGCATGGGTCCGTCTCTCGCGCATAGCGGTAGTGTGAGCGGGACGCGCACGCAGGTGAACGACCTCGCTGCGCCTGAGTCACGCACGACCGTGACTATTCACTGCATATCGATCGATGCTGCGCCTGTAATGTAATAAACACACAAACGTAGTACTAGTTTTTTTTAAGTTTCCACGTACATACATAGGTAGGTACTCGTAGATGCATTCAAATATGTAACACGAGTAGGTAATGCATGACCATATTACCTACTACCCATTTAAATAGTTGACCCTATTACACATGACTATGGTTTATTAATCTTAAGCGTCATATGTAGGTATGCTCGTTAGCAATATTAGATCATAATAATTATCCAGAAATATTGCTCGTTATTGAAGAGGTGAATTATTCAAACTTGAATTGAATTCTTAGACGGATATCGTTTGTTACCAAAGATAATTAAATCATTTCGGTTACCGCATTGTTACTTTACTTGAACTACTTACTCAACCAGTACCTATTTACTTATCAACAAATAAATTGTCCAATTTGGTCAATGTCTATCCATTTTATTAAGGGCCTGTTTGGTCCTGTTTCACCACCTCTGGATAGCCGCTAACCACCGGATAAATTCGAGAATGGAACATAATGCGTATTAACATATCTGCTAAATAATTTAACGAAAACTTATCAATAATGAAACATGCCTTTTATGTTTCTAATATCGTCATATTATTCGACAAATGAAAAAGTAATGGCAGTAATTTTTCTACAATGTTATGATCGACAAAAGTGTAAAGAGACATTAATTGAAGTGTTCTTGGCTTGAAAATACATTGCCTTTTAAACTTCAAAAATCTAAAAATACCCTTTATTACCTTATCATAATCATAATCATTTATTCTGCATTCATGTTGTTGACATAATGGTGGCAGTTAAAGAAATATTTAATTTTTACTTGTGGATAGTTATTCTTATAACCTACGTAAATAATGTACTTATTTGTATTAACGATTTATCAGCTCATAATCTCATTACAGATGAGTAACCATAAACTGGTGGTGGTAGCGGTGCGGGGGCGCGGGGGCGCGGGGCACGGGGGCGGGGGCGTCTGGCAGCCGCCAACGCCCCCGCGCCTGTCACGCGACACGTTAATGAGCCAAACGAGATTACCGCGACCGAAGCCTCGCAAACTAATAATCCCTTATATAAATACGGCAGCGTGTCTGCGGGGGTAGTCTGTCGGCCTAACCCCGGCACTCATCACTCGTCACTCACGCACCGCAGCTCAGCTCGTGGACCAACATGGTGTATAACTTCAAAGTGTTCAAGAAGTGTGCGCCCAATGGCAAGATCACGCTGTACATGGCAAAGAGGGAATTCATCGATCACATATCTTTCGTAGAGCCCATAGGTCCGTTCTTGTAACTACATTATGTGACAAAATGTGCAGTTATACATTGTGCATAGCTTTCACCGGGGCCTGAAGGGGGTCAAAACGTAACATAAAACTGCTGTGACGAAGGTGTTGATTCCAAGGAAGAACCATATGTCTAGTTTTGATATTGACAGGAGTGGCAAAACTTTCTATGGGTGCTGTGCCGTCTCCGGCATAATTATATAAAATATGTTTCGTTACCATGGGTTTAGCTGTAAAATTGAAAATGCAGATAATACTTCAAAGCGTGTGCCTACAGATGGCGTGGTGCTCCTGGACGAGGAGTACGTGCGCGGGCGCAAGGTGTTCGGGCAGATGGTGTGCACGTTCCGCTACGGCCGCGAGGAGGACGAGGTCATGGGGCTTAACTTCTACAAGGAGCTGTTCCTTGCCTCTGAGCAGATCTACCCGCCACCGGAGAAAAGGAATTATGATCTGTCGCGCACTCAGGTATCATAAAATCAGAGATGCGGATCTTAATCTGTAGTGGTAGATTCAAAATTAAGATCAGTCAGGCTGCAAGCAACTTGCAGTTATAAGGTGTGATGTAAAACACGGACGGCCGAAGCTAACAACAATTGTAAACTAAGAGTCGTATTTCAAAAGGAAATGAAGGAGACAGTTAGTTGTTTTATGGTTCAGGAGCGTCTGGTGAAGAAGCTCGGCGATGGAGCTGTTCCTTTCCGGCTGACGGTACCAGCAGGGGCACCCGGCTCCGTGACGCTCCAGCCTGGCCTCGAGGACGACGGCGAGCCCTGCGGCGTGCACTACTACGTGAAGATATTCGTGGGAGACTCCGAGATCGATCGCTCCCACCGAAGGTGTGTATCAACTGTCGAACTATTTCAAAGGTAACGCTTAAAATAAAAAGCATTAATTTATTTCTAACCTATGTTCCTTGTCTTTGTAAAGGAAGGCGGGTGTAGAATTGTAGATAACAGTTTGTGTACAGAGGAGGATTTGTGTGTATTTAGGAGCACGGTGGCTCTGGGCATCCGCAAGGTGCAGTACGCCCCGGCCAAGCCGGGCCCGCAGCCTTGCACCGTAGTGCGCAAGGACTTCGTGCTGTCGCCCGGCCAGCTGGAGCTGGAGCTCACGCTGGACAAGCAGGTACTCATACATACAGGGTGTTTGGTAGAACGTTGAACATACGAAAATGGTGGTTAGTTGGGGTCATCTGCTACCCACTGGGCCCAAATTATTTAACCTTGGCCGCACTGTTTTTTTTTTACTTTTTTTTAATTTCACAGAAAATTATCAGTTTTTTATCAATTTAAATTCGAATATCTTTACTTGTGATGGGTAAAACAGGCAGGATGTTGTTTTGTATTAATGTCTAATTATATTCGAATTTTAAGTAAAAAAAACTGGTAATTTTCTGTGAAATTAAAAAAAGTAAAAATGAAAACGGTGCGGCCAAGGTCAAATAATTTGGGCCAAGTGGGTAGCAGATGACCCCAACTAACCACCATTTTCGTATGTTCAACGTTCTACCAAACACCCTGTATAAGCCCCACAATTCATTTGATTATGATGATCAGATAATATATATTTAAATATGAATCGGCGTAAAAGACGCTTCATAATTAATCTAGTAGATAATTCAAAAGTCAGCGGCATAAAAATGGTTAGATAGGAATAGAAAACCTAAAAGTAAAATACTTTATATGAAAATTCATTTAGGTGATGTTACTCAAATAAAACAGTATTTCAATGATGATGCAGGTAATGTTGTACCTTGTCAATTTTCACAAACTTCAACATGTAACTGTAACATGTGAATCAAAATTCATAAATATTAATGATACAGTTTTCAGTGACACCTTTTGTCAGAACTCAGTCTAGAAAAGTTGCACAAGTTGCTATTTGGTTAGGTCTAGAAATTGTGATATTCATTACGATGTTTGGTACGTAGCTGTATATTCACGGCGAAACGGTGGCAGTCAACATGTGCGTGCGCAACCACAGCAACAAGGTGGTGAAGAAGATAAAGGCGTGTATCCAGCAGGGCGTGGACGTGGTGCTGTTCCAGAACGGGCAGTACCGCAACATCGTCGCCAGCATCGAGACACAGTTAGTGCAGACTCGCTCACTACTTCATTTGTTTCCTTGATCACAGTAACAATGTGCTTTAAAGAAGAAGCAATTTTGAGCACCCAGTTATTTGTTAAACTTTTTCTAGTGTTACTCTGCTGGATCTATTTCCATCTGAATAAAAACCGTTGTATAATTAGCAATGTTTATTTACAGGGATGGGTGTCCGCTGCAGCCCGGCTCCAGCCTGCAGAAAGTGCTGCACCTGACGCCGACGCTGGCGCACAACCGTGACAAGCGCGGCATCGCACTCGACGGACAACTGAAGCGCTCCGACGCTACGCTCGCCTCCACCACGCTGTGAGTGCACCGACACCGACACCTCCACACACAGTAGGCTGCTGGTCACGTTTAGAATGGAGTTAATACATTTTCAAGATCTATACTTACAGTGGCTTCCTCATAATAACACAGTTCGGGTTCAGTATTCAGCTGTACAGAGACAATGACGGTACATGGTTGCATTGTAGACTCCTGGACCCGGAGCAGCGCGACGCGTTCGGCATCGTGGTCAGCTACAGCGCCAAGGTGAAGCTGTACCTGGGCGCCATAAGCGGCGAACTCGTCGCTGAGTTGCCCTTCATCCTCATGCACCCCAAGGTAGCCTTTTTATACCTACCTGAATCCCCATGCAAGCCTCGGTAACTGCCAGACCAACGGTAGGCCGTGGCACTACGCTGCGGTTTCCTCCGCACGGTTTCAGCGCAGTTCTCTGATCTCTCATTGATAAGTGTTACCATAGGGCCCAGCGGTTTGCGTGTACGTGTCATTTGTGTGATGCGAGTGCGTATTCATTTCTCAAATATCGTTTATAAGCTAAGCTATAATTATTACGTTATGTGTTTTGAAAACAGTTTTTAGTAAAACATAAGGAAGGGTACCTCGACGAAATGGCTTAAATTGAATATAATAAAATGTATATTGAGTTCATCGTGTTCCACAGGAGGGACGCGCAAAGTTGATCCAGGCGGACAGCCAGGCGGACGTGGAGATGTTCCGCCAGGACACCGTGCACCACCAGGAGAGCGTCGAGGTGTACTAGACGCGCCGGCGCACCGCGGACACACCCACCACACCGAATGTCCTCACTATTAACATTCATTATGAATGAAATTAAATGAAATTAAAAACATAAACTTGGGGATCGAAGACACCTTTTATAAAACTGAGATGCGCATTTATAATATTTATAATTTAGATTCGCCGATCAAGACATTCTTCGGATATTTAGACAAAAAACCGTAATTTAAAACTAATAACTTGGAATGAATTTGGTACATACTTGAAAGTATTTGTTACAAGCTGGATTATACTTATAATGTAGGTAATATGTAAGTTATCTAAATAAGTGCTGAATACTCGTATTCCATATAAAAATATTTTCTTGTTATTTAATTTCAGTTCCTACTTAACTCAATTATGTGTTTGTAATGTATGTTTATCGAGCACTACTATTAAAGGAAATAATTTTATTGTCAATCGTATGATTACAACTCTAAAATACTGTAATAATTATTATTTGCATAAGCGTAGGTTGACCAACGCATCAGTCACTCATCACAGTTGAGTACAATTATTTGCTTAATTATTGTCAGGATTAATACCGCACGGGATAGTGTAAGTCTAGTGTTTTATTAATGAGCCTTCAAATAAAATAAAAATGACTAAAATTGTACTGGGATTTGGGCTTTCTCATCTATAGACCTGACGATGACACCTGAAAACGACGAGTGTAAGGAAAACGTTACGGTCAAAGTCAAATTATTTATTTCAATTAGACCAACAAAAAGTTCTTCTGAAATACCAAAAACTAGTTGCATACATCCAAGTGGGCGTTTCAGGCGGCAAGAAACTCCAACGATTTTGTTTTAACATTAACAATATGAGAATTCTGCAGTTTGATGTGAAAGTTAGTTAATTATAATTATTATATAAATATGTAGTTAGTCTATCTAAGTCTGTGTCAGAAACAATGTAACGTTTATACAGAATTGCACCTAATTATACTAAGATCGTAAGAGAAGAAGAGATACGTGTGCTTAATAAACGAAGGTAAGGCGATTATTGTAATTTACGTACTTAGGTACACTGTTTATAAGAAAAAAATATTAACGAATGCATTCTGATGGCTTCATTATTTATGTGCCAACGCGCAACGTGGCAGAGTAGCACACAACGTACACAATATCTGATGTGCTGTAGTGGGACCATTGCGCATTGTTGCCAGTTCTGTTGTTTGCGTCCGATTTGTGGAAATGTTCCATGTTTATAATATTTATGACGCGGCGTTGTTTGAGATTGTTCTGTATCACACAACATACTTAGAGTCATTTAATAATCATCATGTTGAGGCAGGAGAATAGCGGCGTCTATTTATCAGTTATCAATAAAGGTCGGTGTGGCTAGAGTAAGTGCGTCTTTGGTACTGTAAATTACTTTGATACCTCTACTAGTCTCATTTTCTCAAACGGGATGAGGATAGAAATGAAACGAGGTTTTTTGCGACTTGATAAAATTTAATGAGCCGGCCGGCTAAGCTAAATTCAGGTAACGAAACCATAGCGCGATTCAGCCGACCGGCACAACGCCATCTAGTTACAAACTCGGTACTAAATTGCCTTGCACTTAAATTTATTGGACATACCGCCCACCAAGGACATCAGTAAATGTCCTTAACCACATGAAACCCGCCCACCATGAGGTCAGGGGCACAATAATATGATTATGAAAATAACAAACAATACAGAATGATAAAACTGAATAAAATTAAGTGCTTCTAACAACAACGCAGATTCCACAAATGCACAGTGGAATCTGTGAATACTATGAAAACAAACAATAATAGTGGACTGTAAATTATAGCAATAACAACAATGTTTACATCAACAACAATACTTATATCATACAAATAATTAACACTAACTTGTAATAGGCAGAACACACAATTTAGACGTGGGACGTTTAATTAATGACCCGTTACATTTCAAAGTTACCACTCGCGTGACTAAGTCCAAACCAGGGTGCTTATCAACTATTTTTTCCAAAAGCCAACGAGCAGGAGGTAAATTGTCCTCCTTGACCAAAACCACATCTCCAATGTTGGGTTCTGGAATGTGTTTGGTCCATTTGTGACGCTGCAGTAAATTTACTAAATATTCCCTTGACCACCTTCGCCAAAACCCCTGTAACATGCGCTGTGTTACTTGCCAGCGCCTCAAACCACTAACATTAGCGTCCTCATAATTTCGTTCAGGCACCGTTATGAGAGGTTCCCCTATCAAAAAATGACCCGGTGTCAATGGAGTGGGATCCTCAGAATTGTCAGGCATGATGGATAGCGGCCGGGAATTCAAGCACGCTTCTACTTGACTCAAAAGTGTTGACATTTCCTCATATGTGAGGGTGGAGTCGCCTATAACTCGCTTTAAGTGGAATTTGGTGGACTTTACTCCAGCCTCCCACAAACCACCGAAGTTTGGCGCATGAGGCGGAATGAAATGCCAAGATGTACCGTGATTACCTAACCACTCTTTAATGTCTACAGCCACAGAGGACTCTTCTGCAGCGACCAGATGCCGAAGCTCCTTAGACGCACCAACAAAATTGGTGCCATTATCGCTCCACATATCCGTAACTAAGCCTCGTCGAGCCACAAATCTTTTAAAGCCTGCAATGAATCCTTGAGCTGACAGATCACTGACAGCTTCTAAATGCACAGCCTTTGTCACCATGCAGATGAACAGGCAAATATATCCTTTATAGGATTGGTGGCCTCGACCTTTAGAGGTTCTGATATTAATAGGCCCAGCAAAATCCACACCACTACGTTGGAAGGGTCTTGCGGGCGTTACTCTGCTACACGGTAACTGACCCATGAGTTGAGTTCGAGTGTCAGCTGTGTATCGTTTGCATCTTACGCATTTACGTACGTAAGCCCTAACTAGTGTTTTGGCTGAAATGATCCAATACTTCGTACGTAAATGACTCAACATTAGAGACTGACCTCCATGTAGAGTTCTATGGTGTGCTTCATCAACAACTAAATTGGTGAAGTGATTAGATTGAGGTAAGATGATTGGGTGTTTGATCTTCTCATCCAAATTAGCATTTTGAATGCGACCACTGACACGAAGAATTCCTTCATCATCGAATATTGGGCACAGAGATTTCAATTTGCTTCTTGCCTTTACACTTCCTGTCTTTCTTAAATCTTTTATCTCTTCTCCAAATTCTTGTTGTTGGACATGCTTGATACAAATCTTAGTAGCTTCTTCAATTTCCTGATTTGTCAAATAGTTCTCAAATCTTGGTTTACCGTCTATTGGTTTCTTCCATTTTAAAACTCTTCTGCAATACGCAATCACCCGTACTAATTTTCTCAATTTGGAGAACTTTGTCCAAACAGGATCCCCCTGGGGCTCTTCAGTGACAACATGGGCTTTGACTGATCTTTGTTCTGTGTTTGTCATAATAGACTTAGGTCTTGTGTATTCAATTACCTCGTCACAAAGCCATGAAGGTCCTTGGCTCCACAATGGGTTGCATACAAGCTCTTGTGGTGTTACGCCTCTAGATGCAAGATCTGCGGGGTTATGCGTTGATTGGACATGAGCCCAATGTGAGTTGTCGAAGTGAGAGAGAATAGTAGAAACTCTATTTCCTACAAAGGTAGTCCAGTGACTCGGATGCTTACTGAGCCATGCCAACACCACTGTCGAGTCAGTCCAGGCGTGAATTTGAGGGGGTGCGATTCTCATTACGTTGGCGACTTCAGTAACGAGTTCGGAGAGCAAGACTGCCCCCATCAGCTCTAAACGCGGAACTGACTGCTGCTTGACGGGCGCGACCCTAGTTCGAGCAGTAATTAAACTGACTTGAATGTTGTTATGGGCATCAATGACTCTTACATACACTACAGCGGCATAAGCAGCAATCGACGCGTCACAAAACCCGTGTAACTCTACCACTAGATCGTCGGCTCTTGTGTTAACCCATCGGGGAATGCTGAACCTTTTCGTCTCTACAAGATTTGCTCGGTAAGTTTCCCATTCTGTTAGAAGTTCCGGAGTTAATTCTTCATCCCATTCCAGACCAGAAAGCCAAATCTTTTGAATGAAGATCTTGGAGGTGACAATGCAAGGTGCCACCCAGCCAAGCGGATCAAATAGACGGGAGATGTCGGAGATAACCTTTCTCTTGGTGATAGGAGTTTGCTGTGGGGCAAGTTGCACTGAATATTTAAATTCATCACTCTCACGATCCCATGAAATTCCTAACATTTTCATAACTGAATCCAACTTAATAATATCCTTTTTCTGTTCCTCTTTCCCTTCTTCCTTCGCGTTTACCTCTGTTTTCGCATATCCCTGAATTCTTTCGTTTAATTCATTGCAACTGCTGACCCATTTTTGCAGTTGAAATTGACCCTTGGTAAGTAATTCTGTAATTCTTTTATGTATGTGTAAACCTTCTTCAACTGTTTGACACCCTGTCATTAAGTCATCTACATAAAATTCATTTTTTATAATTTCAGATACATCGGGATCACCTCCGGCTTCATCGACTGCCACCTGCTGCAAGGATTTCACCGCAAGGTAAGGAGCTGCTGCTGTACCAAAGGTAACTCTTACTAATTTGTATTCTTTTATTTCAGATTCCGGATCATCGCGCCACACTACTCGCTGAAAGTCTGCATGTTCAGGAGGAACCTTAACCTGTCTGTACATTTTTATAATGTCAGCACAGAGACTTATGGGATGCATTCTCCATCTCATGATGATGTGACGTAACGGCGGTTGCAACATGGGACCAACCATAAGATCGTCGTTCAGAGACACTCCATTTAATCCCTTCATTGAAGCATCGAAAACTATTCGAACCTTGGTTGTGGTCTTGTCTTCGCGTATCACGGCGTGATGTGGCAGATAAACAGCTGTACACTTGTTGCATTCATCGCCGAGAATGGGTTCCATGTGACCAAGGTCGATGTATTCTTGGAACACTTCGGAGTATCGAGCTTTAATGGCTGGATTCTTCTTGAATTTATTTTCAAGATAATGAAATCTTTTTATTGCGAGGTCTCTAGAACTTCCGTATTGGCACTGCGGATTTTGATCGCGAAAGGGAAGATTAACTACGTACCGACCTTCTTCATCGCGGTAAGTAGTTTAAGCATAAATATCCTCACACCGTTGCTCCTCAACAGAAAGGATTTTCTTATCAGGGGTAGTAGACTCTATTTCCCAGAACTGTCGCAAGAGTGCGTTGTCATCAGCCTGATCTGAACTGCTTTGAATGACGTGATGACAATGAATAGAGTCACGGCCTGACGAGATCTGTCCAGAAAGGATCCAACCCAGGGCAGTATTCTGAGCTACCGGTAAGTTTGGTGGACCTTGAATTAAACCATCTCTAAGAACTTGGCCATATATTTCCGCACCAAGTAAGATGTCTATCTTGCTTGGCGTGTGGAACTCTGGATCAGCTAAAGTTATTGCCTTTAGCTCGGGCCAATTGAACTTCTCTAATTTTTCTGAGGGTAAAAGCGACGTAATGGTACCTAACACAAAGGCTTGAACTTGGACACTAAAACTTGGATCTAAGCGCGAGTGGATAGTCACCGTGACTGTAAACTTAGAGGCAAAAGCACTCTTCTCACCGCCTATTCCTGAAATTACCGATTTGATCGGCTTCTTCTTTAGTCCGAGTAGCTGCACTGCTGATTCTGCTATGAATGATGCCTGGGATCCCTGATCCAATAGCACTCTCAACAGTTGTGTTGAGCCATTTCCTGTCTGTGCTTCGACAAGAGCCGTGGCCAACAAAACTTGAGTAGGTACTGACCTCTTAGAAAAATGTAACACTACATTTGAAGTCGATGGTTCGCTTGCTGATAACGATGCCTGAACGTTAGACACCGCTGCTTTAACTTCAGCCGCTGCATTGGACCTATCAGTAACGACGGCTGGATTTGAGACCGAATTAGGATGTAATAGTGAGTGATGCCTTCTCTTACATATACGACATGAAACATTTTGTCGACAAAATCTAATGGAGTGATTCGCGTTTAAACAATTATAACATAAGCGCCTGGTTTGTGCAAAGTTATGACGAGAGTCGTAACTTTCTTTAGCAAACTTCTTACAATTAGAAATCTTGTGGTTTTCTTCGCAGAATGGACAAGTGATGGTTGCATCGGCCTTATTGTCGGTACTAACTACATGATGAACCTTTGGCTTAACTGAGCTGACATTAGGTTTAGGTCTACTTGACTTAGTATCTAAAAACTCAAGAGCACGAAATCTGGCTTCCAAGAAATCTTTGAATTCCGAAAGCACGGGTAATTCATCTTTGGAACTAATTTTTGTCTCCCATTGTTTACGGGATTCCGAATCAAGTTTAGAACTAATGATATATATGATAATACTGTCCCACGTGCTTACGTCAATTCCAAGATTACTAAGACCATTTAAACATTCCATTGTAGTATCCAGTAAACCCTTAATACTACTTGAGCATTCTATTACATTAGCCTGACTCAATAAGCGCTTTAATAAACAATTTGACAGAAATCGCTTATTATTGTACCTACTATTTAGCAACGACCAACATTCTTTATAATTGTCTGATGTAACCGCAATATGTCTGACAAGTTGATCTGCTTCTCCCGACAATAAGCCCTTTAAATAATGCATCTTTTGCACGTCCTCTAAACTATCATTTTTATGTATCAAAGAAGTAAATAAATCCTTGAATGTTGTCCACTCCGCATAGCTACCAGAAAATTTCGGAATGCTTATTTTTGGTAATTTTACACTATTTGATATAGTCTGGTCGACATTTGTCTTTGGTTTTTGTGTTGAATTGCAATTTCCAAATTTATTTAAAACTTCCTTTAAATGAGCTTTGTGAAAAATGTAAACTTCCTCAGTAATATCGTAAACATCATCTGTAAAATACCTATCAGATTCTCGCTGAACATCTGTAGCATTCTGTATTATGCTATTATGCGTCGACGAAAATTCTTTCCACAAAGTTTCTAGTGACTCTAATCTAACTTCAACAAATGTTTTAGTAATTCTGTCTTTAGGCGTCTTTTTGAAGTTAATTTGAGCCTTTTCAATAAGAAGTTTCTTATTATTTTGCAATTTATACATAGCCTCCATATTTATAAATTATTACAACACAGAATGATAAGACAAAACCTTTACAACTACGTTTGCAAGAAGTTACAAATATTTAATTTACTAAGTTAAATTTTCACCCAAAAACTACCAAAGACAAAATGTTATCTGCTTATCACCAAACTACTGAGTTATCACAATATTATTGTTCACATCATAAACAATAACTGAATTTAGACGAACTTGTTTAAAATAAGCAATTTGAAATATTATATACCACAAATTATAACACAGATATGAATTCGCTGTTAAACTTTATAACACTATTCTCAAGTTCGCAATATGCAATAATACATAACATGTAGGTACATAAATATTACAAGTTGAACACATAAATTATAACAATTTGTGAAGAAAAATCTACTAAAGTCCAATAACCTGACATTGGATAAATTTCTTCTGTCTTGAAATAACCTGACTTTTAAATACCAAAATTGTACTCACGATTTTGCCTTCAACAAACCGCACTTCACTAGCACTGACTGACTCTGTTCACTCCTCTGAAGACTATGTTGCCCAGGCGTTTGACGTGGACTAACTCTGCTGTCGCACTGGGGAACTCAACAGTTCCGCCCTGCGGCACCTCTCTGGTGCTGATGATGTCCAGTCGACCCCTGCGGCACCTCCTCTTCGTTGGTGCTGATGATGTCCAGAACACCCTGCGGCACCTCCACTCCGTTGGTGCCGATGATGTCTGGTCCGCCCTGCGCCACCTCTCTGCTGGTGCTGGTGCTGATGCTGGATTTCCTGACTCCGCTGCAGCAGCACTGGTCACTTCACTCACTGTGCACACCAGCTTGGGTGTGCGGCGCTTCAGGGCGATCCACCCTGGTTTCCACGCCAAAATTCACTAAAAACGCTCAGCAGCCACTAGGTCACTCACTATCACTTATCCGACTCGATAAGGACCATGTAAATTACTTTGATACCTCTACTAGTCTCATTTTCTCAAACGGGATGAGGATAGAAATGAAACGAGGTTTTTTGCGACTTGATAAAATTTAATGAGCCGGCCGGCTAAGCTAAATTCAGGTAACGAAACCATAGCGCGATTCAGCCGACCGGCACAACGCCATCTAGTTACAAACTCGGTACTAAATTGCCTTGCACTTAAATTTATTGGACAGGTACAATCAAACGGAATACATAAGAGTCTATAAACGATTAAACAAAGTGATATGTAAGTATATTACATGACGTATATTCATATCACATTGTTCTATGTTAGTACATTTTCTAGTAAGCGAGAATTAACAAATTTCCACCTGAATTGGAATGTTGTAATAGGTGGGTCAGATGCACACGTATGGGCGTGTGTGCTTTTAGAAGACTCTTAGGCTAATATTCAGAGACGATGCTAAGCATAAACTTAGACTTCCGTATGTCAAATTGTCATACAAATTTGCAATACGGAAGCATTACTTTACGCTTAGCATCGTCTCTGAATATTAGCCTTACAGGCTTGACGATGAAAATACACTTGCCTAGGTACACCTATTCAGTCGCGATTAGATTACTCCTACTAGGTCATACAATCCGGCTAGACAGATTCCAGCAAGGAGTTCCACTCCTTAGTGGTGCACAAGTGAAAGCTTAGGTATACATATCTACGTATGTCTTATTTATTTATATACGTTGCCACAATTCTATTTTTAACTATTGATAAGTGAAAAGTGGGTCGACATAAACAATGGTATTCGTTCTCGATCGGAACACGACTTCCTTTTCACTGTTTTGACCTTATAACGTTTCTATCGGTTGGCTCTATCTGGCGGCGCGATAGTGAACTTAGTGCCTAGAATTGTGTTGTGAGAGTGAAATGGTTCACCTCACCGACCAGTGTCGCCGGGAGCCTCCAGATGGCGCTCGTTATTACATACTACATAGCTGAGCACAAGCAATAAAATTGTTTCACGATGCGACACGTTGCCTCACCCAACAACAAACAAAATTAGTTAAACTGCGGTTTTACTCGCAACTCAAGATTGTGGCAAAATGTAGCCCATGTCCTTCTCAAGGTCATAATCACGGTACGGTTTACGCATAACAAACAGATAGACAGACAGTTATGTTCGCATTTTGTATCACGTATCGCATCATATCAACAGTTCTCTACCTATACGTCTATCTACTTTCCGTGATGAATCCATGCAGACCTCCGGCCACCTTGAACTTCTTGGCGTCGATTTATCATCCACCCTTAATTTTGGGAGATACATTGAGTCCAGGGCAAATACTGCAGCCAAAAAGCTAGGAAATACTTTCCAAAGTGAGACCTTACTTCACATCGGGACAGCTTCTGATGCTATACCAAGTCTAAGTCCGATCATGTGTGGAGTACCTACTGCTCCCACCTATGGGATAGGTCGTCTCGCTATCAGCTGGATGCGCAGGACTCTATCGACCGACGTGTCAAGGGACTCATTGGTGACGAGAAGCTTGTTCTAAACCAGTTTCAAAGCCTTGAGCATCACCTCAAAGTCGCCAGTTTATCTGTGTTCTATATAGAACACCACCACCACCAGGGCTGAAACCTTTGAAAATACTAAAAAATGAAAAAAAATTATAGTAGGATTAAACCCATTGGAAAAGGAAGAGAATATAACAAAAATTAAAGGAAAAATAATTTACGGGCGATCTGAGGTCGGGAAGTGGATGGGGGTGAGTTTTTAAGGGTAAAATCCGGTTTATTTCGATTTCTGGCAAAAGTACAAGTCCTATGGAGAAAAGTTAAATGACAAAGTTCTAGATAATAAAAAAATCTACAACATTTGTATTTACATATTTTTCATAAAACCTCAAAATGTATGTAGAAATTGAAATAACCAAGTTTTTGGTTTTTTATTTATATCTTTTTCAAAAAAAAGTTTTTTTCTACGAAATTTGGTGAAAACTTACCTTATTATGTCCCAAATACACTGTAATTTATTTGATTTAAAATATTTATTTTTTCGCCTTTTATTGACTTAATATTGAAAAAACACCTTCATTTTCAATCGAAAATTCTCCCGTCAAAATATCAGCTTTTTTAAAAATTTCGGTGTGCTTTTTGTTTGTTGAAATCTCTACTTTCTGATGGGGTAAAAAAAAAATATATTACTGTGGTAACTTTTCTCAGAAAATGCAAAAAAACGAATACCAACAATAACGTTAAATTGTAGAGTCTTCTTTAAATTGTATGCACAGATTACATAGATGCCTATTTATTGCTATTTTAAGATAACTTATATACCTCAGTGACCTACGGAAAATTTGAGCCCACCAGAAGGACATCATAGAGAAGTGGGGAAGGGGCTAGGAGGGTCTGGGCCTTAGTACCTGTTATTTAGTTTTAGTTTGCATTGCATTTTCTAATTTTTAGTTTGCATTGCATTTTCTTTCTTCTTTTAGTTTGCATTTGGTTTTTTGAATTTTTCACCTAAATTTTGAGGTTATGTGAAAAAGTTGCAAATACAAAAGTTGTAGATCTTTTTATTACCTACAATTTTGCCATTTAACTTTTTTCATAGGACTTGTAGTTTTGCCGGAAATCAAGGAAAACCATTTTTTACCCTTAAAAACTCACCCCCTCCCACTTCCCGAACTCGGATCGACCGTAATTTATTTTTCCTTTCATTTTGATCATATTCTCCTCCTTTTCTAATGGGTTTCATCCTACTGTAATTTTTTTTGGTTTCAAAAATTATCGACCCTGGTCTAATAGAATTAATTTCGGTGAGTATGCCCAGGAACTTTACAACCTCATTCCCTCCTCTCCATTCCTTCATCGGACCACCAGACGCAGGGAGGGAGGGACCCCTTTGTCGTTGATATTCCACTCATACGCACGAAGCATTTTGCTTCAACCTTTATCATGCGAACGTCCCGGGAGTGGAATTCTCTGCCGGCTGCTGTTTCCCGATACTTATTATTTAGGAACCTTCAAAGCGAGAGCGAATAGATATTATTTGAGTTTGCGTGCTACATGCCTCGGCAGCATCGTCAGTTCGTCACTTACATCAGATGAGGTGCTGCCAAAAATAAAATAATTTGTATTAGCTTATGATTATGTACGCTAGCTGGGCGGGTAATGAAAAACATATTTACTTCCAAGACAACCTTTAATCTCGTTCAAAATAAATAATGTCAACAGTAGGGCGAACTCTTTGAGTTGTTTTTAAACATTTATAATAACAAATCACGTGTAGGTGCGCGGGCGCGGCGTGCGGCCGCGCCTCACATACTTACAAATAAATTACCTAGTCATTACTATCTACAAGTCGAGGATGTCAGTCTGTTGAACTGAACGTGACAGCTTCTGTTACATTAATTGTTGTCATTAACAATCGTATTGTTATTGATATTCCACTGATACGCTTCGGTGTATGTGTAGGATATGTTTTGTTCCTTACAGCTTACATTTTCGTCAAAAACATTTAAACACATTATGCCTCTTTATTAATTAGATCCGATTAGCCATCATAAGTAAGACCTGTTGAGTAATGTTTAGAAAACTATTGTTATAAAACTCTCTCTTTCATGTATGTAGGATACAACTGGTGAATGGGTATACCCCACCTTGTTTGTTATGTTCAATGCTGGAAGTTTGAAAATCATAACCCAGTATAAGTAAAAACATGACAATATACATTATGAAGACACAGATATTGGCGAGAAAAGATTTGCATGTAGCGAGCGAGTGTGATTGATGGCAGTGCGTGATGACTAATTAGTGCGGCTCCCGATATCCGCGCGTTTTAAACAGCGGATAACGAAACGCTAATGCTGTTGTCATCAAAAAACAATTAGGGTCGCGTGTGTGTCACACGTCGGTCACGACGCGGCGACGACGTGGTGACGACACGGCGACGCGACGACACGTGCCGGTACAACACTAGCACTACTTGACGTGAGACCTCGATGAGCATCCTCACGACACGCAACAGATATATGTATGTAAGTGACATTCGAGAATCGAAGAGGGCCAGACCATATACTGAATGTCTGAATACTTAATTGTTACCTTAACTAATACTGATACTTCCGCTTGGCCCGCTAAAATAAAACCTGGTGTCATAGAAATTGTAATCGCGACAACATTTAAACAATATTCACAACTTTGTAGGTATTTTTGCATCCTACAATTAACGAAAACCCAACGAAAATGTTTATTGCCTAGTCACTAAGAGCACGACCACAGTTTTGTTATTTTATTTATATTGTCTATTGGCGCAATGTTGTCAATAATTTTATGATTTTGACGAAAGTGTAAAGCATTTGTGGTGACAAGTGCGACCAAATAAACAGTATAGCGGCAGTCGCATCTGCCACCGCTCATTCAGTGACCAAAGAGTACAACTCGTTATAAGTAACCGAACTCATTTCAAGATTTACTTTAATGTTACATTAGATATCGGATTGGATATGTTCATCACGTGGTGAATGATCTGTACAAGTTGTGTGACGCGGTCGTGCCGGGCACGCGGCGAGCACGCGACGTCACACGCGCTAAAACCTTAAGATCAAGTACAAATACTATTTACATGAAATCAGATTTTTATACAATTAACGATGAGTAGATTTACCTACAGTAGTACTTATCAACTGGTAAATTTATTATCTAGTTTCGTAGACATGTAAAAAAGTGGCAAAGACTCAGTCGCTTAAACTCTACTATGTACAATTACATAATATCAAATAAAATTACAGACACTACTGTACAGAGTGATGCGGAGACAATATCCGATTTCAAATATTTATAAAAGATATTGAAATAGCAACTGCATGGAACTATAGCAATGTGTGAATCTTTATGAAACAGATCCACGTAATACTTTAACTATTTCCATAATAAGATTTGGAATCAATGCACCAATGAAGTTGCATCTTTATGCTTGTACAGCTTTCAAAAAAGGTTGCGTTACTAGCGCCCGCGCATGAAACTGCCTCCACTCAACCTCTCACTGTGTTGTTGTTACTGTATCTCTGTATCTATAGTGGGAGGTTTAGTCTGTCGCGGCTTAAATTACTGTTGTAATTATTCATGAAGATTCCACGTAGAGATTACCCGTTGGGAATTGTTATCTGCTCCGTGGTTGTAAAATTGGGAATTGAAATCGGACATTCTTCACGCTCAAAGTAATCGTCGGTGACAAAGAGTCACTACCGAGTGACGGCGGAGATGACATCAAGGAGATAATTCTAACTACAACACTACACGCTCAGGACAAGTGCGCACGACGCGCGGTGACACTCACTGCACCACACTAACGCAGTTCAGCGTTCGATACGTTAACCTACAGCCGCACTACTCGGACAGCTCGGACAGCTCGCAGAGCTCTCTCGGTCGCACGCCGCCACCGTCCCGGACATTGGCACTCGCACGGGTTGAGTGCCGTTGTGTTCGCTCTAGTGGACCGAAACGCGCGAAGGTTTCAATAACACTTACAAGGTGGTTCCAGTTATTGGAAACACTCATAATGTGTATTGTTTATGATGTTCCTACATAAAGTGTGATGGAAAGTTTTTATTTCTTTACTTTTTTGGTGGGAGTGTAGTCATCATTGTTGCGTAGTGTGTTTCAATGTATTCAGGCGGCGTGCGCGGGCGAATATGCGACTAGACGCAGCTCTCCGGGATCCGGTGGTCGAGCAGTTTCTCCTTGATAGCGTCGACGTTGAGGTCAGGCGCGGCGCGCAGCGTGGCGGACGCGGAGCGGCCTAGCGCACGCACGCCCCCCTCCGCGCCCGCCGCGCCCCCCGCGCCCCCCGCGCTTCCCGCGCCGCCTGACCGCGCGCCCCACGTCCACGACGCGCCTGGACCGTTACATGCCTGCACACAAACAAACATAATAATCATGACCCTAACAATTCATCAACTCACTGTTGGTGGTTACCTTAACTTACTACTAGTACTGTAATTTCCTTGGTTGTTGGTGACATTTAGCAAATATGAATCGCTAATATTGAAGAAGCATACCGGTTTCAAGATTAATGGAAACTAGCAGCAACAATATCTAAAAACAATGGGCCGACAATTGAGCCCTGTGGCACCCCAATTTTTACTTTAAAACGACGATATATCCGAACTGTTTTATGAGTTTATCTGAACTTTCTTTATTCTTTGGGGATACGATTATCTGAAAAGAAATTTATTTTAATCCGTAATGTCTTAAAATAAAGCGGTAGGGTTCGTAAGCAATCAACAGGGGTCTATCCCATGCCTCCAAAAATTTTGTCCCAGTGCCTCCAAAAATAAATTTTAATATAAATTAAATATCAAATTATGTACCATTGCCTCCAACAAATGAAGGTAGAGTATGGTTCGCAAAAAATAATACATTTATTCAGCTTTGGTAATTTTGCAATTCATTTATTATAGGAAGAATTGTCTGGGGGCTTACCACGACCTCTTATCGCGATTCAGTTTAGGACCTAAATTGAATTGTTTTGCTTATTCGTACCACAACGTGATTTGCGATTATCTTTACGCCCAACTCTTTGACAGCGATTCACTGTCAAGTTGCGTCGCTAATGCTCATTTCATTCATGTTAAAATCGGTACCATGACCTCTTATTTTAACCTAAACTGAGACGCTGGACTGTCAAAATTGACGATTCAATAAAAGTTAGATAAAGAATATGTTGTGAATTTCATTAAAATTTGATATATAATAAATTATGGCCGCTATAAAATTGATAAAAAACAATAATCTATAAATAATAACGAAGTCCTTCGCCAAATAACTAAAGTCACCGACATTGCTCTAAGAATAGGCATGCTCATGGTATAATAAGAAGCGGCATGGCATGCTGAAGTGGTGAAAGTGGGCCGGCCATGTCTGCAGACGGACAGACGGTCGATGGAGCAGACAAGTGTTAGAGTGGAGGCCGCGTTAGGACAGGCGTAGTGTGGAACGCCCTGCGACACGATGGACCCGCGATTTGAAGAAGGTGGCTGGCAGCGGATGCGCTGGAGCTGGAGCTGGAGCGAAGATGCGAACTGCTCAAGACCTGGATCATTGGCGCTCTTTTTGGGAGGCCGACGTTCAGCAGTGGACGGCAATAAGCTGATATGATGATAAATAGTGACATTGTCAAAATAAAAATATCAATCCAAACAAATATTAAAACTGAGATTAAAACATAGTAATTCCCTCTGTGCCTGGTGCAAGTGGATGTGTTCTGTTGTGATATTTGTATTTTCGGTGGTTCCCTACGATTGTGGCTGTTTCACTGAATTTGATGAATCTTACTTTCATGAACTCTAACGCGGACTTTGTATTCGCTACTTTGTTTGACTACGGCTTGTTATTTTGCACCTCGATATCGCATCGTGTTGGACTAAGTACTGCATTAATTGTTAATAAAAATTGTGGTATTATTATAGAAATATTTAAATAAACACGTTTAATTAGCTTTTGTTTTTCTTTACTAAAACATTGATACATCTTGAATAAATCGCACTTGTCCTTTTTCCACTGTATTTTAAACATTGATGTTCATAGCTTTTCTTAAAACTTTCTTTTAAATAACTTATTCAAACTTCCGTATATTTTAATCGATAAATTTCAGTTTCCATTGATCGCGATTTATCTTTGACGAAATCCCCTCTAAGTCATTTTAACATTTATCCTTAGTAGATCCCACTAGCATCGACACACAGATCGATATATTGCCAAGGGAAACCAATTATATTACAGATATTATATTTATACACACAACACCAGTTTTTGCTGCTGTCGTTACTGTATCAGCGGTTGGAGGCAGTGGGACATAAATTGATAAATTAATATTTATTTAATATTTTTCTTAGAGGCAACGGGACATAAAGTACGAAATTTTCATTTTTCGAGAACAAAAGAAGTTGGAGGCATGGGATTAACCCATCAACAGCTTTTCACAGATCACAATGTTTTCCGCTCCATCTAATCGTAGCGACTGCATCAGATCTAAAGTAAACCTTCTGCATCGTATTATTTCCACAGGCAGTGTCCATCCAATCAGTGTGGTGTAATTACGTGTGCGTCGCGGCGCGCGTCCCACTGCGACGAATTACATTACATTAGCCGGAGTAATCAGCGCTATCGCCGCACGCATCTCCGCCGAATTAGCCGCACCATTGTCACGCCGCCCACCGCCGCACCGCCGCCGCGACAAGATAACGATAAATTAAAACTAATTAAAAACAGCGACACGCACTAAAGGGGTGCGAGCGAAGCCCGACGCGCGCGGCGGCGGCGAGGTGACACGACAAAAGAACGCACCGATAAAACTATCGCGACTTAATTAAACGTCCCTTGTTAGCGTGTCCCGGGCCGGCCCCAGCGCGGACAATGAGGTGTTTGCTACAACTCTGGACAGTTAATCAGGTGGTGCGAAGTTATTGCGCGCAGACACCTTACCTCGATAGGGGTTTGTATCAGTACGTAATTTTTTGAACAGCAAAATATCATAACGGCGATACTTTTTACTTAACCATATTGTACCTTGTGCCAATTTATTGAGGGACGTTTGCATTTAGTGTGTGACAAGTAGATAACAGTGGTGGATGTCAGCGTGTCTCATGGCGTTGACGCGCTAAGCCGCGCCGAGTGTCGCCGCCTGATTATCCCGCGTCCGCCGGGAGCCGGTACGTAACTTATCGACGCGCGGCGCTCATAATATCCCACATTTGGGAACGTAGAAATGTAGTCGTCGCCGTTGAGATATAAGAGAAAATGTAATCGAAAAGTAGAAATATTTGAGGACCAGATGCATTTAACTGTGGTCCACATGATCTACCGAACGATAGGAGCTCTCCTGGTAATATGTGTTTTAATGGAGCTCCGCGCCGGCTGGCCGGCTGCACAAACCTTGTCAGTTCCAAAATTGAACGCACAAATCATACTTAAATATCTCATTGAAGCTGGTGGGTCGTACGACGCGGGCGCAGAGGCTGCGTCAATCGTAGTGCTTGCCTCATAGCTTTAACATTGCGACGCTAACTCGTTAGGCATTAACTTTTAACTCGACTTCACTGGAGTTCGTAAATTTTTGTCGGTAAATATTAAAATTCAGCTGGTTCCTTACTTTATTGGTTTGTAATTCAGTTAGATAAACTTCCATGTTTCTGTTTGGTTTTTGACTCGGCAAAGTAAATTCTCGATGAAAGTTTCAAAATACGATAAAGTTGAATGCCCCGGAGATCGCGCGATGTTTTAATCTAAGGCACGCGGCTCGGCTGTGGTTACGTTCGGCGAAATGTTTTGATTGAGGCGCTGCCGCTGCCACGCCCGCGCCGCGCCGCGCCTCCCCCGACAAAGCGCACTAGTTATCAAAGTAATTTGAACGTTTAAGAACTTAGAGTTTATCATTCGGTATCATAAACACCTTCAGTCAGCTAACCGTTATTTACTATGACGTCATTCTTGTAGCTGTTTGTTTCCAACACCATAACGATATTAACTAATTACAATTTTTGAAAGTGGTTTTCTTCTTGATGTCTAAATAAGTACTTGGTTCCTTTAAAGACCGTAAAAATACTAAATTATTCCTCTTGAAATACTTGTTCATATTTTTTATAATCTATTCCGGAATATTTAGATATTTTTTTATTCACAATATTGTGCCGTGGTACGTAGCACACGCGTAGCAAGTTGCTACGACGCGCTACGCCTCTGCGCTGTTTTATGAAGCAGAAGGGGAATAGAAGTGGCTCGGTGGGCTGGGTCACCATGCACTACTTATTTATATTTCCTTAGGTAATTGGTACTATAAATCATTAGTTTGTTTCTACTAAGTAAAAAATATACACTATCTTTTTGTATTTTTTTGAGCATTTTCCATGCTAAGATTACAAGTTATAATGAAGGTAGGTAGAAGGACGCAGGTTCGAATCATGCCCGCCAGCCGATTTTTTCCTTCATTAAAAATAAAAAATATACAGTTTCTTGACACTTAAAGTAAAACGGAGAAGCGTTATGTTATCGGCTACGGTAATGATCAAAGCTATTAAGATGATGAGATACAGATGATGGTACGAAATAATAATTATGAATACGTACGGGTGTGGAGAGCGGCGCGGGCGCGGCGCGGCCCGGCGACGACACGGCCAGGCTGGGCGCACTCGCCGCTTCACCTGCAACACACGCTTAATATGTCACCATCACAAACATCTAACTGTAAGTTCTGAAATAAATAATTATACACATTTTTTTGGCGCTGGCAGTCACGTGACACTTTACAAAGTAAACAAATAAATAATGATCTTTGTATTATAGCATAATACGCTTTTATTAACTTGGTATGTATCTATGAATCTATGTAACAGAATCTTTGAATTTGATTTTCACCCCTTTCAAAACGACGGACGGATTGATTAGACACTTTGCACACACAATTATGTACTTCTAATGACCATACAACATAATGGACACTTACACCCCAACTCAGAGACGTCACTTAACCTTAATGAATCGTTAACAAACAGTGGCTACTATATCTTGACCTATTTTTCCATATTGGAGTTTGTTGTCAGTGTACTAAGATATACTGGGTGTCATTAGCTAATGATTCATTAGATTAAGTGACGTTTCTGAGTACGGCCGTTAGAGATGATCTGATGATGGAAACGGGAGACAGTCGAAGGAAACCCTTAACTTGACAATCATTTAACTTTATTAGAACTTTAGATCTGACTAAAATGTGTCGCAAATAAATGGGTAAGTGTTTACTGATATGGCGAGGCCAGGTAACTTCATCACGGTAAATGCAGAAGCTGCGGATCCGACGCGTCACGCGCCCCCTGTACAAGCGGATAAAAGTAACCAAGTCATTTGTAAACCGCACAAAATCAAATTTATTTTCAAACAACCAAAGGACATTCATCTTGTAAAGACTTGCGTTCTTCAAATTAAGCGCGACATTTTTCATTGGTTTTCTAATGTTGTGTTTCGGAGACACCGAGTCCCGCGGCCGGCCTGGTGCGAGCCGACTGATCTTAGTAACACACCAGTTATAACACCTACTCACGCTCCAGTTGGACGGCGTGTGTGAGGGCGAGGCTGCAGCAGTGACGTCATACATAAATAACGGCAGGCCCGCGCGCCCGTGGCCGCAGCCCACAAACCCTCCGCCTGAGATTTATCCCGTCGGGGAAAAAACCTGATTAATCACTACATTCAAAGACGGAGGCGAGCGTAAGTCAGGACACAAGAAATAATTAATTGGTGCGCGCATCGAGCAGCCCCTCCCCCCGCGCCGCACCGCCCCCCGCCCTCGCCCCCGGCGGCGCTCGTCCTCGAGCCGCGTCTAATGTGCCCGAGTTTATTCAAATTGGCTTCATTAATAGGTGAGGCGGCGCACCTCCACTCGCGCGGTATCGACGACGACCCGCAGCCTGAGCGATGCGGATCTCGCTTTATTGCAGGCAGATACGAGCGGCGAACCTATTCAGAAAACCACGCTATAATGCTCGAGTGGCGCCGCGTGCTGTGC
The DNA here is from genome assembly GCA_946251955.1 of Acronicta psi. Classification (NCBI taxonomy): domain Eukaryota; kingdom Metazoa; phylum Arthropoda; class Insecta; order Lepidoptera; family Noctuidae; genus Acronicta; species Acronicta psi. The sequence continues at coordinate 16,751,341 of OX276470.1, read as the reverse complement.
CGCGTCACTTAGAGACAAGTGAGATTAGGACGGCCGCGCTTGATTGACATATATTATTTTCACCGTCGATATCGATAATCATGCATTACAATAAGTTGGTTTTATTTGTCATAATAGTAACTACAGTTATTACGGAAATATCAAATGGAAGTGATGTGGATTAGGTGTCGCTCAATAATATCCGCGTATAAATCAGCACTTATCAAACGCTACGATGCAAAGCGCTTCATCCCTTGTTAAGCTGAAGGCTTGATGTTTCCCTGAGCTGCCTGTTTTACGAATAATAACAGGATTCCGTGAGTATTCATTCCATTACGTATATTGAGACATTGAAAACTTCGTGCGTTTCAGTGCACTACTACCTACTCCGCACGCAGTCCGTGATTACAGATGAGTGCCGAGGTGTCGCGGGCTGCGGGCGCGCAGCGCGGCGGCGGCGGCGGCGGCGGCGCGCACTTTGCGGCATGTTTTCAATTGCGAGTGTCGCCGGCTGAATATTCACGATGCTGCATCAATATTCATGAATATACCTGGCTCGTGCCCGTCCCCCGCACCCCGCGCGCTCCCCGCTCTCGCTCCACTCTACGTTTGGGATATTTTCAATATAGTTGTTGAATGGTTGTCACGTGATTGTATGGGGCGCTCCGATGTAACGCGGCGCGGCGCGACGTCACCTGCACTAAGTCGCTTGTAAGGTGCTACGAGCTACGCGCTACGAGTTCGTAGCGCTACGTAACAGAACAGTTTTGGGCCATTTTGTACATAAGTAGTATTTACGGAATTTCAAATTTTAATTGATTTATTGATTATTATTCAATTATTTGATTGAGCTCAGTCGAAAAGAAATCAGCTGAGTACCACTCTAGCAATTTATGTTCTTCCACACTGTGGGACTTTCATCGATGAGTAAAATTGTGGGTTGATGAATTATGATATAACGGAGCTGGCTTCCTTCAGGGTAAGAAATAACAACATAATCATAACAAATTGCTGTGAGCGTAAATAATAGAATTACTTGTGGAGTATGTGCGGCGCGGCGTGTGAGTGTGTGAGTGCGCGGCGCGTGGTGTGTGTGAGTGCGCGGCGCGTGGTGTGCGCGGTGCCTACACTACACGCCGTATTAATAACAATAAGCCGCGGCTCGGGGATCTTGTTTGAGAGGAAATCTAATAAATTCCGCGTCTGGCAATCGCTTCCGCTCCGCTGATTGACCTCCTCGGCGTTATTGTCAGCATAAAACCAAACGGAAACGTTTAAAGAATATTATTAAAATTAAAACGTTGTTTTTATAAGAGTAAGGGTGCCATTTACTTACTGCTTTTTACAGATTTAATTTCGGTTTAAAATTATATGAAGAGGTCGTTATTTAAATTAGTCAAGAGCTCCACATTTAGTCATGTATGTTTGAATTCTTTATATTTTATCTACACAGCATAATCTAGTCCCAAACTAAGCGGAGCTTGTACTAAGGGTTCTCCGCGATGGACCGGATATTGATATAAATGTATCTTTCGGATGTATGATACTTGTACCGAGAACTTCGTATTTTCTGTCTTGGTTATTAATACCCTTCCCTTCAGCTAACATACATCCATAATGCCGATCACATGCGCGGATGTGATCCCAGCGTGACAACTACGTTATCGGTCGGGTCAAGCAATGATGATTTTCTATCTGTGAAATTACCAGTAGCAGCTCGGAGTGGATTTGTGCCTGATGGCAATAGGGTCCCCCCCTATTACATGAGACCTAAACATACAGGCGCCCTGTGGGTGTACATTAGTACACGTCAGCCTAACCCTTCGCGAAATACAAGCGTATTTAGTACGAGTAGTAACAGGAAAACTATCTGACTAAAGATGACCGACCCGCGCACTGAACAGCCTGTACGACGTACGTCCGCGTCGAGGAGCTTTACTGAGCTCCACACTAAAGCCACTAGCATTTGTAGGTAAACTGCGTTTGTGCAACGTATCAACATAAACGTCACTAATAATTATACGGGTATCGTTCTTGTACATTTAAAGAGACATACGCGTCTATAGTGAGTGTTATATGGTACCTTCCAGGCTCCCGGTAGCGTCCGGCGCGGAGTGGGCGTGGCGTCGGTGGAGTTATGGCAGCAATAATTCCCGTATAACGTATTATTATAACAGGAGGCGCCGCGGACACGCGGACGCGCGCACGCATTAAACTGATATACAAGGCCTTTTAATTGTTAACACGTACGCGGTGATTGCCGCGCCGCGAGTACTGCCACGGAGTGCGTCACGTTGCCAGAGCAGCTTACCATTAGCAACAACGATGCTCCGCTGAACTTGTAGTAACAAGATAGGTTGCTTAGTGTAGACGTCGGCTAAGAAAGGATTTAGAGACATTATCACGGGGATAAGTCGGGAATTCGGGATCAACGTACCTACGTACAATAAATCACCTGATCTATGGTAATCTTAGACGTACTGATTCTGCTCATCAGATTTCCATTCCTGTAATTTCCTAAAAGTTCAATAGTAAATCAGTAGCAGGATGGTTGCCATTCACCTCGGAACTATGTGGCAACTACGCCAAGAACTCGTCCGGGGTGGTGAGCGTCGTTAGTGACGTCACAATGTTTGGCGCGTGCACGAGTTCATTAGCGATCGATAGTTAGTTGCCGCGGAACTGGCGCGGTTACTTGCTAACTTAGTTGCCGAGTCGGATCCACATTAGCTTTTAATAAGACGTTAACTTTTCGTCGATGAGATATTACATTCATCATGTCATCGATACATCTTATATCTTAGATCTTTGGTTTTCAACTTGTAATCGTTGAAGTGTTCCCCTTAATTCTGATTCTGAATGAATATTTATTTCTGCATATATTTTTAAAGTTACCTGTCAACGATTTCAAATTTTGAAATACTAACTACTCTTTTATTGTTGTTTTACCGACGAGACAATTTGATGACCCTGCACAATTAGCAATTAGTAGAAACAAACCACCTCGGAGCGGCTTCAAACTTACTATAGCTTTATAAGCTAATAAGCTTAATGCCAAAGGAGAGGTGTTACACCACTCTAGCACAATATTAGTTTGTCCCCAATCGTGTCGTCGTTGCTTGCCCGCCGCCGCTCGCGCGCGCCTCCGGGTTCATTAACGACTGTTTGAATACGACTGATGCAGTTTTGACGATCGATAAGAATAAGATAACGTTTGATTTTAGACTTCGTTGGTATACCTAGTGCATGAGCAGCGTGAATACTGATCAAGTTCATTGCTATCTTTGCGCCAGAACTTCAATAGGTACTACTAGGTACTTTTGTAAATTCGGTACGAGTGGGATGCTGATGAGATGTAATTTTTAGGGTCTCGTATTGGCTTTTAATATTATAACGTGGTAGGTAGGTACCTAGATTGATTCCGTATATTCATATATTTACTTTTAAAAAGGTAAAGGTAGGTACTTACAGTAATTGTTGGGTATTAAGTCTGGCTCAGCGTCGTCGTGGTCCTGCTTGAGCGGCACGGGCGGCGCGGGCGGCGGCTTGGCGAGGCGCGGGCGGCGGCGCCGGCGCAGCGCCAGAGCGCACGCGCCCGCCACCAGCGCGCACACCACGCCGGCGCCCGCGCCGAACGCGCCCACCACCCCACTCACACCCAGCTGCGCCTCCGTCGCTGCACACACACAAACACACCAGTTTTAGCAATCGCACTTACGCCTTTTGACGACTGGTGGGTAATTTAGGTCTGACGATTTCAAGAGAATCATTCAGCCTTCGTCAGTCTCATGTAACAACACCGACGAAAGTTAATGTGTGTATGTAGGTAATAGGTACACATCAGCCTAACCCTTCAGGGATACAGGCGTGAATGTTAGACGTAAGAACAACTCCTTATTACTACGTTTAAATAAATCTTTCAATAAACTCAACATGACCGGTACTATAATCTACTTTGCAGAGGAGCCGTTATTTGAATTGTAGATAAAGCTTGCTATGATTTTTTCCTCTTCCTTTCAAATTAAAAGTGCAAGTCGATATCCAATCGCGAGACAGCCGGCGCGGCGCCGGCATTAGCATTTGTATAAAAAGACCGGCGTGAGCGTCCGCAGAGTCGTTACCTTCATAACTTAATTAAAAGCGTCGCTAACTCTTCGAGTCCCCGGTGTACTGTGTGCGCGAACAATCTGTTTTACTGACACGTGTATCTATGTCTCTCACCGGTGCGTGCTCCTACTGGCTACTGCGACGGTGCCCCTGCATGGTTGCACATCCTACATGCTAAAACCGCTACATACGTATTTCACCCTGATTATGTAATTTCTCTAGCTAGACAATAGATAGTGTTCTCGAGCCATACACTGCACTCCGTATTCGTCATTATTCGATTGCAAGATGATTCGATTCGATATTCGTGTTCCGCTCGACGAAAGACGGGAATTCGAACAAGTATTCTGAACTCCGTCGGCAATATCTCTGCAGTGACCGAGTCGCCGCGGGAACACAATTACGAAGCACCTTATTAAAATGAATAGGGCACAAGAATGCGCCCCCCTCACCCCGCCCCCTGCGTCGCTTGCTGCAATTCAAAGATCAACTTGCAGCTCGCTTCGTACTCGACTCCTCGAGCTGAGCGCCGCCGCACCCTCCACCGCCAAAGACTCGTCGAGCGTACACTTCGCTTTTGAAGTTAGTTCTAATTTTCGTTCGCAAATACCTACAAGTTACCTACACCTATGAAAAGCAATGAATGGTTCTGGCAAGAAACTTAATTAAAATAAAACATTTTAACTTTCCTAATATTCGTTACCTTTAAAGGATCGTGTCAGCGCGGACCAGATAAAAATAAAAATGATTGGCAATACTTATGGTGTATGTCTCTATAATCGCTAAATATAATACAAAATCATTTTTTTTAAATACGGCATGCATAAGTTTTTTTGCAATATAAGTTTGGCGTGTCGGCTGCGTGTCCGCTGCGTGGCGACTGCGTGGCGGCGGCGTGATGCTGTCCTATTCGTAACGTTCTTCAATAATTAATTAGGGGCAGGTGCGTGCACCGGATCCACGGGATTTACTCTCACTCTCGTTTTTTTTTAATTTTTCAAGGAGGCAGCTATCTCTGAAATCCTTCTTAAATTAATATTGTATATTATTTTACGAGCGCCTCTAAAGGGAAAGACGTGATTAATATTGTGAATTTCAGCGTTCTGAAATAATGTTTTGGCCATATTACCTGTAGGTAGACATGTACTTACCTATACATTTTAAAATTTGAGTTTTTTTGATCACTGCTGAAAATACCCATGTCATGAACACTTCTTTGAATATAACCCTCTTATGCGCGGTTGTGGTGTGTTTGCGCCTACGTAAACGTGCGCTGCTGAAAGTTCAATGTTTTTGTTTCAAATAAGCTTTTACAAGCATTTATGAAACGTTAAATGATTCTAGTTCAACGCACGGTTCCAAAAAGTTACTCCTATGTAGAAAAATGCGGCAAGAAACTCCATGGATACTCTTTTAAAAAATTACTGAGGTATTGTGTTGTGCGGCGCGCGACACTTTGTTTACACCTCGCTATGAAAACGAGAAAACTATTCCATTATGCAGGTGTTCTCGTTTTAGTTTAGTTTTCAGTTATTTTAGTGTTGACTATTGGCATTGTCGTGATGGATGTGCTGCACAGTGCACATTGCACAGTTGTGCACAACGTGCCGTGACGTCAGGCTGTTCGTGCGACCAAGCACTTGCACAGCGACGAGTGATGCTCACTGCTCCTGCTAACTTTCGTCGTTCAAAGGGTTGATGTTGGAATTTTTTAAATAAAATCAAAAAGGTGCTAAACTATAATGATAATGATAATTTATAATGGTATTTTTGACAAGCCCTCTGGCTTGGGTTTGATTTTTAGGTTATTTTGACGTTCAAATCTTTGTCGTATTTCTCAGTATTCCGGTTAGACCACGACTAACTATACCATTGTATTTTAAAGATTATAAGGAATAAATAATGTAACATTACTGAAACATATATTGTTTTATTCCTTATACTCTTGTGGTGTATAGTAATATACACCACAAGATTTGTGGTGGGCCTATACTTCGAACAAAAAAAATGTCTCCTTTAATTTAAATATTATTAATATCTTCGTTTAATGTTTGTTTGGCACCAGCTCTAAATTTGTTATTAAGACTAACAAGGTTTTATTTTATTTTTCGCTATACAGTTAAGTACTTTATCGTTTGTTTAATTTTTTGTTATGTGTATTTCATATTTATTTAAATTATTAACTCTAATAACAAGTACCTATATGATATGTATCGTAATAATTATGTTATGTATAAATACCTAGTATTACGAATTATGTATAAATCTTTATCTCTTCTAATAAAAGTACATTTGTTCCTTTCGGTTCGCCATGAAAACCTTAGGACAAAATACGTTACATAGCTGTCTGCGACACATTGAACTGAGTAAAATAAGTAGGTACACATAACACCCGTTAGAGAATACCAATACTTTTTTAAAATTTTAATTTTCGGCCTCATGCTCAGCATCTCAGTACACTAGGTAGTACGGAGTACGCGACGGGTAAGACTATCAAATATTCTTATCATTTGAAAGCATTATTAAGTACCTATAGCAATAGCAATATCAATACTTGTGTACAATCATATCCAATATAAATTCATACACAGGTTGACAAGGAGCCGCCGCCGCCGCCGCTGTATCAAAGGAGAATGTTATATCTACCACTAGAATATATTACGTTATTGGTTTGTTAGTTTTATTCGCGTCTCGAGAGGGCGCGCGCGACGCGACCTGATATTTTCTCATGTAACAATGTACACGAGTGGCTCCAACTCTCTGCCGGCTGCCGATATTATTCTTCAGGACAAATAAGCTTTTTATTAAAATAAAACTCAACTACACTCACAATGGTGCTCGACATTTGGTAGAGGAAATATATTATTATGTTACTATCAAACGCTTCCCGGAATCCCCCAACGTATTTGAATTTGAAGGACTAGAAAGTATCTAGGATTGCTTTTTTTCACGCATTTGCATTAAGTAAATTAATGTAAATATGAATCATAAGGGGCGGTATTAATGTTCCAAGTTGTAGCACGACGCGACGCGGTGGCTGTGCGCGACACGGCGCGGTAAATTACTCGCGTTACGTTCTATTGCTGTTGTTACTTGTTATGCGAAGATTATAACTTGCAAACTATTCGCGACGTGTTGGGCAATTGAAACTACATATAATTTCATGTTCGGTACTGTATGGATGTGTTACCTACATTTAACTTAATTCACACGTCGTTGGAATTCATATTACTAGATATTATGATTAGGCCCAATCTCGTAGCTCTAACTATTTACGTTCTAAGTACTGAGTGGCAATGTGCGCGAGCTATGTACTCATAGCAAAGCTGAGATTGCTTTTATCGGCGCAAATAAGTGTCGTTTTTGTTAGAGAACTCTTTCTTATATTACTAAAAGTGTAAAATATAATTAATATACATATGTGTGATGTAGTCTAGAATGCCTCACACAAAGAGGCCCCACGCCGCGCCGCGCCGGCCGGCCTCGCTCCACCCGCTCGCTGCACTCGCCGATAAATCATCAGACGCCGGCCGATTCGTAAAAACGACGATGAAATGAATAATCATTATTCATTGCACTTTATCAGTGATTTATTACACCGTTATTGTATTTTTCCGCGGCTCGTAATTAATACGACAAATTTGATCCAAAATATTGCGTATTGATTGCGAAAACGAGACGGTTTTCCGGTTCCAATTTGATAAGTTGATTGTTGTAGTGTTTTTTACTTAGGAACACTGTTAGAATTCAATAAATAAGAAGGCAAAACAGATTTTTTTAATTACGAATATTTGTTATGTGCAATTATTGTGGTTGTGCTGATAAAATACGATTTTCGGTACATATATGAAGAATTTACGAAAACTAATACATAGGTAAACATTTTATAAATCTACGATTTTATAATGTAGTAGGTATGATTGTAATATGATTAATATGATTATGATTATTAATATGATTAATATTGCAAAACTATACATTATAAAATCTATATCATAATCTAACCAAACTAATGCGACTATACCGATGTATAGTCGCATTGACCGGGTGCAATCGCGCGGGATAGAGCGCTACGCCTGCGCAGTGGGCAAATGTTATACTGGTTTGCACCGCCCGCGCCCGCGCCCGCGCCGCCATGCACCCAAACAATTATGAAATGTCCAGAAGGTCCACCGTTAGTATAACATTTTTTGTAAATATAAATATAACAAAAATATCGACTGATAACGTACGTACCTAATCTATGGTTCCAGTTGCGGGCCTCACTGTTGGCACTGTGGGCACGGCGCTACATATTTTAGCTCACATTATTATGTGCCCATTTTCCGCGTTTATTGTGGCGCATGAATAAAACGTTGCCGTCCGCACTAGCGGAATAAACGCGGTAACTTGCTCAACTTACTGCTAATGTTTGCTATAAAGTGTTACTATAGTCAGTAACACGAGAGTGTCGATGTTGCACTCTGGAGCTATCGGCTACTATCACGTACGTAAGGAGAGCAGACGTAGCGCTAGCTTTGCTAGTAGCGTCGTGAATATTAAACCGCTGACACGTTGAGCACCTCGGCCGGCAGGACACACAGAATGGCCTGCAGGTACACTTACACGTGCTGGCCACGCCACTGTCAACTGTGTGCTGTTGTATAGGGACGCTGCGCTGTGGCGGCTCGTGTCACCGCAACGGCCACGGTTACAAGTTATGTAATGTTAGTTATCGAACGCGCTCCATACTATGCTACACGCCCAACTTAGTAGTATATCAGCAGGGAACGGCTGCACTTCACATAGCGGCTTTTAAATGTTAAAAGGGAATTTATTTAAATAGGTAATGTGGTTGTAGCGCTATCATGTGTGACAATACCAAAGTGGCGGGTACGTCGGCGTTCTGACTTCAGCCGAGTGTAATGGGTCTAAAACAAAAGGCGGATTAGAGTGGCGCGCGATCATATTTCAGCGCGGGCAGGACGGCTCGAAGCGGTTGATTTATTCGAGCTAGCGGCTCGACTCCACTGAATACGGCTCAAATAGCCGACTAACAAATGGCCGCGCGGGCCGAACGCCAACCAAATAAAAATGATATGTTAGGCGGCATAATTTTAGTCCAAATCCGTGGTAGGTTCAACTGTGCTTTTACTTCTTTGATTTAGTGATATGAAGCTAATCAATGAGGAAACACTACTTTTATTACTTCGGGTCGTAAGCCCACGAGCCGTATATAAAGCACCTCGTTGTCTGAGCAGTGCCTCGACCATGAGTTTTTCTCAATAGACTCGCTAGCGACGCCGTAAAATATTTGTATGGAAAATACTCACAGCGCCTCTAGCGGTTACGTAAGGAACTAAAACCTGCTATGAGATTACAGCGTTTCGATGCGTAAAAAACCTATCGAAAATCATTCGATAGAACTCATGGTTGAGGGGCTGGTGTGTGTCAAAGGTGTCATTAGTATCGCAATGAGCTCTATCGCTGACCCAGTCGCGCATTGTTTCAACGAGCGGAGCGTGTGTGTGTTGCAGTACGTATGGTTGACGGGCAACATTACCTCGTCGCGTATTTATGAAGACAGGGGACGTGTGCAGGCGTGTAAATCATTCATGAAGCGTGTGGAGCGCGTTACCGTATTGCTACGTAGTTGCTACTAACTGCGGCGTCGCGTCGCTCTGTGAGCCCGTGCCGTGTACACGTGACTGCAGCCGCGTTTGTAGTGTTGCGTATACCATCACATACTTAGACCACACACTTGAGTATCGAAGACATGGTATGAGATGGCAACAAAACTGACTTAAAATATTATATAGAAAAAAGAAAGAAATACCTAAACACTTTGTCAGCTGCAATATGCCTTGTAGGAAATGCGGAAATATATTTATTTAGAGAGAGGAAATACCTCAATCTTCAAGTGCTACTTGCTACGTGGTGGATTATAGCTCGGACTAGCTCATACCTAAATATGCGTTCAATCAGCTGAAAATCGGCCACTGTTTTTACTTCATGTATTGCGGGTAATCCAAATTGGTTGTATACACCGAGTGGCCGGCGCGGGCGGACTCTTCCGCTGTTTACTTTCAATTTCGTTCAAAACTTATCGGCATTTGTTTGTAGGCGGTGCGCCCGGCATTTGCGCCCGGCCGCACCTCGTCCTCTACTTGAGGTACTGTCAGTGATGGCTTGTTCACCTAGCCGCTAAGTACCTAAATTAGGTAATTTTCTTAAAATGTTGTAAGTGTTTCATAAATACAGTTTACAAAATTTTACTTAAGTACTTAGGTACATGATTATTGTATATTCTATTTGTTATGTATATCGATCTCCTGACAGTATGACCTGACCTGGTCAAAAATAATATCATTTATCATTTCGAGTAATTTTATAAAATGAAATATCTTGTTTATTAGCTATTGAAATAACTAAACATTCATCCGCACAACCGTAAAACGTGAAGCTTAGAGGCTGCGTGACGTGTTTGTCAGCGAAGATGAATTGTGTGGTACCTCCACACAATAAATATTTAACGGCTGCACATCCCAAAATGATCGCTCTTCAGTGAAATATATTCATTACATACGTCTCGTCACCATCAGTACCTAACAGATTGATGTGGTCCTGGTCCGCGTGTCTGCGCCGGGTCCATGGACCGTGTTTAATTAATATCAATTGGTTTCATCAATAAATATTACAGACGTAAGTGTAGTTCGTCAGCTTCAGGGGTGAAATTTCCAAATCCTGTCAATTTACCACAAAATCAGGATCGAGCGAACGAAATCAGACGGTCCATATTATAAAAAGCGTTGACCGAGCCTCGGTCCTCCGAGGCGAGAAATTAAAGGTCCCGCATGTCGACGTCGATAGCACACGCATTAGTTTTTCCGCATCACTAGCCGGCTCGAGTGATGGCCCACTTATTTTTGTCAAGCAACACAAGATTTTTCACTGATGCCTTCAATGTTCTACATGAACAAATAACTAAATTGAGTTTGAATCGCCGGTAAATTGATAGACCTTCACGACGACGATATTTAATGTTGTTTTTATTAAAATAAATACCTAAATTCGATCTAAGGATAACATACATAATCCACACATAAGTGCCATCACAATCTAACTCCAAACTACTTACTGAGAATTGCATAGGAAATCCCATAATATAGAAAGTCCCAATAACAATGTTGTAAATTCGTACTTAAAATAGGTAACATAAGAAACCCCCGGACCGACACAAACAATTATTAGTAATCCCATAAAGATTTGTGTCCAATGGGAATCGAATCTACAACTTCGTGATCAGCAGTCCGACAGTTAATTGGACTGTGACTGTGTGATTTTTAAGTCTTCGAGTGGACTTCGAGTAGATGCGTAGCCCGGATCTACTGATCCTGCAAGTTGCGTTATAAGCAGTTAATTCTCAACAAAAATAACTACTTGGATGATGAATGTTAGTGTGGCAGTGGGTAAACGAAGGACTCTCGCGGGATGGTCGCGACTCGCGGCTGGAAGCGGCAGCTCGACGCGAGGCGAGGTGACGACCGAGGTGAGTCGAGGCGGTCGCGGCGCATACACGAGGCACCTCGAGGAGAGCCTCTTGATTAATCTCACCGGTAAATCCGAGCTCGTTTAATTAAAATGGGATTATCTTGAGGTTGCAGAGCGCGGCGGCGGTGGCGGCCTACTTGTGCAGCGATCGATGCTGACCCGCCCAGGTGACAAACAGTGTAATTTCGTGTGATCCGCTGTTTGTTATTACTGATTTTAAACAAAATAAAAATTAATTGTATTGCTTCATCGTTTTATTCAGTAAGTGTACCAACATTTTGTTCGTCGCCGCCGGCTCCGCCGTGTGTCGTGCCTCGCCCCGTGTAGTGCGGCCGCCGAGCTCTGCACGTCTTGGCCGCTACTTTTCCTGGTTACTTATATTTCCCGGGCGAGGCTAATGTTTTCCCTCAGCTAATAATTCGCAGAGGATAAAGGCCGCTCGGCCGCCACTTAGTGCGCCGCCGTCGGCTGCGGCTCCCGGGGGACCCGCCCTTTACCCTCCAAATTGAGTTTCGCTGAGTGATTTAGAACAAAAACTAGTTATAGACGAGTGCCGCCGCTCGTATGTTTCAATGGCGAGTTAATGATTGTACTTAAATGTCGTGCCGGTATTCTATTCAAAGCTCTTCGGCGAGTCTACTATTTGAAATCTTTTCAATCGAGCAAAGTGACGGGCCACAGAGTTGTGTTGAAGATGGATGGAAAACGAACGGGATCGCTCCAGGGGCGGATGATATATTTTTGAAATTGCTATTGACATAACCAATTAACCATGGACTCTCGGGTATATTCATAGGTTTCGAGGTGCTATCAGAACGTTTGTGACTGAGAGGGTACTAAAGAGTAATTATAAATGTTCCTTACTTAATTTAACTTGAAGAAAAACATCGTGTGACATTTACTTGACAGCTTGGCAGTCTGCCATTCAACAGTAGGTCAGAGAGGTGTAAAGTATAAGCCTTACCTCTGTCACTGTGACAGGAGAGCCATACCCAACAGTGGTGGGACAAGATATGTGGATTGATTATGATAATGATTGTGCTGCTTCAGCTTTGCATTAGTGGTCACTGACCTGTTCGTTTCTCGGGGTCCCTGAACAGCACGTCGTCGAGCTTGGCGGGCGCCGAGCGGCCCTTGGAGTTGAAGGCGACGGCCACCAGGCGGAAGCGCACGTCCCACTCCAGCCCGCGCACCGTCCACGACGGCTCCTCCGACGTCAGGTTCACTCTACAGTGATACATTGCAATCATTACTTAATTGGTCTACGATCAAGCTGTTGAATCAAAATTAATAGTTATTTTCATCCCACCATCTCGGAAAGAGTATTTTTACTCTTCGATATCTGAGTGCAAAAGTCGTTTTTATCCTCTAGAGAGACAAAGTAAATTGAATTTAGAACATCGTGCTTTTACCCCCCTGGCGCCTAATTTATCATACAACTTTTTTTTTATTTGTTAAAAACTCAGACTTGGAACCTTCCCTAGGTTCCTAGTCTAAACGCAACAAAGTATCGATATATGTCGAATCGATATTTTTTGAAAATATCAGTATCGATACTGATATTTTTATTTAAAAATATCGATATATGGGCGATATATCTTAAAACCCAAATTATAAAACAACAAATCAAGTCGACCAAAAACAAAAAATACATTAAATATAATTTGTTAAAAAGATGTTAGTATAAAAAAAGTATTCTTTTTGAGATTTTATAATCTTAAAACTTATAAATGTTTATTGGTCTGTAAAAAATATAGATTTTTATACCTTTTCGACACTTTGAATTTTATATCGATGCATCGATATATCGAAATATTAAATATCGCTCAAAAATATCGATACATAAAAAAAAATATTATTTCAACAAGAATATCGGAACTTTCTTAAGTCACCAACACCAACATTACAATACCTAACAAAAATATTACACTCAAGTAATTGTAGCAACGTTACTTTCAATTTCTCTTAATTATACCTAGTATTATTTGTTATAATTTAAAGAATAGGTATTCTGTAAAACTTACCTATCATATAGTATTTAATACCTAAACTCAAATAAAAGTATCTTGTGGTTGTATATTTTTTTTAGTCATTTCCTCGGTGAGGTGGGATGAAAAGTTACGTGTTGCACTCGAGTGCAAAAATTTTTCACCTTGTGCTCTTTTAATTCCCTCGCTGACGCTCAGGATTCAAATTGAGCACGCGGTTAAAAAGCAACTTTGCACTCTTGTATAACAAATAACTATTGTTATACAAGAGTGCAAAGTTGCTTTTTAACCGCGTGCTCAATTTTGATGACCGAGCAAGCGAAGGATTCTAAAATTGAATCACGAGCGGAGCGAGTGATTCAAAAATTAGAATCCTGAGCGTCAGCGAGGGAATTAAAAGAGCACAAGGTGAAAAATCTTTGCACTCGAGTGCAACACGTAACTTTTCATCCCACCTCAGCGAGGAAATGACTAAAAAAAACATTTACAACCACAAGATACTTTTATTTCATTTTAGGTATTAAATACTATATGATAGGTGTTTTACAGAATAGAACTCAATACTCAACACTCAACACTCAACACTCAACACTCAACACTCAATACTCAATACTCAATACTCAACACTCAATACTCAATACTCAATACTCAACACTCAACACTCAATACTCAATACTCAATACTCAATACTCAATACTCAATACTCAATACTCAATACTCAATACTCAATACTCAATACTCAATACTCAATACTCAATACTCAATACTCAATACTCAATACTCAATACTCAATACTCAATACTCAATACTCAATACTCAATACTCAATACTCAATACTCAATACTCAATACTCAATACTCAATACTTTATTGCATTCCATAATGTGTACATTAGTTGGTAGGTATGTAATACTAGAGAAATTGAAAGTAACGTTGCTACAATTACTTGAGTGTAATATTTTTGTTAGGTATTGTAATGTTGGTGTTAGTGATTTAAAAAAGTACACCAAGAAAGTTCCGGTAGGCTTGTTGAAAAAATATCGATACATCGATATATCGATATTATTTTTTTAATGTATCGTTATTTTTGAGCGATATTTAATATTTCGATATAAAATTCAAAGTATCGAAAAGGTATAAAAATCTATATTTTTTACAGACCAATAAACATTTATAAGTTTTAAGATTATAAAATCCCAAAAAGGAATACTTTTTTTATACTAACATCTTTTTAACAAATTATATTTAATGTATTTTTTGTTTTTGGTCGACTTGATTTGTTGTTTTATAATTTGGTTTTTAATATATATCGCCCATATATCGATATTTTTAAATAAAAATATCAGTATCGATGCTGATATTTTCAAAAAATATCGATTCGACATATTATATCGATACTTTGTTGCGTTTAGACTCGGAACCCAGGGAAGGTTCCAAGTCTGAGTTTTTAACAAATTAAAAAAAAGTTGTATGATAAATTCGGCGCCAGGGGGGTAAAAGCACGATGTTCTAAATTCAATTTACTTTGTCTCTCTAGAGGATAAAAACGACTTTTGCACTCAGATATCGAAGAGTAAAAATAGTCTTTCCGAGATGGTGGGATGAAAAATAAATTATATTGTCTTTGTATAGATGAGTAGAAATGTTGACAGATTAATGTGTAGGTAGTATGTGGGACAGAATTACGCTACAATAAAGTATTGCCGATGTCAAACAAAAGTTTATATTAAGTATTAATCATATTTTATTATGTTGTCGATGACTGCCAAATTGGAATAACAAGTTAAATGTTATTAGTAGCATTATTAATAACGCGGCATGCATCGCCATTACCGTCACGTTAAAACCTCATTTCAAGTATATTAATATCATATTTCCTGTATTCTGGCTTAATACCAAAAATGAGCTTGTAATTATACCTGAGCCAGGGCTTGTCAAACTTTTAATTTGTCAATGTTTTTATTTATGATAGCGATTATATTCCGTACGGACGCTCATTACAGGGAGATGCGGAGAGCGAGAGCGCGGCGGGGAGGAGAGGAGACCTTGCCGGATTTGGGAATAGCCGACCCTTCTTTGTACGCTGAATATGGTTTTAAGTAGTGACTGAAAATTAGAGAGCGGAGATGATCACCCACGTACAAGTAAAGTGGATCATGTTATATGAACTTAGGTTTAAAAGCTAGAAAGCCTTATGAGCCAATCATAGATTTCTAATTGTCACTTTGCGTTTTGGTAATTGGTATGGAAAATTATTGATCTGGATGAAGTGAGTAACAAGAAAACCGGGATCATTATTTAAATTATTATGTCCCATAATGCATAGCCGTTGTGGTGATCCCACGCGTGGTCCGTGCCCTAGAGATGTCCCATCAGAACAAAGATTGTTATCCCGCGCCACAGATCCTCGTCGCCGGCCGCCCGCGCGCCCCACGCAGTCGCGCCGCATCCGCACGCCGCCGCGCCGACACCGAGCCGAAAAGTAACAACGATAACATTATTCTCGCTTAGGGAATTATATCGTGCGCTTTGTTAATTTGTTCGCTTTTTTATACCTGTTTGTTTGCTAAAGGTATTTTCATTTTCACGTTTCCGCGATGGTTTCCGTGTTTGGAAATCGCCGTGGCTACAAATGGACGTCCGCGACAAACCACAAACTTGTTTGTTTTCTGTTAACTTTGTTAATTTTTATTGTTTATACTCGTAATACCTACAAATATATTTGCAGTCATGCATGTTTAATAATTATGGAGGTTATTTATTTAACATGAATCACGCTGAAATCCTCGTAGTCCATTACTGAGTGATGAACTCGCCCAACGGAATATGGTGTCCAGGATCACAGCCATGTTCAGTAAGTTCAAGCCAGGGAAGAGCTGCTCGTCCTCCCCGCCGCTACTACTGCGGCCTGTTACCAGTCCGTGTCGCGCATAAGTTATAAAGGTAGCCGCTGACGTCACGTAATTATAATTTAATACGTTATTGCGCGTAAACGCGTACACGCCGATTTCGATCCGAACAAACATTTTACGACGTAATAAAAGTGTTTCATATTTAAAAAAAACTCGTTATCCCCGCTTTATTACTGCTAATGGCGAGCTGGGAGCCATCATCTGTTACTCTTTATTGGAAAATATTTAGGTGCTTTAATTCCCCAGTAATTACAATGATGGCGCGCGGCGGCGGCGCGGCGGCAGCGCGGCGTCATGCAATGAACATTATACACGAGTCAGCTTTGCATATTTTGTAGCTAATTGTTCATAATGCAAGATATGTGTATAATCTTATGAAGAGCGGAGCGTTCAGCGTGGAGCAGGGCCGGGCCGGGGGGAGCACAGTTACCTACGTTTACTATTCACTGAGCGAACTGCGCGAGCAAGTTTTGTGTAGAGCGGATCTGTGATTACAGAATTAATATGTAGCGATGCTGTTATGATGATAGCTCGGGAAGCGGGCTGTGAACATTAATAGCCTATTTCTAGGCATATTAAACGCTCAAATACATGAATACAAAATAAGACACGGGGTGCGCGTCGTGTAGCTAGCGACTGGCGCAGCGAGGTGCGAGCCCGGGGACGCCCGACATGTTCATTCATAATTAACGTTGTTTCCAACTTTAATGAGGCCCCAATGTTTACACGGGATTTTACTTTGGGACTTCTACCTGCGCGTCGTACTACAAATTTTGTGATAGGAAGGAATGAGTTCTGAGGTACACGAGGTCCGCCCGCCGGAGTCCATGTGCGCTGGGTCTAACTTCTATTACTCCAGTATTAAGTAAAAACGGTAAGTATGCGGTATACAGTAAACGGTATACGTTTTTACTTAAATACTTAACAATCATTGTTATTAGGCAAATTACGTACTTAATGGCTGCAGAATAAGGCTTTCATCTTTAGCAGTTCCATAAAAATAATAAAATATCGGGGTCGCTCGCGTTTCCATATCCATTACGGTTCCGATACACATTATTTCACTTAAGCCGGTGCGTTCGGGGAAATATAATAAAGGAATTTTGTAATAATACGGTGTCGTTAAGTCTGCGCACGTCACCGGGGCGCAGCTTGAGAGGCCAGATTGCCTCTGTAATATTAAAAACAATGCTCGCACTCCCGCCCGCGCGCCGCGCTGCCTACTAGTACATCGCCGCTCTGCCAGTTTTGAGAGTTTGACTCAAGATCTGAATGACACGACGACTGACAATTTGATGTCTATTTCAGAAAGCCTTGCTGGGATGCAAACTGGTTTTTCAGATTTAGCATACCATAACAAACCATTAAAACGTCTACTCTTCGTAGAAGTAAGCATAGTCCGGAAAGTACGTTGATACCAGACCCACTAGCCGTCACTTGGGGGGTATCACGCGACTGCCTCCACCAGTGGGCGCTATAACAGCTATCAGTGATGTCACACTATTACTAACATGTTTCCGTCACTCTGCGCCGCCATACGAGAGCGGAAATACTTATTACGACTACCGCAACATTGCAGTACTAAACATTGCTGGAGCTAGCACTTGGGAATTCATTCAAGTAAACGAGTGTATTCATCTGAGGATAAAGTGTTGGTCCTTCCTGTATCGATAGTCATAACTTCTATTGTCTCGGTTGAACAAGCAGATATTTATAATGCAGTAACAGGTTAAATGAATGAATATGACACTCGATAATTTTGGTGCGGTATTTCGGAAGGATAGATTCAGTCCAACTTTAATGCGAGAGAACGAGACAAGGGTGTTTTATCAGAATATTACATTTCTGACAGTGGGATTAGATATCTGCGAAACTCCATACTGGCTAACCTTGGTGTCCTGGTTTGTCTAGTTCGAAAAGACATGGTCTTACCGGGGCACGGCGCTGTCCGCGTACACCTCGAGCAGGAACCGCTGCGGCAGGCCGCCGTCGAAGCCCGCCACGCACGACACCTCCACCGAGTCCGCCGTCTGGTTCCACAGAGTGCAGTTCCGCGGCGCGTGCGGCTTGCCTGCTCGTCATAACAAGAATTTCTTCCTATAATGGTGTAATCTTAATGCAGACTTACTTATATATATATAGCTAACTGTTGAATGAGTCAGATTCATTCGACGTTATCTAAGTTCCATCTTTGAATAAAACTTTTTTAATAGGGTAGATAGAAAGAAGATGCAAGTGTGGACTGATTAGTGTAGTTTTGAAATAAAATATTTTGAATTTGAAAAGCTTCTGAAGAAGAAAGAAGAAATTACGTGATAGTTCGCAGGTGATACGAGATGTTAGAAACCTAGTGTAGTAACAATTAAACAAGGTGTGCTCACCAGCTGCTACCATCTGGAAGACGCACGGCGTGAGCTGCGCGCCCACCTCGTTCGACGCGGAGCATGACAGCGTGCCATAGTCCAGGTCCGCTACCGGGGTGTACCTGGAGATCACATCCCGAGATGAACAACACAGTATCACTCGCAGCAATATTGTAACTTGACTTGGCGACCTGCTTTATAGTTTAATCATAACGAATATTTGTACTGGTAGGTGTGAATGTATAGTTACTTGAGGCTGCTGGCGCTGCCGTTGGAGGTGTATCTGTCGGCGGCGACGTCGAGCGTCTCGCCGGAGTTGTTGAACTTCCACTTGAAGACGGCGGCGGGCGGGTCCGCGTCCACCTCGCACACGATCACCACGGACTCGCCGCGCGCCGCGCCCACCACCGACACGCCGCCCGCGCGGCACGACGGAGAGTCTGCGCACACCACACACGCAAACATTACATCCAAACATAAATACATTAACTGTTTACTTATACTATACATGGATCTAGGACTCAAATAGTTTTCACACCACTATGTATAAGACACCTCTATTTCGAACCACTTCAAATATATTAGGACTTTCTTACGCCTAGATTACATCGACAAGCTCCAAGATAACTCATGTCGATAGTCGTAACAGATACCCAAGATTTTATCTTGAGCTAATCAATTTATAGAGGGCTCTGCCAGTTATCTAGTAACAACTAAGCTAAGTGGCCGTCTGTACGGTGAGGTATGGCGGTCGTTCCGCAGAGTGGAGTCACAAATCTCGCTACGTTTCTGTATGGGCGTCGGAATAGCGCCAGTAATGGCGTTACGTGATGGTGCGTGATACGAGCCGGAGCCGGCGCGACGCACCGACACCTGCCCGCGTATGTGTTGTAATAGGCTCTGCGTGTCGAATGTATTGTTCAATCGTGACATAATCAACGCTATTAAAGTAATTCCGCGTTTATTTTCAGCATCTCGATTTAATTAATAAGAGTAACGATTTAATATCAGAATGATTGCGTACAATACGATATCTAAACTTATAAAATGTTAAGCCCTAGAGCTTATTCACAGGAATACATTTACAGGAAAATGTATCCCTGTCTTCCGTAACCTTGACCTGAGATCGTGCCAATGCATGCAACACAAATCTCAAGTACAGTTACTTAGTTATTTTTGCGACCTTTGTCTGAGATAAGTTTATTTATTTTTCCAATGGACACGTGCGACATGTTGTGAGTGTGACTTGTGACAATACTTATCACGTGAGTTAATTACTCAAGTACACTGAAGCGTGCGTGAGATTGCAGGCGACATGCGATGCGATTTCACGTTGCACATTGTAGGACGCGTCCAGCCGGGCGCGACGTCGCGTGCTAATTGGACGGCGCGGCGTGGACGCGTCCGAGCGCCCGCCGCCGACTGCGACGATCTGTGTGTGCTGGATGTTGCTCTTGTAAGTACTAATTATTATGAACATGTAAGCGAAATCACAACACATGACATATTAAACACATATAACTATCGATAGTTCAATATTTTTATAGGGCCTATAGCGCCGTATTTATTAGCTAAGCCTTATCCCATTCATCACACCAGATTTTGTTAAACTATTTTAAATAGCTGTGTAACAAAATGAGGTGTGTGAATTCAGCGAGTGGCAAAGGTCACGGGTGCCGTTAGTCGGGAATTAGGGCCAAGCAGTAATTATGTGGTCGCGGGTCACCCCTAATAGCAGGCAGCCGCGACACCGCGCGACCAGCGCTGTGCTACCCTCGCCCGCATACTAATTAACTACCTACTCACCAATTAATAAAGACCGGTCGAAATGAAAGCACCGATACATTTAGTTTGATTTGATTAGTTTTACCCTTTCTGATCGAAATAAAACGGGGCGGGAGGACACAGCTGCGATAGCGAAATCTCGAAACATTAAATCCGATACAAAACCTATTTAAATAGGTAATGTAAAACGTAATAGGATAATCTACCTCCAAATAGGATTCGCAAGTTATTTCAACAAAAGCCAGTCAAGACTAACGGCATCGGGTCATGAATAAAATTGCTTCGATCGTAACGAGCAATAACAACAACTTCATTACAAAACATTTTTTCTTGCGAAACACAAAATTTATTGCGACATTACTCGCAGTTATGTTCGCCATTAAAAATTCCCATCTTATTTTGTCAGGGCCATATCTTACAATTGGCAAAATAGATCGACAGCCATTACGGGGCGCGGGCGGGAGCGAGACGCGCGGCCACGGGAACAGATGGGCGACGTGAAGCACCGAGCCGAGGAGACTCACTCACCTGCGCCTCTGCACAGCATTACACACTTATTTAATTTAAATCGTTTATTTATCGCTCGGCGAGGAGACGCGTCCAATCGCCGTAATCCAATCCGCTGTAATTGACTATCGGCCGGGTGAGGGTGTCACTCGGCCCTTCTTCGGTAAAATGATCAGTTTAAATTGTCGCCGCAGAATACTTCGTCGCCATTGTATGTCTGTGTCATCGCACTACTCTCTTTATAGGCTAGCGATGCTGTTTGTACCTAGGCGTTTTTTTAAAATTTAAAATAAGATTTTACAGATTTTTTAGAGACCATTAGCTAATAATAAGAAATCAGAATTAGATGGCTATCTGAATCCGAATACATCTGACGCTTCTAATTGCACGGAACTTAAGTTAACCTGAAAGGAAACTTAAGATTTCCCTTGCTAATGAAAATGGTACCAGTTTGATCATACTGGTAGGTATATCGTTATTTATCTGCCAGAAGTACGTTGCCAATGGTTTCATGGGTAAAAATAACACTCATAAAACCTGCCCTTACCCTGAAACCATAATGTGTCACTTTTTACAGCGTCTATAGCTGAGAAATGTATTTAAAAGCGTTTTATTTTTAATATACGAGTATTACAGTTTTATTTTCGATTTGAAAGATATATAAGAGAAAAAACATAAGGAAATCTATCTAAAATTATTATAAGAACATCTGTCAATTTACAGAAAAAATAACAGTATTAACTGAAGTCGGTCGTTAAACTCTAATAAAAACACACAGACCATTTAATCTCCAATCGCAAAACAAGAAGTTTATTCGTTCAGTATTTCCTTTCGGGAGGCATCAAGGCAAACGTCGGAGAAAAAACAATTAGTGAAAAGTTTCCCGGGCGTGGGGCGAGACGCGGTTACACCGACGAAATACGGCGGCGCGACTTCACACGACACGGCGCGGCGCGGCGCGACCACGATGCTTCTTAATTTGTGTGGCGTATTTGCGGCGACACAATGCGCGGACGTCGCGATTAATTAATTCCGAGCAGTTAAGTGTGGGTCGGTGGGTTGCATTGTGCCAGATTTGTGCCGATTGTTTGGAATGAGCTTCGAGAGGTGCCGTAATGATCTCCAACTCTTGACGAGTTTTCTATTTAGCGCCAAACTTTGCCAGTACAGTACCGGCTGTTGTTTAAGTTTGTTTTAGCACCGAAATATTGCTTGCATAGTTACCATACCTAGGTATGCTTCAGACGGTATAAATGTATGTGGTAGTAACATACTTTACTCAGAGAAGTACGAGCGTATGGTTTACTCTACGTCTGTTAAGTGCTCGTGCTGCAGGCTCTAGGGATGCTGTACCCGTCAAGTTATTATTTAAAGGTCGAGGTTGAGCTCCATTAACTATAACAAAGGAAAGAGGGCACGTCGGACTTCTTCTAAATTGTTTATAACTTTCGATACTTACATTCCAATACGTATGCTTTATTTACTTGCATAATTCTGTTTGATGCGAAACGACGCCGCCCGAGTGGCGCGTGAATATTGCATGAAACTGTCGAATCCTTAGAGTTTTAGTGAGCCAACACTGAATTCAAAATACTGTCAATGAGATGAGAATATCCTTAGTATTGACATAGTTTCTGGAGAGGTACTTTACGCGTACGGATAGATAAGTGAAAAGGAATAACAAAGATCCGGTAGATACACGTTACTTCTATACCACGAGTTATAACTAAACGATGCCACGAGTTATAACTAAACGATGGCACGAGTTATAACTAAACGATGCCACGAGTTATAACTAAACGATGCCACGAGTTATAACTAAACGATGATTATAACTATTCGATGGCGGCATTTGCCTAATTATATTGGCAGTTAATTGAAGACAGTGTCGTCGCGTGCATCAAGCACAGCGGACTTGGCCTGGCTTATTTACATATTAAAGCGGTTGCGATGCGCGGGAGCCCTGTATTATTAAAACACTTCCCTCTACTTAATAATAACTTTGAGAAATGTCTTCTAGTGTGTATGTGTGTGTTTGAGTGTGTGCACTGTGTACATTTTTTGACCGGTTCAACGGTATTTTTCAAGATGGCCTTATTAAGTATAATTTTGATTGGTGTTTAAACATCGGTTCCGAAGACGTAGCACAAATAATTATATTATTATATTGGTAAGTACTTTTTTTTTACTAGCCCACTTTGTCCCACTGCTGGGCAAAGGCCTCCCTTCCCTCCTTCCAAGCCGCTTTGTCTTACTTCCAAGTACTTATTATACTTAGATAATTGTGTTATAATTTATGAGATTTGTACTACTGACACTTGACTCTAAAGAGCAGCTCGTTGGAGACGGTCTCGCCCTCGGCGTTGAGCGCGGAGCAGGCGTAGCGGCCGCTGCTGTGGCGCGTCACCTTCTGCAGCACGAGGCTCTGGTTGCTGTGGAACACGCGCGCCGTCGCGTTGTGCGCCAGCGGCCGGTCCTGCAACAACACACACAATACCTTCAATAGTCTGCGTTACACACTGGTTTTCTAACAGTTCACATCATCTTTAACAGCTTATAAAAAGAGCCTCAATATTATCCCTTTCTGTGTAGCACGCTTGTCGTAGGTAGGTTCCTCAGATCAAGGTATAAGTATATTTCTTATTTACGAAATATGACACGTAAAACAATATATTCATAGCTCTTATACATTGTTGAGAGTATTCCATCATAATATAGGGACGGTATTCTATCTAAAACCGGATAAAAGCTAAGAAAATAAGGTGGGCAGTAACATTTTACAGGCGCGTCGATCATGATGTAGCGTTACACGAAAAAATATTCTTGCAATATTATGATGACGTAAATGTTCTTTTCTGAGGGCTCTAGAGCCGGGTGGAGGGCGTGGGGGGTACAATTACTAGAATATATTTACACAAAGGGTCCGCCCATTACCGGCGTCCCTACAAAAGGCGCCACTCCAGCGGACAAAGGTACTCGTTACGTAGTAAGAGGACTGATTATATTTTTTTTTGTTTCTAACAAAAAGATTTTTAGTGTCTGTGTAGACGTGTTACTCTGTATTTTTGAGGTTCGTTTGTGATTAGGCTCACTTTTATGTTTTAGTACGAGGGCACACCTAAAATATACTGTCTCCGAACAAAGAGCAATTTGCCAAAATTATCATTGAAATTCATTTTTATATTTTTTATTTCAGGATCGCGTAGATTTTAGATTTGTTCGGGGCTTGTGAACTCGTGATTGAAACACATGTCCAGTAAAAAATAAATACATAACACCAAACTGAGAGGTGTTATAATTTTAACGTGTTTATTTGTTTAACTTCCGAGGTTTAGCTTCCAAACAGATAAACTGATTTTGTTTTTTTTTATTAATTAAATAAGCCTAGCCTATACTAAGTTTTTTTTTAAAATTTAATGAAAGTTCAACAGGTTCAGGTGTTATTGAGACGGATATCACGGTATTGAAAGAACATTTTGACCTGACTAATTACTTAATAGTTGTTTACATTTTGTTTTGTTACACATTAGTTTTTTTTCAATTTTTTTTCCTGTTTAAAAGTTACGTTACCAAGATAACGACGACCCTGCTTCCATCAGAGGCTGTACGAAATGTAATTCTTACAAACGAAGTCGCCAAAACAGGTGAACAAAAAAATCTGTTTAGCTGGGTGACTCTGTTGTTTCACTACAAAAGGGGAAATTAAAAGAGACATTTTGAAAGAAGCGTGAAATTAGTACTACAGCGCGTTTGGTGCTGATGAAAAACACATAATTTCTCTTTTACCTTTGTAGCGGCTCTACGGGTTGAGGAATGCGCTGCCTTGTGATTTTGTCCGTATGGAATGTGAAGATTACATAAGAATAATATTTATAGCCTTCCTATAGTATTGTGCTAAAAGTGACTGAATTACGTACTACGAAAACAAAGGGTTAGCCTTTGCCCATTCACAGTACATATTATATTATCAAAAATCTGATTTTACAGAAAACCTCAGTAACGGTACTTTTATACCTGCTGTGATTGGTATTAATAAATGTTGTTTACTTTCCGTTAAGTTTCGAAAAACACACTCAATCACTTCTCTAAAGGTCATTCCTCATCGTTTTCAAATAACTTTCTCGGTTGTAAACAAGGTGTGGACGTGCGGTTGTGTGGCGGGTGCGGTGCGGGTGCGTTGCGAGTGCGGTGCGGTTGCGGTGCGGCGGGGCCGACATCAATCTTGCGGGTGCAGCAGGTAAGTGGGCATTCCATTACCGATCAACAAACGGTATTAGCTCTGGATTCTGCAGTTTCACTGTTGTTTGCCTCGAGGTTGTCGCGTTAAGTCTTCGCAAAAGTTCCGGCCACCCCGTGTAACATGTACCAGAAACGACAAAACTTTGCGAAATTACAAAATGAAGACAGTTAGCAGCACGTGTAACGTGCTACCAAATGTCAGCATTGTCAACATTCACTGTCATAGGTAATTTCATCAAACTGTAAGTAAAGGTATTACTACCAAGTATATTATTATGAATACTGTCTCAATTCTATAGTAGATACTCATCTCCTAGTATGAGATGCCAGTGACGGTCCGCCGGAAACTGCAGCGGAACTCAATAACCTCAGGTCGGACTTGAGACGTTCTAAATTGGAAAAGTTGAAGGCGTAAGGAGCTCCGTAGGCTTTCAACGCTCAGGTTATCTGGATGATTGATGAAGTGCTTCCGGCGCGGAGATAAGTACTCTATGAGTAGGTCTGTAGATAACTCGAAGGATATGTACCTAATAAAATTGTTCTGAGCATATCAGTGAGGATTTTATACACTACGGACTAACTTTTGCTTTTATTCGATTGCCTAGTATTAGACGGAGGGCGCCGCCGCGCCGTCTGCCCCGCGATACCCCGACAATTAGCGAAACGGCGGGGGAGGGTCGGTTGTGTTCGCGGTATTAGGTACAATAAAACCGTCATAATATACCTAAACACGACTTTTCTCACAACAGAGAGCTTCATGCAGTGTCCTGAATTCGAACTTGGGCAGGTCGATAGTGTATTACTGCTGCCGGGATCTAATATAGTGAGTGGTTACAGTAAACTAAAATCACTAAAAAAGATTATTGTAAAAGTAATAACTTTTACAATAATCTATGTTAGTGATTAAATTAGAAAAAGGCTACCGTAATACTTGACACTTTAAAGCTCCCTGTTTTTCCTCTAGGGGATCGGTTACAACACAATTCTTTACTGCCATTCAGATCATAATTTTTTAAGAGATCTTGCACAGTGGTAGGATCTCTTGGGGTCTGCCTGGCTGGCTGGCGACCACCGTTACGTCGGAGTTTGCCGTAAAGCACCTTTGTGTGTGTTTTGACTTTTGTGCGTCAGAGCCAGTTGCTTATCTCGGTCGCTTTGCAGTCAGGGGGCTTATAACAACGCATCAGCAACGCCTCTGGGGTTGCTTGAGTAGTTTACTGTAACCACTCACTATATTAGATCCCGGCAGCAGTAATACACAAGCAGAGCGTCGGTCTGCCCAAGTTCGTATCTAGGACACTGCATGAAGCTCTCTGTTGTGAGAAAAGTGGTGTTTAGGCTGTTTTATTGTACCTAATACCGTGAACTCAACAGACCTCTCCCCACCGTTTCGCTATTTGTCGGGGTATCGTAGAGCAGCCGGAGCCCTCCGTCTTCGGACAAACATTTTATAATGACGTCCATTCTTTTGTGAATGTGAACATAGTAAGCTTTTTGAAATGTGTAAATTTTATATAAAGATTCCTTAGGTTAAAAAGACGGTAATATCTTAAGTCTTCCTGTAGTTGTAGGTCCTATGTTGGGACAAAACGGAAATGTGTGTGCTACACGAATATAAATGGGTACGAGTAGATTTACCTACATGTACATGTATACGTATAGGCGATTTTCTCATCAACACTACAGGAAACGTTCCGAAAAATCTTGATCTCGGGATCCATCCCGCTTGAATGGAGACCGACTGATTCAATCAGGCTTGTCCATTATGAGGCAGACGAGTTTCATTGGAGCACAATCTCGTGGATGATCACGGGAGGTCGCGCCCCCCTGCCCCGCGCGCCGCGCGCCCCCCGCTGCTCCCCGGAAATAGCTGCCATTAACGAATAAAGAAAGGTATTTTCCACCTGATAACACTGTTTGCTTACGTTCGGCGCGAGACGTTCGAGTGTTCTCTGTTATTGGATTGAATGCGAGCGCTTGTGAGCGTGAGCGTTCTCGAGGCAGGCCCACACCGCGCCGGTGTTCACTCCTCACGTACATCATGTTTGTGACTGGCCGGCTCCATTTCATCACGTCGGCGTCACGTGTGCGGTCACATCGTTCTACAATACAATGATTCCTCACGTGATGTACAAGTGTTAACGGATGTGACATTTCTATTGCCGTCCCTCTATGAAAGCTGTTAGTAAGCTACTGCTTACCCGGAATCCTTCTACGCATACGAATTAAACAAAACTTCCATTCCAAATGAGGTTGGGAGTTGTTACTTCAGTCAGCGTGTGTTTATTTATTTGTCATGCATTCAATAAGACAACGTACTCTCACATACTTAAAGATAATAACGATTTCCTGAAGCCTGCTGTTACCTGCTAGATAATTTGAGTTAATATTTTCAGGATAGTAAACTGGTAATGAGTGGGACCTAGTTGAAAATAACTCAGGTCTGTTGCGGCGACCGGCGGCGGCGGGAGAGTACAGTCCTGGGTTTATGTGCACTCCGTAATGAGTCCACACCTGTACACTCCCCCGCCGGGAGCCGGACCACACACCCCCTACCTCCATTTTATTTGCTTTAAACACACTGCCTCAGATAGTTAAGTGTGATATAAATTTCAATCGTAATTTGAGCACTTCTTTGGCGCTGCGCAAATTAAAACGCCATTTTATTGGTGCCAGCACTCCTGGCGGGTGTGACCTGATGTTCTCGTTCACTGTGTACCTAGCATATTACCATATATGACCTATGTGCGAATTTCCATAGTGATGTGTCTTTTATGGAATTTCATCATGTCTGTCACTACCCATTTCTACAGATGGTTAAAATATGCAATGTGCTTCATAAGTCCGTTATGGTACAAAGGTGTCTCAAATTATTTATAATATGAACTTTATTGAGCTGTCATCTTTTTACCCGACTGCCGAAGGAGGAGGGTTATGTGTTTGACGCGTATGTTTGTATGTATGTATGTCCGTTCCTATGTCCGGTCGTAACTACTCAACAGCTCAACCGATTTAGATAAATGACACCTCATTAGATTCGTCTTGATAGCACGACTGTCACTGGATACATGAAATTAAAAAAAAAACAGTATGGCGGATTTTATACGCTTTAATGTGCGAACTGATTTTGAAAATGATCTTTAGTTGTATTAATTTATATTTTAAATCATCATTTTTCATAAAGCTATGTTTTCACTAACCCCTTTTTGTTAGTAGGAGAACAGATACCCGGGACTCACGCGTCGTCGATATTTTGCCCTCACATAAATCTTCAGTCAAATTCTTGGAATAATCGCTTCCAACTGCTATTCGTGACTTACCAATTGGATGAAACCTATTCAAATTACATTCGGTATTCAGTATATAACTTTATTACAACTATTAGGCAGTAATAACTATTTAAATGAGATTTGGGTATCGGAGGCGACGCCGCCGCGCCGTCCCGCAGGTCGTAACCGGCGAGTTGCGGGCCGGTCCGGCAGAATTTAGCGCGATATAAATACACGCTAGCGGCACTAGCGCCGTACTCTCCACTTTTATTGCCTATGATTCTTCCCGTATCGTCCCCCTACTGCAGAGCGAGGGAATTTTTGTTAGTGGAACGGTGGTGGACATTATCATTTTAATGATTCACAAATGACCCTTAGTAGCCTCTGTACAGGGTTTGTTATAGAGCAGTGTATAGTAACTGTTGCGTATATACTTAAAGTACTGTCCAATAATATTCGTTTCTTAATACAAGTTGTAAAACAAATGGAAAAACGGAAGCGAGTATAAAACGCGCTTACCAGACCGAAATAAAAATGATTGTGGGTCTCCCACAGCTCGATCGCCTCGATATAGCTGGTGAGTATTTGTCCCTATCCTTTTTGAAATCTAGGAAACCTCTTACAGTATAAAAAGTATGGATATTGTGTGCTTTGCAACTACACCAGTCCATTTATATTATATCTCGACGAGGATGCTCAGTGCTGACTCCGGTCAAGACGTCGGAGCTATGCGGATTGCGGCTGACTGTAGATAATTAATTTAACAATTAACATCGGCTAATATCGCTCTGTCTGTTATGTCTTGTACAATAAAATATGATTTTACATTACCGAGGCCGGGCGACAGCTGCCCAGCGCGCCGCGCATAAGTCATCGGCTCACCAACTCCGCCCTGAGTAATTGTTCAGATTATAATATATATAGATATAAATTTGGGTGAAATTTATGATGGCTTAAGACGAGAAATTTATGCGGCGTCTTATTGTGACAGCTCATCCCGCGTTGTGGCCAGAGAGAGACCACGTGACGTTATCGATGTTCTACTGCTGTATGGGAGGCAACGACTCGACAAACATTCTTCACCTATGTGTGGTGAATCATACCAGCCCATTCTAACCACTATGTTCAAACCAACAAACGCGGTAGGTACCTAATTTGTAAAGAATTTATGGAGTGATATCGGGCAAAACGAAAATCATTGGATTGCTTTTTAAATAAGCTTGAGATTGAGTTAATGGTTCCGTAAGAAGTAGGTACCACCGACCGACGGGTTTGAGTGTAGGTATGGTTCTATTCCAGGCAATGATTATTCCGTCACATTAACACTGATTTGCAAACTGTAGGTTTGTGATTATGTCCGCAGTTGCGCGGCGCGGGCGCCCCGGGCCCCGGGCCCCGGGCCCCGGGGGACTCGCGCGCGGACCACTAATTACGTACTGTATTATGCTACGAATGACGAAACAGGCGTCGCGACGTGTACGTACTATGTGCGGCGGTGTAGGCAGATCCATCTGCCGCGGAAATTAACACATATGACACAATATAGGATTATTCTCACTAATTCCACTGGTAATCACCTAGTTTCATTAACCGAATAAGTTATTTTTTGTCCAGGTTCTTTTACAGAACATAAATAGTGTTTTAACCCCCGACGCAAAAACGACAAGGTGTTATAAGTTTGACGTGTCTGTGTGTGTGTGTGTCTGTCTGTGGCATCGTAGCTCCCGAATCGATGAACCGATTTTGATTTTGTGTTTTTTTATTTGAAAGGTGAATTAGTCGGAAGTGTTCTTAGCTATGTTTGATGAAAATATTTTTTTACATAGTTTTTCGCATGTTGAATTCGTTTATTCCAAAAATATCTCTTGAAAAACTCCCAGATCACTCACACGCGACACACGTGATGTACATGACATACATACATATATATATAAACCCACGCCTTTTTCCATACGGATAGGCAGAAGCAACAGAATGCCACGTACGAGGATTTTTACATGCTATTCTTGTGATATTTTTGCTCGTAATGTTAATATAAAAAATAACAGCATCTGCGACATTCCGCCATATTAAGCGGCGGCTGATGCGAGTCACGACCTCGTGGTTCCACCAATTTTAATACTTCCTCGTTGATTGACGGCTCGGCGCCATTTTGTATTACGAGTGATATTAGTACTGCGGCACTTGATATGCCTGAACCTGATATTGATACTCCAATCAGATTGAGGGCTCACTTTGAAAATATTGTTTAGAATTTGATGATTTATTAAAATCGAGTTATGTCGAAAGGATGCTCCACCTTTGTCTCTCGACAATATTAAGTTTTTACTGTAAAATTGGTTTGTGACAATAAATTTTAGAAAAATTATGATAGTTTCAGTTTTTTTTTACCTAATTGGTCGTTTACTTTCTTATTGCAAAACAAAACGTTAGTCGCAAATGGATCATGGGATACGAAAATTTCTCGTGGAGGAAAACATGCGACTGAAACTTCTTGGTTGCTGTAGCCGGCCGCGGCCCCCAGCCCCGGTCAGATGTATGTACAAGTACTTAAAATCGGAGTTATCTCGCGTCTAAAGGCGTGACTATGTCGCGGTCGCAGGCGGATATGCGACATGCGAAACGTAACGTTATCCGTAATGACTTGTGACGACTCCCTCGGGACAGCGGCAGCGCGAGCGGCCTGCTTACACACATTCCACAGTCATCGCACAGTATGATTTATGAGTATATATTTTTTTTACTTGTTTCCGGTTTTTTTTACCTCTTAATATGAATTTTGTTTTCTAACATTATGGTATGAAACGAATCGGTCACATGGGATGGCTTTTTTGTAATCTGTAAGTATTAGGTTCTCATGTGATAATCTCTCTTTGATGTTTTAGAAAAAACCCTCACGTTATTTTTGGATTCTTATCCTGTAAGTACCTACCTGCTGTCAAAGTCCTTTGGTCTTAATAAAATGAACATGAGATCTACTTTGTTTCACTAACAGATAGTATTTATTCTGTATTGATAGAGAGAGTAGATAGTGCTTCAATTTTGTTGCAAAACCTATGAAATTGTAGTAATATTTTTAATTATCCAAATTGGTCTAAGTCTTCTAATTCTTAGATAAAACACCTTCTTACGTAGGTTTATTTAGTCATAGTTAACTTTGGTATTTACTCGGGTATCCTCCTCCGGGATAGCACCTAACGCCCAACAACTACAAGTAAAATATTTGTATTACGCGATAATCAGCCTGTGTGAGGTAATATTTGAGGTTTTTGTTATACGAGTCCCGCGGGGCTCGGGGGGCTCGGGGCTCGGGTATGCTCAGCTTCCGTACAGTTATAAATTATATCTAATGACGTTACCATTCGCCTACATAGTCATAATAACCATACCTAAATATTTTTTAAATTAGCGAGTGTTAAGAAAAGACGATTTTTGGCATTCTACAAAGGGTCGCAGTAGTGATCAACTCTAGCGACTCTAGGGCTTAGAGTGATGTACCTATTCACATGTATTTATTTGGTCTACTTGCCTACCTAACCGAGTACACCACAATATTATTTTATTGTACAAGTAACAGAACCACGCCAAACCAAAAAACAGAGAAGGGATAATCGCTAATGACTTTGAATTAATCACCGACGATTATCTCAAATAAGTTTCATTTTCGTATTAACTACGTACGGGCAAGTATGAATTTCAGTCTAGATGTACGTTGACAAATTTGGGTGCTAGGCTATTTGTCTAGTCTAGACTAGTCCTAAGCAAACCTATGAATACTGTCTAAATGTTTGAGTGGACAATGATAAGTAGCGCAAGTATTTGCGTTGAACCAGTTATTAGGTGTGTACAAACAAAATTGATGTTTGCCGTTGTTTACACACACTGCGCGGCCAAGCGGACAACACATATATGTTTTAATATTGTGTTCGTATGTGTGAGTGCGTCGTCAATTTGCTTTTAATACGTTGGACAGTGTTAACGTTAATGATGAATAATTTAGGCGGTCCCCGGGCGGCGGGCACTCTCAGGCGGCCGCCGAACACAACACAACAGAGAGGCGGCACAGAAGGCCTGCAATGTGCTCAATATTCTAACAACACACTAGATAGACTGAGTAATCATAGTATGCTTTGCTCAAAGTATAAACGGCAAAAATTTTAACACCTCAAAGTAGCGCCGGCATCCCCGGTTAGGTACTAGCTGACCAAGCGCGGATCCACCGTTATGGGCATGATGGGCATGCCCATCACCTAAATCGAAGCCGAAAGAAAAAAGCAATGATTTAAAAAAAACTAGGCGTCTGTACACTGAACTGGTACTTTTCAGGAAGGAAGCTTAGAAAATTGTTATCATTTAAAAAATATCAGGACAAAAATCCTTTTATTTCAGAAGTCATCAGTCAGTAAAAAATGTATTAAGTACTTTGTAGATTTTTTTAACCCCCGACCAAAAAAGGGTATTGATATAACTGTCACTCGTCTGTCTGTATGTATGTATTATGTATGTATCTGTCTGTATACTTTTCAGTGTCATCGGGTTTGGAGCTATCCTAAGCAGATAGACTGATTTTGATGCGGGTTTTTATGTTATTAACTTGTCCTACGTACATCAATAAAATTAATCCAAAAACTGTTTTACATTTTTGGTTGGCGTACAAATAATTATAATTTCATGAGCTATCTTACTTTCAGAACCATCCTACTACATACTTACTACATACACCTCAAATCTGGAGTAGCCCATCTTGGGAAGTACCTCCATCTTACAGAAAACTGCAGCCAAATAACACAGTTTACTGTGCGTTGAGTTCCTGCAGTCAATAAAGTTGCCAGAGCTCCTAAGGATGCGCTACGCTGGCAGCAGGATGAATATTCCCTTAAACTGTCGATGCAGTGAATCCTCCATAAATCTCTAATAGGTTTTTAGGGTAGGCAACGCGAGAGTGATACCTCTGGTGTTGTAAGCGTCCATAGGCTACGGTAACCGCTTACCATTAGGCGGGCCGTATGCTTGTTTGCCACCTTAGTGGTATAAAAAAAGGCACAAATTAGTCTAGTTACAAACTAATTGTAATTACCCTTCTAACCTAACCTGTACGAGGTAACCTGCCTTTGCCAATCCAATTTTCCAACAAAAGGCTTCAATTTTGGAGCTCGCTCCGCTTGCTCTTACATGACATAATTGGAAGTAGTAACAAACTAATTGTAATTACCCTTCTAACCTAACCCACCTCTGACAATCCAATTTTCCAAAACAAAAGGCTTAAATTTTCGAGCTCGCTTCGCTCGCTCTCTCATTGGCATAGCTGGCAGTAAACAAACTTATTGTAATTATACTCTTCTAACCCAACCTGACCGGGGTGGGTGGCTCGAATTTTCGAGCTCGCTTCGCTCGCTCTTACTTGAGGTAACTGGAGGTCTAGTAACAAACCAATTGTAGTTACTCCTCAACCCAGCCTGTGCGGGGTGGGTGGCCCGAATTTTCGAGCTCGCTTCGCTCGCTTTTAGGTGAGACACCTGGAGGTTATAAACAAACTAATTGTAGTTATACTCATCTAACCCAGCCTGTCCGGGGTGGGTGGCCTGAATTTTCGAGCTCGCTTCGCTCGCCTTACATGAGGCACCTGGAGGTAGTAAACAAACTAATCGT
Source organism: Acronicta psi (assembly GCA_946251955.1). Lineage (NCBI taxonomy): Eukaryota > Metazoa > Arthropoda > Insecta > Lepidoptera > Noctuidae > Acronicta > Acronicta psi. Next base: position 16,717,014 of record OX276470.1, on the reverse strand, counting down.
AGTTAATCTTCTAACCCCGCCTGTCCGAGGTGGGTGGCCAAATTTTCGAGAATATAGATACTCTTCTAACCCAGCCTGTCCGGGGTGGGCAGCCCGAATTTTCAAGCTCGTTTCGCTCGCTTTTAGGTGAGAGACCTGGAGGTAGTTAACAAACTAATTGTAGTTACTCTTCTACTAACCTAGCCTGTCCCTCGAAATTTCGAACTTGCTACGCTCACTCTTACTGTATGAGATAACTGGAGGTCAGTTACAAACTAATTGTATTTACCCTTCTAACCTAACCTGTCCGAAGTAACCCACCTCGGACAATCCAATTTTCCAACAAATGGCTTCAATTTTCAAGCTCGCTTCGCTCGCTCTTACATGAGATAACTGGAAAAAGTAACAAGCTAATTGTAATTACCCTTCTAACCTCACCTGCCCGAGGTAACCCACCCCTGACAATTCATTTTTCCAACAAAAGGCTCCAATTTTCGAGCTCGCTTCGCTCGCTTTTACATGACTAGTAGTAAACAAACTAATTGTAGTTATACTCTTCTAACCCAGCCTGACCGGGGTGGGTGGCCCGAATTTTTAAATACCAACGCCTATAATACAGGTCTTCTTTCCCTCAAAATATCTACTTATGTATATCGAGTGTGAGCGACTCGCACTTGACCGATTTTGTGGTGGCCGTGCCCATCACCTAAATTTGGGGCTGGATCCGCGCCTGTAGCTGACCGAGATATTGTAGTTCCTAGGCGTGTGAATAAATAATATATACTTTGTGTGTCCGCCTGTAAACACATGTGCGTTGTTGCAAGTGAGAATTCTGAGCTAAGTATGTAGGGCGGCTCCGAGATGAGCGTGCGCCATTAGTCTCGCCGCCATTACTATGCCTCCCATATAAATTATATGAGATCAACCAACAAAAATACTCACAAGTCACAATTTATAACACGTTAGCGATGGCTACATACGTGTCTTCTAAATAAACAGTATAATAACAATTATAGCGCCACACTATTTGGAGCACAAGAACCATAGATAATTCACTATATAAGAGAACAAGACAAAAGACAAGAACTGTTAGCCGCCGAGATGCTGCTGAGATGTGCCCATTCACACAAAACATTGCCTTAAAAAATAAACATGGCTTTATTATGAGCTAGTGTCATAGTTTTGTAATCAATGACGTATCTACTGATCTAGTATTGAGGAACATACCATTATATTTATGGTGTGTAAAAAAAACCGAATATTTTTGTATGACTGTGAGTGGTGATCGTAAAAATTCGTCGTAAATACGCGTCGCGTCGCAAATGACCGCTGTAAATTATGTGCGTTTTAATTCGCGCGGCGGCGCTGCGTCCGCCATTTGTCAAAAACAATCACACATAAAACAATGAGGCGTGTCATCGGCGCGCGACAAATCGACGCCGCCGCACTGTAACGCGACAAAAATCCCGCGAATAATATCGCGCATCATACGTCACCGCGAACACAATGCACGCCCGGCCGCGCGCGATGCACGCTTTTATTTAATCATTGCGGCTACCAGAAAACGAGCAGGCATCTGTCCATACACAAATACATGCCAACATATACTGTGGCTTTGCTTTGATTCAAGAATGCAGTGCAGAAATGTGTTCGCATTTCTTCAGGCTGCTTTAAATTTCAGTTTAGATGCAACCTGCTAAATTGAACTCGACAGTTCTCTCCGTTCGGTTCCCCGGCAGATCTGGTCGGTCGGTCCCGAAATATTTCTCAGCTCAAGTTGACCTAGTAAGTTACCGCATGCTTTGCCCACACCGAGTATATCGAGCGCCACAAAACCACGGATGTAGCTACGCCCGAATAATTTGCTCGTGTGTGTAATTTAATAATATATTATTATGTTTGAATATAGTTTAACACTGAACTTTATATGTTTGATATGTTTACTTGTTCAATGTAAAAGTAGGTCGTCGCAAAGTAGCGTATTACGGAAATTTAAATGCGTATTAAATACGCAACGTATCAAACATCAACGCCACTCGAATGAGACGTAACGTCACATTCAGAAACAATCGCATTTGGAGAGAGCGGCTGCGACTCGGTGCGTTGCGGCGCGGTGCGGTGCGGCAGATAAGTGGGTCGCGCCGAGTCGCCCCGTGCTGACAACAAACGTGAAAACAATACAGAGAAAAAAGCGGCGCGAGTGGAGGCGAGCGCGGTGATGCGTGTCGCGAGCCGTGTAACAACGCGCGGCTGATTGCCCCTGAAAGGGTGAAGCGAAACAAAAAAATGTGTACCGCCCCCTCTGTACATTGCTGATTAAAACAGAGCGACATGGTACAAAGCGATTATCGGACCGTACATCGTCGTCTATTACTTTAGCCGCGCCCCGCGCCCCGCGCTCCGCGCTCCGCGCCCCGCGCTCCGCGCCCCCGTGGCCCCGCGCCCCTCCTGCGCACCCTGCTCCCTGTATCTCATACAACCCGTCCTACACCGTGGTACTCGTTATTGTTTGCTGCAGGTAACTGAACTAACTCTCGCATTGACATTATAATAATATGCATTTGTTCAGGTCAAGGTAAACGCGTTCATAATTTACATTCCAATTGGCAGATACGATGTACATTTTTAAACAGTAAATCAACATTATTTAGGCATGAGACCGAATAAAAGTAATAATTAATGAAATTGAACGATGCTACGATGCTACGCTGCTACGGCTACGAGTTATGGCTACGACAAACGTCAAAATGTTTCCCAATTTTCCAAGATGAGAACGCAACACTGTGGTTTACTGGAGTGAACATTACTTAACTGATAAGTATGCTGTAAGATAAGGAGAAGCCATTGACTTACGTCGTGCAACCAGGAGAGTTTCCTGGCGGGCGGGTTGGCGCGCACGTGGCACTCGAAGTACACGTCGTCGCCCTCCTTGATGTCTCCGGCGGCCAGCGAGCTGCCCAGCCGCAGCCGCACCACCGGCGGATCTGCGCCAAACACCAATGCTTGCGTCAAAAGGACCGAACAAGAACTAATAACATAGTATAACGGCACCCAATTCTACCGCATTAGCTCTTCTGGCCGTACCACCGTAGCGTGCTATTAGATAAGATAAGATATTACTATTGCGATGGATGAGTAAAGGATGGCACTCTACACATTAAATTAAATAGCACCGTACGTTTCATTCCTATTCATCTGCAGTTCATATTAATCAGCGTGTTTTATATTCAACCGATCATCTGGCAATGTGGTTGTTATGTAGCAGCGATGGATCTAGACAAAATTATTTTAAAAGTACTTCAATTGTGTATTATGCAGATATATAAGATGGCTTAGCGTGGTGACGTGGTGCGTGCGGCACATGTTTTTTTTTATACTACAAAGGTGGCAATCACCTGATGGTAAGCGGTTACCGTAGCTCGAGGACGCTGCAAACACCAGGTGTATCACTCGCGTGTAGCCGACCCTGTAAAAATCTTTTCACACCCTTTTGGAGTAGGTAAGGTTTAGGTTGTAAGTATTAGACTGATGGACTACTCACAGACGACGTTGATGGTCCACGACGTGTCCATGCTGAGCGTGGTGACGTTGGGGTTCTCTGCGCGGCAGGTGATGGGCTTGCCGTCGTCGTCCAGCGTGGGCACGAAGCTCATCACGCTCACAGTCAGGTTGTCGCGCAACTCCTCCTGCAACAACACAGACACCATACATTACTACCTACTGGTTTTACACAGCGCAAGTAAAGGATTGGACGAGTGGAAAATAACGGCTGATAAAAAAAATAGTGAACCTGACCTTTGTAAAAATCTATTACTCTCTACTCGTGTCATTTTCTTGCCCGTGCTGCTCACTCAGAAAGAAAGCTAAAATCTGGTGTACGTGAAATTTTACTGTCACCCTTTAAATAGAACCGAAGGATTGTTGCATGCTACAGATATAGAAAGAGTATACAACTTCCCTGAACATACACAAGGAGATGTTTTAAAAATATTATTTTTTAGAGTGTGATTATCCAGATAAAATGCTAAACTTAAATTGCTAGATTGGCAACAATAGTGTCACCACATTGTCGGTTGGCTACCAGTCGCTATCCCGTTGGCCCGGGTGTCCGGGTGTCCGGCTCGGTGGCTCGCGTCGATTACGAATCAATCAGCGGCGCCGCGCCGGTGCGTTCGCGCGCTGCTAATGTCAGTGTTCACGCTTCATAACACATCACTGGCGCGGGCCCGACTTTCTGATTGACGGACATTACACGGATTTTGATTGTATGGAATGTTATGGTCCTAGAAATGTTATGAGAACTATAATAGAAAAATATATAACAATATAGTTATATCATCCAATGCAATCATCTAGTCATTATGTTAGAACGGTTCGTGGTAAAATATCTGGTTCCTATGCTTCTATCACCAGTGCCACCAGCGCAGCGCACTGAATATTTTGTTTCCATTTAAATTCATTTATTCAATTTAATCTCGTTACCAGCACTTAATGAACACTGTCCGCTGAATAATGTATACTCCCACGCCACTCGCCCCAACAAAAGATATTGTTAAATTGATACGTGAAAGTGTAGTTCTCTTACAACTCAACCTAAATCGTATCTCAAGCGTGTTGTAATACTACGGTGAGCATACCACTCCCACGCTACTAAAACATGAATAGATTTAAAGCTATTGTGTTCAGAGATACTATCGGTGTTTTTTCGTATCGCAGGGCGGGCGCGGGCGGTCGTGAAGCCGTGTAGCAGACGAGGGTTACTCGTTAATAAGTAGCGAGTGAAGTGTTCAGTCAACACTGCGCCGGGCGGTCGCTTCGGCCGGCGCACGCTCGCTCGCTGCCCGGTCACTTGCATCGCCTTTTTTCAAGCCGGGCAACTAAAAATTCCACTTCGACTTTGAAAGGGTTATTGATAGAAGTTTATCTGACAGCCTTTTGATGAGATTAAAGCATTGTTCATTGATAAATTGCAGATTTTGTCCCTAATTTTGAAGATTTGTATTTATTCTTCTTTTAGATTTGAATTCTAGACGTCTATTATTTAGCCCGTTTTATTTAGTAAATATTCTGAAATTAGTTTCAGGTAACATTCTGTTAAATATAATTAGGTGGTCTAATTCCACAGACGTATACTTGGTATCTGTACCTAAGTAGATATGTGTGTCGGTGAGTTGGGCAGGGTCCAGTAGTCCACTGACCGCAGCTTAATTAATACGTGCAGGTTGCGCGTCGTATGTACTCGTGTGTACGTAGGTAGCTACCACACGTTTACTTGCTTAAACGCTACGTGTTGTAATACCTTAGCGTTTAAACAGGTAAAGTGAATTAATTCTGTGTATACTAGTTATAATACAAAACACAATTATGTACATACCATCACGCCTGTATTACCTGATGGGGTATGCAGAGATGTACTAATATACACGTTCGTTCGCCAGTAAGTGTAGCACAAATCTAAACTCTGATCCAAATTCATGACAATCTGCTCGAACTGGAAATGGTATGTTAGGTAATAAATAGTTTTTTAAATAATTATAATTATTACCTGGCAGATTAATTTTTTTCCATTTTTGAATTTATTCGGTGGTGAAAAAGGCCCTTTGTTTTGTTATAAAACAAGGATCTTGGAATTTGGTCGTGTTTAATCTTGGATCGTGTTTTAAAATTTGTTTGTCTTTTATAAAAATTACGTCGGTGCTAGATACACAGACATATATTAGACGTAGATCATCTTTTTGTTGCGACTAAATTTGTCTGAGCTCTGTTGTACGGTGTTAGCTTAATGGGGCAGTGTGTTGCACTGTACCCACACCCGGTGTGTGGCGCCGATACCAAACAACGCGCGTATCGCACTAAGCAGGCAGGCTCCAGCACGCACCTCGACAAACACCCTCATACTCAACTAAAACGCCAGTAGCAATATGTACCGAAATAACATTATCGTTTAAGTTCATACACAATTATGTTAATGTAATTTTTTGTTCTTCAATTTGAATTCAAAGTAGTGTTTTGCCTCCATTAGCGCAATTGCTCCACGATTATGATATTTCTTAGTGGCTTTTTAACTGACATTTTATATTAAGTTTGTTTGGTATTACGTGTTAAGTTAAATGACGTTGGGCATAAAACCGGCGGAAAGTGGTGTCTGCCGAATCCTTCGGGGACACAGGAGTGATGGTCTGTTACGTCGAGTTTTGTCAGAGTTGTTCCGAACGTCAAGATGACAAGTCACATTATTCACCATAAAACAAGGGTAGGCAAACGCGGCCTTAAAATTGTATGAGTGTAACTTCCCAAGGGGCATCGCGGTACTATAACCTTACAAAAACATTGCACTATAAAAACCACGAACGCACTAGTTTAGAATATTACTTTTATACGTACGATTGCGATTCAATAGCGTCGTAGCGTCGTAGCACGTAGCACGTAGCACGTAGCACGTAGCGGCTACGCTTTCGTAGTCGTACATATTGGTTGCTTTGTAATGTTGTAGGTAAACATTTTCATAATACAGGCTCGCATATCTTTCAGCGTGTATCATCAGCGTGCGGAGTGGTGCGCGGCACGCTCACGTGCGCGCTATAAATCGGCGCCGGCGCGCACGTACCGCCCTCAATGGATGTTATAATGCTACGAGTTATTCGTTTTTCTTTTTCCCACTTTATGCGACACTCTTTTTTCACTTATTGTGTTTTACTAGAATTGCAGCGCTCTTCTGATGAAAGCTCCGTCCAAAGCTCACTTTTGATGGCATTTTATTTGGTTGTTTTCGGAATGTATTTGAGTCATAATTACATTTTGACTGAGACCCAGTTTCAAAAGCCTGCATGGATTTTTTTAAAAGCAGCTTTATTAAAAACCTGTTCGTGGGCATGTCTGAAATTTCACGATAGATGTACGTATGCTATAGTAGAACGATGAACAATTTTAAAATTGAAATGTGTCATGTGAGATATAAGAACGAATGTGGCATCTAAAGTTAAAAGCGCCCGTATAATGGCTCTGTAGACGGGAGTGAAGAAGTATCACCGTTATTACTGAGATAAGCTCGCTAAGAGGTTGGAAACTAATTTTCTCAACGAAGTAGTCATAAAAAAACAATTCAGAGGAAGAAGCGAGTCAAGCCATTCGTTCAGAAGATGGCGGTAACTGCAAAAATCTTAATCACAGCTGAGTCGGCGTATGTTGTGCGGGCGCACGGCGCGGCGCGGCTGGCGCGCGGCCAGCGCCGCTGCTTAATAAGCTCAGCGATCGCCGCGCATATTTACTTGCGCGACACACACGTCTGATTCACGGCGCTGACTCCGCGAACACAACATTATGCTCCTGAACCGGCTAGGCGGGATTTGTGACGCATTTAACCGCAAAATAGGCAAACAGAGAAGATTTACTCTACGTTATGAACTTCATATCGAACCTGCATAACGATAATTATACAATATGGCCTTGAATCTCTTGAAAGTTACCGGCCATAGTGTGGGGCATCTGTATTTTATTACAGTACATTTTACACGTGTGTGTGATTATTTAGTATATGCAGGACAGTGCAGTGCGGGATACGCAGCAGCAGTGCCGCGGATGCCGCGCACTGCACTCCGCTGCCGCGCATAACTCCACTTTATGAGGGGCGCAACGTTGTTGGCTCAAATGTGCCGCCCGCTACAGTATTATGGCAAGCTTTACGGCAGCTAGTTTTAAGTTTCCTCTATTATTTTATCACGCGGGCTGCCGGCGCGGCAGGTACACATAACCTACCAGTAATCATCTTTTTGTTTTGGCACTTTATTCATAATGTTTTGTATAAAATACCATGTTCTCCCAACCTGTATTGTTATAACTACTCAAAGGAAGATTTGAAACATCTAAAAAAATAAAAAAACAATATTATTTTTGTTCAGCTTTTTTCAGAATTTATCTTTAAAAGTTCTATTGATAAAAATATCGCAAAAATATTTTTATAGCTTTTCAATTTCCAATACTCTATCTGTTTTTATGGCGATGTGAAATATAAAATACAGCGCAGCGCTGAAAACGGCCACGTCTTCATTGATGAGTTTGGAAAAAATGTAAAAAATAATAATGCGTCAGTAAGTCCTGTACGTGGTGCAGTGTTTACGAGCCGCGCTCATTATGACGTAGCCTCGGCTCGAGCCACCCTGAGCATTACACTAACTAAATTCTATTAGCATCAATTATGCAAGGTTATTGTCTTTGTCTTCCCTGTTCACAGGGACAGAGACAGCGACGAACTCAGTGTACAATGTCGGTACTTGAGTGTGCGTGACATGCCTGATAAATTCCAAGTTACACTTAACAAGCTTTCCTTTTAAAAATAGAATACGTGCCCTTAGGAAACAGAGTGAGCTCGTGCTGACTACAATCATGAATTTTCTACTAGTTAGTGACCGGTTTACCATCACATGATTGTGAAGACCTATTATAGCGAGATATTCCATTGAACCTTATAGTGCAAGTGGAGTTTGAGATATTCAATTGATTAATATACAATAATAACTTAAAAATTAATATAAATAAAACTTTAATTATGCATTTTAAACAGCGTTCTTTGACATTACCAAACCTTGACATCAAATTTAATAAGACCCCAATCGACACAGTTAATACAACTAAGTTTCTTGGACTAACAATTGATCAGAATTTAAATTGGAAAGCTCATATAGAGGCTTTGAGTAAAAAAGTAAGTAATAACTCTTACGCTTTATACACTTTGTCACGAACACTAAATACAGACGCGTTACTAACAGCCTACTACGGTCTAACTGAATCCATTCTCAGATATGGTGTTATCTTTTGGGGTAACTCAACTGATAAAGAAATTGTATTTAAAGCTCAAAAGAGATGCCTCCGATCTATGTTTAAGTTGAAAACGACAGACAGTTGCAAACCATACTTCATCCGATATAAGATATTGACGTTGCCATGCCTGTACATTTTAGAAACTGTAACATTTGTTAAAACCAATCCGAATTTATTTCCGCGACAGGCCGACTTAGTTCCCCGAAATAGACGGGATAATAGTAAAATTTGCCTACATGTTTCTAGGACTGCACTTATGCGCAAAAGTGTTTTCTGCATGGCCCCAGTTATTTACAATAAGTTACCTAAGCACTGGAAGGACCTTAGTGATGTACAATTTAAAAATAAAATAAAGTCATTTTTAACAGAAAAAGCCTATTATAATGTCAATGATTTTTTAATGGAATCTTCAATGTAACATATTTATTTACATAATTAGAATTATTCACAGACAAAATTAATGTTGTATAAAATAATTTGTATTGTAAACGTAAATTTAAAAAAAAATTTGCATGCCATGACATATGGCAAACATGTCGGACCTATTATTTTGTGTGATCTTGCATACCCACGATACCTTATTCGTGAATGTATACGCATGTTTGTGCAAATAAACTATTATTATTATTATTATTATTTTTAGGGAAATGACTTTCATTCTCAGCTCATGGCTGGTTTTAACTACATTTACGGGCCGAAACCAAGTAAATGAAGCATGTGGTGTGTTACACTAGCAGAGTGTTGTGTTGTGTGGTTTTTAATTTTCTTCTATCTGCATAAACTTTCTAACTATTCTGCAGGTATTTAATATGGCTGCTTTTTGTAGGGAAATGTAATTAGATTCTTTAAGGTCTAAGAGCTTAAGGCTATGTTTAAGGTGGTTTGGTATGACACCGGTGGTGGAAACAACGATAGGTACGACGTATACTTTTTCTTGTTTCCAGATTTGTGAGATTTCTTCTTTTAGTTCTGCATATTTATTAATTTTTTCAGCTATTGTCTTCTGTAGGTTATGTGTATTGGGGACTGCAATATCTATGAGGTAAGTGGTTTTATTTGTTTTATCCATAAGAGTTATATCTGGTCTGTTATAGTGTATAGTTCTGTCGGTAAGTATGGCACGATCGTAGTATAACTTGTGTGATGTATTTTCTAGTATAGTTTCTGGTGTGTATTTGTAGTATGGTGTATTTGTGTTCTGAATGAGTTTATGTTTGAGAGCTAGCTTTTGGTGAATGATATTAGCTACTTGGTTGTGTCTATGAGTGTAGTCGGTCTGTGTAAGGGTTGTGCAAGCTCCTGTAATGTGTTGTATGGTCTCTGGTTGTGTGTGACATTTACGGCATTTGTCGTTTGTTACGGTGGGATCTTTAATGATGTATTTTCTATAGTTTTTAGTGTTTATGATCTGATCTTGTATCGCTATAATAAATCCCTCTGTTTCTGGGAATAGAGTACCTATTGTTAGCCATTTATTTGATGCTATTGTATCAATATGTGATTGTTCTAGGTCGTGAGGGTGTCGTCCGTGTAGTACTTTCTTTTTCCAGTCTTCTAGTTTTTGTTTTTGCGTGTCATTACTACTAAAGTTTTCTATATTCCTATTTTCGTTTAAGTTTAGTGGAGTGTAATTGTGGTCATTTTGGGCTATTGCTTTGTGTATCTCGCTAGTATCGGATTTTAAATGAAAGAATGTCTTTAATTTGGTAATTTGCTTCTGCCATAGGTGATGGATGTCTATTAAGCCCCTACCACCGTTTTGTCTCTTGATGGTTAGTCTTTCTATTGCTGATTTAGGGTGTAGATTATTGTGTTTAGTAAGTGTAGTGCGTGTGGATCGTTCTATTTGTTCTATGTCTGTTTTTGACCATTTTACTACTCCAAAAGAGTACGTGAGAATTGGGATGGCAAAAGTGTTTAAGGCTTTAATTAAATTTTTTCCAGAAAGTTGCGTTTTACATATTGCATTGACTCTTCTCCTGTATTCTGTGGTTAATGTTTGTTTAGTGGTTATGTGATCGAGTCCTTTAAGCTGTTTGTATCCTAAGTATTTATATAGATCTGTTGGTTCCATAGCTGTAATTGTATTGTTGTTGTTCACTGCGTAGTCACCCGGGCTAATTTTCCCTCTTATAATATGTAAAGTTTTGCACTTATCTAAACCAAATTGCATATTGATATCTTTGCTAAATTCTGTTGTAGTGTCTATTAGCTTTTTCATTTCTTTTTCTGTTTTTGAATATAATTTAATATCATCCATATAGATGAGGTGTGATATGATTGTCTCGGTTGTAGAGTGTTTAAGAGTGTATCCAATTTTACAACTATTCAATAAGTGAGATAGGGGATTCAGGGCGAGGCAGAACCACAAGGGACTTAATGAATCACCTTGATAAATACCCTTCTTAATACATATTTGTCTAGTGATAACAGTATTTTGGCGGTTGTTTAATTGTAGTGTTGTTTTCCAACACGCCATTATAGTACGTAAGAAATCAATTATTTTCGGGTTTATTTTGTAAATTTGTAAAACTTGTAATAACCAGGAATGAGGAATACTGTCAAATGCTTTTTTATAATCTATATATGTACAATGTAAATTTCTATTTTTAGAGGTTGCGTGTTTGTGAATTGTAGAGTCTATAACTAATTGTTCCTTGCATCCCATGTGGCCCCGCCTGCAACCCTTCTGTTCCTCGGCTATTATATTCTGTTGTTCTACGTGTAAATTGATTTTGGTTGCTATTGCTGATGTTAGGATCTTGTATATTGTCGGTAGACATGTGATTGGTCTGTATTGGGAAGGTTCTGGCAAGTGTGTCGTTTTTGGGAGCATATAAGTTATTCCTGTGGCGATAAATTCGGGTATGTTCTGTTTTCCTAAGATGATGTCTGTTAGGTTACTAGCTATAGTTTTGTGTAGTGATAATAACTTTTTATACCAATAATTATGAATTTTATCAATACCCGGTGATTTCCAATTATGTAGCCTGGATGTAATGTTAGTTATATCAGTCTCGGTTATTTCAACAAATTCCATTTCTTCTAATGTATGACACCTAACTTCTTCCTTTTCTATCCAATCTGCTCTATCGTTGTGCTGTACTTGTTCTTCCCATATGCCAGACCAAAATGTCTCTAGTTGTTCTTGTGTTGGTATTTGTAAGTTTATGTCAGTTGTTGAGTCTGTTTGTGGTTTCTGCAATTTTCTATAAAATAGTTTTTCATTAGTAGCAAATATAATGTTATCGTTTTTTCGCTGTTGTGCTTTTTTGTATCGTCTGAGTCTGTGAACCTTAAGGGCCAATTTCTGCTTTAGAGTATCCAAAAATTCTTCAGGTGTTTTATTATTCTTTTCGTGTTTCGTATGTGTAAAACTACTTTTAAATATCGCTTCTACTCTCCTTACTACCTTGTTAGATCTATTATTGTTTATATACTGGGTGAGTCTGCCACAATCTGCTCTAAGTTTTTTTATATCCTTTTCTAATCTAATTTGCCATGGGGGCTTATTATTGTATTTTGTTCGTGCATTTCCTGCGTGGTCTATGATTTTATAATTTAGTTCTTCAGATATTACTAACGCTGTACAGTATATGAGAGTATGTATATCTATGAGTTGCGTGTCTTCTGATATAAACTGTTTCAGTATATTTTGGTTAAATATATTAATCAGTTTGGAGAGATAAGGACTATACTTTAGTTTAGGCAATTTAGGTCGTACTGCTGGATCCATTCCTGAATATTGTGCAAGGGTTGTTCTAAGTTTGTCATGCATTTCTTGGATACGTACTTCGGTTATAGGGTTATGCTCTACAGGTGTCCCAATAACATTCTCTAACGTTAAGGTTATAGACTCGGTTTGTGTGGATGAATGTAGTGTTTGTGTGTTTTGGGTGCTTAGTTGCGTTTGAATGTAAGCTGCAGATTGTGTGTTAGTTTGCGATTGTGTGTCATTTTGTGACTGTATTATTTGTGAGTGGCTGTCTGATTGATTCTGTGTATGTAAGGTGATGCTTTCGTCTTGATTATTATCTACTTCACTTTGTAGTTGTGTTCGCACTTCGTTTTTTATTCGGTCTATTTCTTCTGCAGACAATAATTTATTTCTTACTATTGTTCTTCTCTGGTCTGAGATTCTTTGTTCGGTTACTGTTATTTCGGGATAATGTCGTGAAAAAACTTCATGCAGTTGCTGCCTATATGTGGTTAAATCAGTCTCTAATTTCGTTATGTAGAAATACGTGCGCATGATAAATGTGTTTACATCTTTGCTCCATCTCATGCGCACACGTGGTTTACCAGCCTTAGTGGACGCGGGTAAAAAGGTATTTACCCCCCGCGCAACATCTGAAGCTGGTGTGGGTGGATTTGAATTTAAACTATTGGTAGGTGACGATGTCGGTAATGATCGGACGGAAGGTGTATATGATGTGGTACTGGGGCTATATGGTTCTATTGGACTATTTGTTCTGTCTGTCAGTCTGTCAATATCGTCACTGATTTCGGCTGTAGCATCTTGTTTGGTGGGAGCCCGCCTGCTCAACTCCTCACCGCTGACGGTTCGCATGCTGAGACACCCAGCGTCAGCTCCAGGTGTGCCCCGGCGATCGCCCCCGGGCAGCGGTCCTAATCGTTTTTTCTTCGAACGTGTCTCCATTTTTAATGGGTTTCCCTAGCCTCGTTAGCCGTGCAAGTTTTTATGTAGTAATACTATATAATAATACCATATATAGCACTAAATATACATGGTAATCCCATACACTAATACTACATTACACGTCCGCCCCCCACGTGGACTAGATGGTCAGCCCGGACGTAAGGTTGGAATTTAGGGGGCTTATTATTATTATTATTATTATTATTATTATTTTCTTTTTCTTATTTTTTCTCCGGTTATCCGGGATTACTGATGTTACGGGCCTAGGCCAAGTAAACATCAGTGGTTTAGACTCAGGGAAAGAAGATGTACCTATCAATGTTGAGAATGTATGTACCTATGAATGTGTTATGTGTTGGCGTTATCGGGCTCACATTGCAGAAACTTTCTTACCAGTCTGCAAGTGTTTAGTATAGCTGCTTTCTGGAGTAAGTAGTAGGTGTTTGCGGGGAGATTCAGGGTGTTTAGTGACTGTTGTAGCTGTCTGGGTATTACTCCTGTTGTGGATACCACAATAGGGACTATTATTACCTTTTGAAGGTGCCAGAGTCGGGTTATTTCGTCCTTTAGTTCGGTGTATTTTGACAGTTTCTCTGCTATTGTGGTTTGTAGATTGTGTGTGTTAGGTACTGCAATGTCTATTAGGTAGCCGATTTTAGTTACTTTGTTTATTACTGTTATGTCTGGTCTATTAAAATGAATAGTTCGATCTGTGAGGATGGCTCTATCAAAGTATAATTTTGTTGAAGAGTTCTCTAGCACCGTTTCAGGTATATATTTGTAATAAGGCACCACGGAATCAATGAGTTTGTGTTGGTGAGCTAGTTTCTGGTGTATGACGTTTGCTACCTGATCGTGTCGGTGTTTATAATCTGTCTGGGCTATTGACTTGCATGCGCCTGTAATGTGTTGTATCGTTTCTGGAGAACTATTACATTTCCTACAAGTGTCATTAGCTAAATTCTTTATTATAAATTTTCTATAGTTTCTCGTTTCTATTACTTGGTCCTGTATTGCAATCATGAAGCCTTCAGTCTCCGGGAAGAGTTCGCCTCGACTGAGCCAAGCGTTCGACGCCTCTTTGTCGACATTTACTTGGCACAAGTCTTGACGATGTCTTCCGTGTAGAGACTTCTGGGCCCACTGCAGAAGTTTGGTTTTGTCGTCTGTAACTAGTTCGTTATTCTGTTGAGATGTATTATTTAAATTAAGAGGTGTTAACTTTTGATCGTTTTGTACAATTAACTTGTGGAGTGTGGATAATTCGGATTTTTTAAAGAAATACTGTCTAAGGTTTGAGATCTGCCGGTTGTGTAAATTTACAATGTCTATTAGCCCCCTTCCTCCTTCCTTTCTCGGTAACGTTTGTCTTTGTAAGCATGATCTTGGGTGATTTTTGCGGAATTTGGTCATCGTTGTATTAATCCTACGCTGCATATTTTTTAGGTCGGTTTTACTCCAGTTTATTATCCCGAAAGAATAAGTAAGAATAGGTATGGCGAATGTGTTAATTGCTTTTGTTGTATTTCGCGAATATAGCTGTGTTTTTAGTATTGTATTAAGTCTGTGTTGAAATTGTTGTTTTAGTTTGTCTTTAGTGTCTTTATAGTTTATCTGGTGTGACTGATTGTATCCTAAATATTTATATGTTTCTTGTTCATCTAATGACTTATTATTATTATTATTATTATTATTATTATTATTATTATTATTATACAATGTACTGTATTTGTTGATGACTTGTTGAAGTGTATCGTCACACCGGCGCCGTGCTGTGCAAACAATACAAGCTTGTGATCATCGTATCATGCGACTGTATGACATGTATTGTTGACCTTGCACAACATGTTGACGCACTCCTGTTTACAGTTTAGCTTGAGCGCCACTTAGCGCTTGATTGGCAATATCTATTACATACAACATATACATACACTCATACAGCAGGTAGTAGTAACAATATCTGAACAGTCCTGCGGATAGGATCGATGTGATCCTAAACAAACTGATGTCATGACGACATCACTATCGATGCAATCAAAGCGTGAACAGAATTTTGAGCGTTTGACAACCACATCCGATAGTTTAACGTGCTCTCCGGAAATTAACGCTAACACAAAAACTAGTTGAAGCGCGTCGTCGTCGGCGCCGCGTCTGCACCGCTCAGCCTGGCCGTAATAGAAACTCATCAATTTCACGTAACTGACTCCAATAAGAGATCGCTCGTTCGTCCTTCAACAAAAAAGGCTGCGAAGGTAATGTCATTACAAATTGAAGTCAAGTCCGAGCGGGGTCAGCCGAGGGGAGGGGCGGGGGTCGGCGTGGGGAGGCGCGGGGGACCATTAACGAATATCTCCGTTTAATTAGCGACGTTTCCGGACGGTAATTGCATTTTAAATTGTGCGGAGTGTTTGTTACGTCGACGTCCGTTGATTGCGCGCGCGGCACGTTTATCAATAGGGGATGGTCATCAATCTGTGACCGCGGCGTGGCGCTGCTGCCTCGGGACGGACCAACACTTTTTGCTGGTAAGTATTATTTTTTAAGTAATTTTGTGTGTGTATTAGTACACCAATGCCCTTCTAATAGATATAGGCGTGATCGTGCGGTCTGAAAGTCAGCTCAGAGGATAGCATCCTACGCGGCCTGGAAAACATAATGTATATACTATTAATTTCATGTTTCTATCAAATTTTACTTTACTACATATAGAAAAGGTACAACTTTTTACTCGTAAATCTAAAATGTTTGTTAAAAAGGCAAATCATAGGATTCCAAAAAAAAAAATGATTTTAAATATATTGTAACAAGACTAAGAATTTTTAACATAATTATAATAAAACGGGGGAGGAGGTGAGTTTGATAGGCCAGCTAGGGTCTGGTTTACGACCTCCGCCTCTACGTCCTCTCTCTACGTCCTCCTTGCCACCACCCGCCCAGGTGTACAATACATTGACGCCTACAACAATACTGCTGTGTGCAGTTAGATCATTTTAAAGTTTTTAGGATCCTTTAATCTTACTTATAGGCGAAAGTTTGGTAGTTTGGATGATTGTTGCTCTTTCACGGCAAAACGGCTGACCCGATTTGGCTGAAAGTTGAAATATTGATGGCTACATTTTAAAGAAAAGGAAATGGGTTCAAAGTTCCTAACTCCACGCGGGCGAAGCCGTGGGCAAAAGCTTACCCACTATTAATACATAAGTAATTTTTCTTGATAAAAAAGTATGATGATTAGTCGGTACATTGTATCTGAGGTAAGCAATCACAAGGACAATACTTGCACACAATCGGACACCGCTCACTGTTACTATTGCACGTGTGCGGCGGTCGAGCGGCGACGTCGAGGGTTTGTCTAACACAAAGCTATTACAACGCTGTCGGTTGAGTGCTCCTCAAGCAGCTTACGGCTGATATTAGATACGGATGCGGGGATTCAATACCTACCTACTGAGGAGTCAGTCATCCAATATTATTGGTTGTAGTAAATAGTGCCACCTGCTGCAGTGTTTCCATTCCTATCACTCTCTATCGACTAGCAATCTGATTCTTCTCCGTTCTCTTACAACAGGCGCCTCGTGGTCGCGGCACTAACCGCGGGCCGCAGGTGTGGCCACCAATTACGCGGTATTTGTGTGCTAGCCAACTTGCGGACAAACAAACACACACCGCTGTTTACAGACCACCGCCGACGCCGTCACAACTACCTGATACTGAAAGTACACATCTTACAACAATCTTGCTACGCTTGACAACTCACTTCAAAAATCTATCTATGTCAATATGAAAAGAAAGGTAAGTATTATTGCAGTTTAGTAAACAACAGGCGTTGATTATAAGAAGGATTTCCAGATAATCATTTCTATTTTACATGCTACTCCTAGTCCAGCTGTAGACTTGAAATATAAATAGCAACTTTGTTCAAAATTACGATTTAACCCCCACTTGCTGGAGCTGTCTCTCAAGTTCGCAGTCGCAGCGTCCTCCAGTGCACTGCACGTTAACTTTATAATCTCACACACTTGCGCCGATAATCGAGTTGTGAGCGGTCGCGGCGACTTGCTGCAATCAACGCTCATTGAGTGGCCGCCGCAGCGCCGCGCCGCCGCCGCCCCGTGCCACACTCGTACCGCACCGCTTTCCGCTTTGCCACATTCACGTTTATTACGAAATCTAATCAGTAGAGAAGTAGTTTAAAAAGAACCTGGGAACGTAACGCTAGCACAAGAAATGTGGAAATGGTTTTTTATATTTTGTCTCGCCCAGACCCTGTTAGGTAACTGTATTTATTTTAAAAGCCCAAGACTGTTTCTGCACCAACGGAGATTTGCGTGTACGCCTATAATTGCTTTTTTTATCAAACTAATTTGTTTTATTTCAATACAATAGGGCTTTCGCTTAGCAAAAAGTTGATATTTAAGAATGTCAGACAATCTAGGGATAATTCTAGTGATACGATCTGGTTTATGTAACGAACGTTGCAGGACAAAGAGGGCTTAAAACTATCACTACAATACATACGTTCAAAAAAGTGATATTGGCGCGACGCGGTGCGGTGCGGTGGACGCGCGGTGACGCCCGTCACAAGGAGGGCGACTACTCTCAGTTTTTATTGTCTAATTAGCCGTGTTTCATTGCGATTTATTACATTTTAAATTATGCACGAAGGTGCTTCATTTTATCTGGCCTCTCCAAATTGCGGCCGTTTTCATTAAGCGCCGGTGCTCGCAAATAAATATAATTTAATTAGGCCGCGTCCCGCCGCGCGCCGCCACTAGTGCGACGCGGCGCGGCGCGGCGGCGGCTCGAGAGCTTTGCGACCTCACTCGGTTACTTACTGATTGTTTTGGTTTGCATTTTCATTACTAACATTGTGTTCCGTTATTTTATTAGGTTCCTTTATAAAAGCATATATAAAGTAATTGCTATATAAAATGACATAGGTAGTTTTTTTACGCAGAATTTATGCTAAGAAATTAGTACAATAAAAATGTAAATCTACAAGTTAGTGTAGTTAGTTACAAGGTCCGCAATAAGTACAGTCATATTTAGATAGTAAATTTTCGGTTGTGTATCGTTTTGTTAATTAATTTTGCTTTGAATAAAACAAATATAAATTCTTCAACTACATAGAAATGAAGTCGCCATACATGGGGTAGTAATAATTTATGATTGTAAGTGCATTAATTTTCCGCACACTATACAACGGCGCCGAGGTACCAGGAAATCATAACTCGCGGTGTACAACGTGTCACTTGATTAGGCCGACATTAGTAAAATGTTCGCCGTGAATAGCGACCTCGCTGGCGGCCTGCCAGTGCGCCGCGCGCCGCTAACTATTGCTAACTAAAGGAGTTTATTTACGAGCTATACAGTCATAGAAGCATTCAAAGACCCTCAGAAGATATAAGAAATATATTAAGTACCTATACTTGAACAAGAGTAGCGATAATATCAGGTACACATGCGAGGGTGTATTACACAAGTTGTGTTATCATGACGCGGCGGTGTTCCCTCGCGGTATCGCGCCTCCCGAGATGTTACAACAGCTCCCGACCAATTAGGATTAGGCAAAATACTCGCCGCTTTTACTCGCTTCAGGTGTTTTCTTAGCGTCCCTCGAAATATTAATGAGTTCCCTCAAAGCGTCTATTAAATCAGCATCTGTCGAACATTGCAACTATTCTGTAATTACATTTTACGACGTCATAAAAACTTGGTTGTACCGCCTCGGAAGGGTTTCGTAATGTCATTGTACAAACTTAATTTATTACAAGACGGGCTTATGATTGATTCGTGACGACAGAGCGTGTTCCACTGACAACTAATTAATTTTCAAAGCTGTACTTATTTGTTCATTCTATTTGAATCATATTGTGTATTATTTCAGACATTTTAATAAAGTTCCTGATTTACACAATAATGAGAAGGCGAGCTTTTCGTCCGTGGCAACTAAAACAAGCTGTACATATCTACATTTACCGTACCTGCCAAAGGTAAACGAATGATGTCATTTATTAATTACACCTTTCAAACAGTTTGGGGTTTTGAATATACATAAGATTTGTCTCGAGCATTCATAAAAGTTGCGCGCGCGGCCGCTGATATCACGTAACAGTAGTATTCAATTAGGGTATCTTACAGTCATAGTCAAATAAATTATTCAATCAATGTAATACAACCGAACCCAATAAATAGGTAATTGAAAAATTAACATACCATACATCTAGATTGAGACTAGGACAATCAAAATTTGAAAAAACAAAAAAAAAATGGTGTTTTGTATTGGTGTTGTAATGGTGGATGATAATAATTATATGGGGCCACTGGGCCAGGTTGTATCGGTATGTCCCGCGCTCGTGCGGCGCGCGAGGCAGACGCGACTCGTTACGAGACGAGTGCGTCTTGGAGGGCCCTCGCCGACACCGACACCGACGCTAAATTAGCGACGCTACTTACTCACACCGGCGGAGGAGCAGGCGCGCCGCGCGCACGCGCCACACGAAGCACTATACAGGAGATCGCATTATTTTTTCGTTGTGAAGCAACAGAATATTGTGATTGCTTAATTACCCGACTGTTATATGAATTACTAGCTTCCCGCCAGCGGCTTCGCCCGCGTGGTCTTATAATTTTTTCCCCCGTTTTTGCAACATTTTTCATTACTACTCTGCTCCTATTAGTCGTAGCGTGATGATATATGTATAGCCTATAGCATTCCCCGATAAATGGGCTATCTAACATGGAAAGAATTTTTCAAATCGGTCCAGTACTTTTTGAGTTTATTCGTTACATACAAAAATACATATCTTTCCTCTTTATAATATTAGTGTAGATTATGCAATTGCAACATGAAATTAAAAAAATAAGTTCTCTTTTGTTTTAATATACGTTCCAGCTATAAGTTAAATGGAGGCAGGTATGTATTTAGCAAGTTTAATAGCTTTTACAATAAACTGTAAAGAATTTTGATATCGCACCCAACAAACTGTTTTAAAGTAAGTAATAAAATTGAAAAAGAACAAAGATGTAACAACGAAAATTGTAAAGAATAAAAAGGCTCAAAACAGACGCAATTAAGTCTTGAAAGTGCAACGATTACAAGCTTGCAGCCTCGGAGCTATCAGACAGATGAAGAAATCTCCGCTCCTCTACTGAAAGGCCTTTTGTTCTATCCTAATTAAACAATATAAGAGGAAAGTTAAAAGTGTACAAATAGTGGCAGAGCGTCAGGGGAGCGTTTCAAATAAATATCAACTCGGTTTTAATTTGCGCGGAGAGCTCCCGGACTGGAGAGAGTAGGGCTGCCGCGACCGACGCCGACGGAGCAGCCAGTGACTCAACGCATTGCACGACCGGCTTTGAAAGATACTAGTTATGTTTCAGAAGAGTCAACTCTCCAAGGAACAAAAATATGTATTTGGATTGATATTTTCAGACACCAAAATTAAGTTTTATTTAGGCGAGAGCTAGATTTTAAAAAGGTGATTTCACATCGACATTCGAAAATTCTATTTCTAGAGGATTATCGTGTTAAGTATAATTCTCAATGCAGATCTCTATCGTGGAAACTAATAAAATTTGATGTTAGCATTTGACGCAACAGCGGTAACCCTCACACAGTAAGTGGAAGTCCTCGTTGCGTCCGAGTGGCGGCGCGCACTTGCACTATATATTGCGATACTAACTGCGTATTAGTACGAAGCGCTCTCCGCTCCGGTCGCTCAGCTCCCACCGCGCACCGCTCTGACCGCTCGAAACCAATTTACTGATGGGTGCAAACAGCGCGTTTTGTTCGTGTGCTCATATTAAAAACTGTATTGAATAACTGCGAGCGCGTGTTGATTGCTTATTCAGTCGATATGCGGCGGACTTCAGTTCTGAGAGGATTGCAAACCTCTGCGGGATTCACGGGCTGTCACATCATACTATCAATTGTTGAAAATTGAAAGTTATTGATACACCGATTGCTGGCTATATTTAACGGAATGTTATTTAGCTGGGTTACGGGGCAATTTATTTAAGGTTTCGTAGAACATGGAATAACAGATATTTACATAGAATTCGGATAATAGCATAGTCTTGACAACATAAGAATCTAAGGTGCAATAAATACTGGCTATATAACTGATAATGAGTAAATCATATTTCAAACATGTTTTGTGAAATTTAATTTTCTTCTTAGATATAATAAGCAAGCGTTGTGTGTACGTTGTCGTGGTGCCGGTGGTGGCTGTCGGCGCTCGTCTGTTTGTGCAAGCTAGAGGGCCACCCGCGCCGGCCTGCTTCGTCCGATGTTTAACCTGCGGAATTAACTTTATTGTACGCCTTAGATTGCTCGCTCGGTACGCGCACCCTTGTTATAATGCTCTTCAAACACCGCTTTGTAAAGCGATTTTGTAGATAGCACTGGTAGCTCCGCCGTGAGAACTTTAGCTATTATTTTCTTTCGAGTACATTGCCGGGTTCGTCTTCGGAACACGTTTATACGTGATTTCTAGTGTAGAGTTTGAACATACGTAGTTTATAATAATATGTGTGTGAAGGCCTAAAATAAATAAATAATTACATTTTAAGAAGAGAGGATCTTTCTTCATTTTCAGAGAGAGGTATTAATAGTGCAATATTATCAATAATCGAATTCATAAATGTTCCTGGAGATAGAATTAAATCGGTTAATACGAAGTAACCTGCTTAACGTGTGCTCTAAATAGTTCCAATGAATAATAATAATATTTTATTCAGAATAACAGTAATTTACAAAAATACAATATAAATCTTAGAAATTATAAAAGTACAACAATATGGTCATATGGGGCAATAAATATTGTAGGAGCCTAGTAAATACACATATCTTATAAAATCTGAACGAATATTTGATATAGAGAGACGTTAGGCTATTGTAGTTTAGGTCGTATCGTATAGGCTATTATAGTCAGTCGGTATAAATTCACCAGAGTTTTTTGTTTTGGAATTCCTGATGAATTATTGTGAAACACTTGTCC
Source organism: Acronicta psi (assembly GCA_946251955.1). Classification (NCBI taxonomy): domain Eukaryota; kingdom Metazoa; phylum Arthropoda; class Insecta; order Lepidoptera; family Noctuidae; genus Acronicta; species Acronicta psi. Next base: position 16,694,556 of record OX276470.1, on the reverse strand, counting down.
AGACTGTTTTCATAAAAGAGCAATCTTGAAAGGCGTATACATAATATTAGGATCATAAATAGATATCGGTATTAATGATGACATGGCACAGTTGTTGCGACGGCAGGCCTTTCGATAAGTAAGTCATTACTTTATCAAGGCATTACCTATTCAAGCGGTAAGTATGTCGCTCCAGGCGGAGGCGGCGCGGCCGCGGGCGGCGCGGCGCGGCGCTGCGGTGTCGGCGGAATGCTGCTAATGATCCAGTTCCGCTCCCGACACACTAGGCGGCGTTTATGTACAGCCATACGCGAACCTTACTTAGTCTTTCATTGTCTACAAAGATTAGTTTTATAAACTAACATAATACCGAATAGAAATTTAATTTATTTTTATTTTATTTATTTTTTTTAAACGGGAGAATTTCGACTTTCTAGCGATTCTGTTCAAATTTACGTAAGATATTTCAGTTTACAACTGCGAATGGAGGAGCAATGTTGCGATAGTAATAAATCTAAATTAAAATGGTGGTTTAAAATAAGTACAGAGAATCAGTGGAGGAAGATGCAAGCTCGGGCGGGCGCGGCAACGGTCCGCATCGCAGCGGGTCGCGCTCGCGGTACTGAAAGTTGCCGCGAAAACTTACGGACGGCAACGAAGACGCCGCGCCGCTCTGTACACTATACTGTACTGTATTATTAACTGTGCAACATGTGAGATTTACTGCGTTCACAAGAAAAGTTTTAAACGCTTTATCTCACAGAGAATTCTCTTTAAAGCTCTAATTCGGATACGAATGCGCACAGAATACCCGCCAACCACTTTGTTTTAACAAGTACAAAAATAACATTTGCACAATTTATATTCTATGTAACACTGTACAGTGAAATTTAATTAGTTACTATGAAAAGAAATGTGCGCACAGTGACGAAACCTAACTCAAAAGATTTAGTTTTATTTGAATAAAAATCACTTAAAACTTACAAGCAGAGACTAAGCTGGGCTTATAACACTATCAGATAATGAGGTTATGTGGAAAAAGAACTGCGAATTGGTACTATCTCGGCTACGGTTGCGGGCGAGGTGCGCGCTGTCTAATGCACACGGATGCTGGCTGCCAGCTAACGTACGTGCAACTGAGGCGCGGCGCGGCGCGGTGCGGGGCGACACCGAGGCCGTGGAATGTCCAAATTACACGCCGACACTCGTCGTAATCAACTGGGTTGGTTTAAGCGCGATTAGAATTTTGTAATTAGAACTATATGGAGTCCGGCGGGCGGCACAACTTCGCCGTCTGTCTGCGATAGATTTTACGGCGTTTTCAATTAAAACTGGGGACAGGGAAATTCTGGCGCGGTGGTTTAACAGAACTGTCGACGTCTCAAACAATCCACAGCTCGTTAAAGTTCGTTACGGGTTATGTTTTATAGGTGCGCGGGACGACTCACCTGCTGGGGCTCAATCTCATATCGCGACGCGCGCCTAGGGCATTGACAACTGTTGACTTTTTTCAGAGCCGGTTTTCCGATTATTTTCGATTCTCTTATTTTATAATAAACCCTCCGCTGTCTTGATCAATATCAGTTTCAGTGTTCATCATGTGTCAGAATTCGTCTCGTGACACTAATAAATCGTCAGCTGAACTCATAACTGGTCCTCTGACAACTAATAAGGCGATTTTCACACTGCCCCGCATCATGCTGCATATTGCGTGTCGACGCACCTACGCGCGTTCCTGCGGGAGTGCAGATCTGCATCATCGTGCGCACTCACGCGCGTAGGTGCGTTTTGTAGATTCACGCACGGCGGCTCTCATTTATTTGCCGTTCTCTGTGGTCGTGCAGTACACACGTCACGCCCATTCAAAATCACGCGCGGCACTGCGGGATTCGGTGTGCCATACCTTGCGTCTCGCCCCGCACCTACGCGCGGGGGTGCATGTTTCTCCGCGTGTATGCGCGTGATCCGCATGAACGCGCGTGGATGCATTTTCTGTGTGTTAGACTGTGCGTGTTTTCCATACAAACGGAGATACTTACAAGCAACGGAAGAACACGCATCCACGCGCTACGCTGCATCATGCGGGGCAGTGTGAGAATCGCCTAACTCTTAACCAGGGTACCATGCTACTCACTATTTTTAACCCAGCATTCATCACTTTTACCACATTCGCGATAACGAAGCAAATGTTAATTTGTTATTTTTTTTTCAAGTTCATATTATTTATCTACTAATAATTGTACCATGGCACATATTATTTGATGTCTTATCTTGGTCGTTATTAAGTAATAATGCATTTCATAATGCTAAAAACACATTTATGAATAAATACGCCAAGTATGCTAAATACAGATAATACTATGTGTGAACCGTCTGAACATAATGTAACATATCTGCTACCGGCAAATCGCATTTAGCTGCTTAATGAAACCACATACCAAATTGCAAACCTTTGAAATCCTGTTAACAACTTCAGCAGTTTAGCGGAGGCACTTATCCTTGTATACCGGTCTAATATAGCTCAAACTAGTAAATTTCCTAAAGCCAAGCGAGTCCCGGCTTAAAAGCGGCCAAGTTTGGAGCAAACTAAACTCGCAATAGAATAGCGACGACGACAGTAGGGGGAGTTGAGGGGGGATGGCATTGGGAGGTTAAGCGCGAATATTTCAAATCTGTCGGAGTGTTTAGCGAATGTATTAACCCGTCAGCGCTCTGCTAATTAACCGCAGCTCGGCCTAGCAGCGCGCCGCCGCACCGCGCCGCGGGCAGGTGCGCCTGCAGCCACGCCGCGCCGCCGCCGCGCCACCGCCGGCCGGTGTACGGCACATACCTACTCCGGATGCTCACTTTACGAACGCGCTCACATTTCGGGGATGCATGAATATTTCATTTCTGTTTGTCCGTTCCGGCTGTATGGACACAATAGGAAGTTTTTTTTGTTGTGAAAGCTTAACAGAATACTCAATTTGAAAGAGGTCACTATGATTTAATTTCAAAATCACGAACACGCTACCGTAATCGTAGTATCTACATAGACGTAGGTAGGCTAAATAATACAAAATCCGATCCTAAATAATGACGGGACAGAAAAGAACGATGTACCATGACTTAGAATGGGCTACAAATATTTGTTCCGCGTGCGAATTGAATCCGCTAACCCCAATGCACCCTCCCTCACTAATCCTATAAAGGATTACAGTATTACTAAGATCATAGAATTAATTCCAATAAGCTTAACCATTATGATAGCTCGTGTCTGTACTAGGTCAGGGACCTGTATTACAAATCACCAGGCTCCGCTCTTAATGTTAGAAGTAAACTGATTGATAGGAAACAATAACATAAACTTAAAGCAATCCGAAAGAACTTGAGAGTAGAAATGGTTTAGAAAATACAAAAATGTGTTTGAGTGCGGCAGTTAATAATATTATAGCTCTTAATGTCATAAATGGGGCAGTATGATACTTGGAGTACCGGGATTCAATTTCAGATTTATGCACTGATAATGACAAAAGGCACGTAAAAGTACCAGCGACCTGGGGGTGTACATTAGGAGACCTCTACCTAAGTAATACGGGATACAGGCGTGATGGTATTAGTATACGATTGTAGTTTTGTTGAATAGCCCAAACATCCCCAACTACGACGTGTGGTCAATAAATAGGTCACAAGCATCCGTCAGTGACGTCACTATCTACTGTGTCTAGGTGTAACAAACGGGACACTCGGGTGGGCCATAAAAAGAGCGCGCGACTAGCGGGCGGGGTGCGCGCCAATTTATCGCTACATTGGACCTTCGCACGTCCCGCGGGTGCGATTCGGTCCTGTTTTAATTTCCCCCGGATTTTCCCCTTGAATACAAAACCACTGTTATAATGTTTTCTTTTGGCTTGCAATACAGTGGCGCAGAATTCAATAAAATTATAATAATATTATTTATATGTTAGGTTACATGGCACAAAATGCAAATTATTCTTAAAATTTATATTTTACTTTATTTTGAACGACAAGTTTATTGCAGAAGAACCTCAAATATAATGACAGTGAAGATATTTAAGGATTTTAACGGCCTGACCCAAGCAATTCGACAGATATTAGTATTTCATGTTTCTGTTACATTAATAAAATTGGGAGGGTTAGACTTTCTTCAACTTTAAAACTTTTGTGATTTCGATTGTCGTTTTATATACCTAATCAAAAACAGCTACAAAAAATGCTTTTTTTTATAAAAAAGACATATATATATATAATCTAGATACGTGGATGCAATCGCGGGCGCCTTTCTTTCTTCTTTCTTTCTTTCAACTAATTTGTATAATAATGTGTATAGTATTATTATATGTTGAGTAATGCGAGTTAGTAGCGTGGCCGCACGGGCCGCACGGGCCGGCCCGCTCGCCGGTGGCGCCGCGCCGTGCAACAGTTCCGCACCATTACGTTTTACTGGTTCGTATTGAACGTGCAAATTACACACAGCTAATCGCATTCCGATTGTGTATTGCTTGAACATTACTAAATGTACGTGTATGTGCGCTTAGATATTTATTTGTAAACGAAACGTTTACTGCAAACAATGCCTTTGTTTGACTTCTCTTTAATCTTTCTCTCTCTCTTTAACTGCCTTATTAGTCCAGAGGTTCTAAGCGCGAGTGCTACGCTAGAGGATCTGAGTTCGATTCTCAGGCCGAGCATAGTGATATTGTGTTTTTCTATGAAATTGTCAGTAGCAGCTCTGAGTTTGGATTTGTGACCGGTTAATGGTAATAGACCCGCCTACTACTACATGCACATGGGACCTAAACATACCGGCGAAATGTGGGCGCACTTATCACACGTCCTGTGCCGAACACTTTACGACAGGCGTGATGGTATCTACTCTTTCTATTACTGAAGCAATGGTTAATAACAGAAAAACTATACGTTTACTTACAAGATAATGTACTCTAAAATAATAATATGACTCTATTTCACAAACCAATATCACGTCAATAACTCGAAAATATTACGTCAATAACTATTATTTGCGCTGACGCTATTTCAACAAAGCGATTCAAACATATCAATTACTTACATAAAATGCATGAAGCTAGTGATCTGGCTCCATCTCACCGCGTATTTGATATCTCGGCGGATAGTACGAGAGTGGCAGACGCGAGACATGTCGCGCTAACTAACTGCAGCGTCGAAGTGACACAGGAGTGCACTATGCAAATACACGCTCTCCGGAATAACACCGGCAAGGCGACACCCATACTATTGCTACTAGAATATTACAAGTTACAACATCCAATACAAATTCAAAGGAACCACCTAGCCTTGATAGTTAACAAGATAAGCTCGCTCTTTGAAAAATTACAAGTAAAAGGTCAATTCGATCAAATAAGTAATGAACTGTTTCATTGTTGTGATAAAATAAAAGGTTAGATAATTATAATTTCTTTATTCTAACAATAGGTAAAGAGAAAAGGGAACTATCTCTTATATCCATAAGATCCTTTGATCTTTTATCCCGAAGGCATTCATATTTATAATTATTCAAGATACTTATAATCTTCGTATTCTTATACTACATTACAATCGTCTAAGAGGCCCATTTTGACAGGTAACATCGGGATAATGTTTGGAAAGTTTCTCGCCGTCTCGAGTGCAATAGGTATGCATGCGGCACAAAGTAGCCGCACTTGAGCTCACACACACCACTGTATTGCCTATTTGTTGAGTTTAAGTACTTATACCTGAAGGAAATATGACAACGCGAACACAAAGAAGATGTTGTTGAAAGAGAATGTGGAGGAAGATTTCGACTGGCGAGCAGGGCGAGCGGTGGCTTAGTGGTCAGAGCGTCTGGTGTACCGAACCAGAAGGCGCAGGTTCGAACCCTGCCCGCCCGCCGATTTTTTCCTTCATTAAAAATAACTTGTAATCTTAGCATGGAAAATGCTTAAAAAATACAAAAAGATAGTTTATAGGTAAGGCGGTATCATACGACATTGAACTAGCTGTAAAGTTAGTCGTGTCGGTTGTGAAGCATCTTCACAATAGATGGCGCTACGTCACCTTAAGACGTAAATTAGAATGTGGAGGAAGATTTCGACTGGCGAGCAGGGCGAGCGGTGGCTTAGTGGTCAGAGCGTCTGGTGTACCAAACCAGAAGGCGCAGGTTCGAACCCTGCCCGCCCGCCGATTTTTTCCTTCATTAAAAATAACTTGTAATCTTAGCATGGAAAATGCTTAAAAAATACAAAAAGATAGTTTATAGGTAAGGCGGTATCATACGACATTGAACTAGCTGTAAAGTTAGTCGTGTCGGTTGTGAAGCATCTTCACAATAGATGGCGCTACGTCACCTTAAGACGTAAATTAGAATGTGGAGGAAGATTTCGACTGGCGAGCAGGGCGAGCGGTGGCTTAGTGGTCAGAGCGTCTGGTGTACCAAACCAGAAGGCGCAGGTTCGAACCCTGCCCGCCCGCCGATTTTTTCCTTCATTAAAAATAACTTGTAATCTTAGCATGGAAAATGCTTAAAAAATACAAAAAGATAGTTGATAGGTAAGGCGGTATCATACGACATTGAACTAGCTGTAAAGTTAGTCGTGTCGGTTGTGAAGCATCTTCACAATAGATGGCGGCTACGTCACCTTAAGACGTAAATTAGAATGTGGAGGAAGATTTCGACTGGCGAGCAGGGCGAGCGGTGGCTTAGTGGTCAGAGCGTCTGGTGTACCAAACCAGAAGGCGCAGGTTCGAACCCTGCCCGCCCGCCGATTTTTTCCTTCATTAAAAATAACAAAGAAGATGTCTTAAATTCTTACTTGAATTATTTGAAAAATTACAATGGTTTTGTGGAGGGACGCGTTTTGTTACCGCTCTGTTAAGCATGGTGGGCCACTGCCTCACGGATGGCGGTTGTATACTTAAGCAAGTTGCATGGTAAACTTCACTTACACGATCCAGGATTTGCTTTGTACAGGTTTCATATGTAGCGCGATAGATGTCGCTACAATTTAAAGTGGAAGTCATATCAGATTCCATCGATCTATCACATACGATACTACAAGCAAACTTATTTCTTTATGTGATCTTTATAAACTCTCAATAAAAATATATATAACTTCAAAATTTCATGTATAACTGATATAATTTGCCCAGATTCACTACCGCCTACAAAAATAAAATATTCAACGTAAAATACGTAACAATATTTTGAATAAAATAATACAATATAATATGCAAACAAATTACAGGAAGAGCACTTAAAATAATGACATTGGTAAGAGCGGTGCGTCTAGTTGCGGGCGGCCTTATTAAGTGATTAAGTATAGAGGCCAGGCCGCAGATACGGCCGCGGCGGCCGAGCGATGCCCCGCCGCGGCTAATGGATTAGAACAAGACCCGCGTCCGCACCGCATCACACTGACGTCAACACCGATGTCCGATACCATGACGATACCATGTCTAATTTTGTGTCTTATCTCATTCACCTGCGAAACAGTTGAACATACATAGATTTATATCACAATACCTTTTAATTTTGTTAAGTAAAATATTAATAATAATATTTTATTAATATCACATAGTCTTTATAAATCTATGAATCTATCTATCTGTTTGAGACTTGAGCAACTGTTTCTTTTTCCTCTATTTCAACTTGGTCGCACAAGTCAGTCTGAAATTAATCTTATTCTCAATTATTAAGTTAATAAGTCTGTCGTACTCACGTTGCCGCTCGTATTATTTCCTCAGAAAGTACATAATGGCATATTAATTAATTTTATATTTACATTCAAAATACAGATTAATATAATTACAGTTAAACGAGCTAGCATTAATTTCGTTGTGTGTTGTGATATTGTAAATAAGTCTGTATTCTTTTAAACAAAAAGGCTTCCATTTCCAACTGTTTGAACAGACAGTTGACAATAGTAAGAATATTACGAAATTAATTAACTTTGTAATGATATCGAGATAATGCTTGGCTTTATGTATCAGCATCGTTTGGTTGGTAAGCTAAACGGCGCGGCGGAGGTAAATACGCTGGCGGTGTGACAGCAGGCAACATTATGTGTCTTTGAGTGTATGTTTGAATAAAATTGTGATTTAAAATATATTTAATTTAATATGATAGTTAAAAATTGTTACTACACAACAACTTCTTTGGCGTCACATAAATTAAGCCGAATACTATTCGCCCATCATTTGTCCTTTTTAAGTTAAATGCTGGTTTTGATAATAATAAATCGGCAAATAATAATATTTTATCATCACTTTGTAAGTTCCGTCAGTTTTGTTAAAAGAGCACGTTCAGTAATGGACGCTGAGTGTCGGTTAGGTAAGAATTTAAAAGAAACCGCTTGTTTCCCCGAGGAAAACGTGTATTGTATTAACTTTTGTATATATTTTCCGCATCGGTGGCAAACAGAATTTCACCGAGGGAAAACTTGGGACATTCGATTGGAAATACCAACATTTGGATTGGTTATTGACTGCAGCGTGGCTTGTTTAATTTCGGTCGACACAGCAAGCAAGCTGTTCTCTTCTATATTTTAAAATTTATATGTACCTACATTGTACGTGTATTGGTAAATAGAATGGAGGGTTCTAAAAACATTATAAATGTGAATTTTTGATTGGAAGTTTGTTACTCCTTCACGCTGCGCAATGACCGCACGACAGAGATATTTGGAATAAGTTTGATCAACCCTGGGTATCATTCAACCCTATCATTTGACATTGAACATATACAAAATCAGCATTAGCAGAGCAGCGCCGTATTTAATAAGATTACATACACAACAAGCTGGTTGTATTGTTTCTGTGTGCCACATAGAAACAACATTTTCTATCGAAACAACAAGAGTTTGTTGTATCCTCGGCTAGAGCTGTTGCTTAATTAGTAGCGAGCGTACCCGGTACTTTACCACGATCGCGTCATACCGCCGCCGCCGCGCGCCGTTGCATCAACCCTAGTATTTGGTCTGTTTAGTATGCGAGTGTTTAATGACAAGCTGCACTCTGCCACTATTGCGTCACAGCTCACGTCTTCAGCCAGTGCAGTGACTCCCCGTAGAGATCACTGCTATGTTTATGTTGCTAATTACCACTGTGACTTGACTCGAACCTATGAGCCCCTAGTATTTTGACATGTTTGTTTTTTAGTCAGTCGTATGATACATTTGTGGTATTTACTCATTCGTTAACTCGTATACTCTACCAAACATTACTTATATATCTTCATAATATAATATAAATAATACACACACACGTCACTCGCATTCTCACTATCTAACTATATATATAAATATGTGGAACTGTCAAATAACAATACCTGCCGAACCATTGTTCTACGCAATCGACACACATAATGTGTTTTTATCCCAAGCCACATGTGATACCGTCATACGTCAGTGCGACGTTTCCGCTTCCGGTTGGTTATCGATGGAGTGTCGCGAGATTGATAGGCGGTCTCACGACACACGTGGCGACACTTGCCGACTTAAGATATAGTTATTACCTACCTACGTAACGTAAAAACTTTTGTTTAGCAGCACCGATACTTGTGATTTTTCTACAAAATTAATGTTACTATTTATACGATTGCTAATATTTAGGTAAATAATAATTTAAATGGAGAAATATTTGAAGCAAGTCTTTAATCAAATAAGAGCTGCAAAAACGAGCGCATTAATTACTGAATATACATAACATGGTTTCCCTGAAGGGTTAAGCAGTCATAATATTAATTAAAATGCAATTAAATTGGCGTCGCATGTTAGAAATCTAACGTAAATATATAAAATATCTTAATATAATTTTTTATCATCTAGCTAGTATATGGTAATGTGACGGGTCGTTGGGCCCGGCGCGGCCCGGGGGAAATCGACAGCTGTCACGAAAGTTGGACACTTGTCGACGCGCGGCGAGATCACGTCACGTGTGGACGCGCTTTCAGCCCAGCCTTTTGTGACGTCACAGTGCTACGTGGCGAGCCCGTTTTGAGAAATATATGATGACAACACTGAGTTTATGTCAATGACACCATTTGTCATAAAGAAACATTGAATTTAGCACATTTACTCACACAGGTATTTGTCGGGTATACAATCAGGATACCTCATTGGTATCACGATTATAAATTGAAATGTGTTTAATATTCATAACTAAACAGGGTAGGTATATCACTAATAGTAGTTCTCTGGGCCTAACAATAATATCCATTGGTGTACTAGTAACCGCTATCATAACAGTGATCATCAACTGATACTTACAACCACAAGTCAAGCCTATTTGATAAGTACAACGTGTCGAAGATTCATACGCAGACTTTAAGTTTACCGTGTAAATGACTAACTAGTTCATCAGACTATTGGTAGATCACAGACATAAACATAGACACGAGACACTTTATTACATAGAGTACACGTACAGGTATATGAGGTGGAGAGCTGGCTCACTCATGTGCAGGCGTGCATACGTTCACGTTATGTCTCATGCAGTTGCCGCACTAGCAATGCCTCGGCGCGATGCATTTCGTCGTATCTCAGTATTTCGGCGACCTTGGCTTATTTTCGGCCGGTTTTCCCGTCGGCCTTCGTTTATTTTCAGGCGGCACCTATTCGATCCCTCGATGATAGAGCGTAGTTCTTCAACAAGAACGCACATCATGTGTTAGTGTGGGCGCGCTTTTTATCTGGTTACTACAAAAAGTTGTTATTGTAGAAATATTTCGATGACGTGTTATAGTTTCTTGTATGCTTGAGAGATTTATGGCTTATCTGACGGTTGGAGCGCACGTGCGCTTTCTAGAGTAGTTATTTAACAATTATTATTGTGAAAAAATTTGAACCATCATTGATGAAAAAAATATATATAAACATCCGAATTGAGAACCTCCTCCGGTTTTTCCTTCCTTGTTAATTACGTAGTCACTTGTAATGCAAGCAAAGGAATTGATAGACACCTATATTTTGACTCCAATAAATGCTTATGTTTAAATAGCTTGAAAATCCTTTAATTGTTGGTTAAAAGCGCAACGTATCAGTATAAGTATATTTTGTAAAAATCTTTCTATGTAAGCAAATGCTATTACTAGTATCGTGGCGTACTTCCCGCGTCTCAAGAGGATTACAATATTGAATCTCTTTGGATTATTAGTTCCGCGTGCAGCGCCACCGCTACGTACAGTTACTAAGTGTATTAATTCAATAACATGTCGTCGAGTTGGCCGCAGTTCGTCTGCGCAACTTGTCGGCTTGCTACAAGGTCTAGTACTAAGAACATGTTAATACGTTGGTCCCGGTCGTCCTATGAATATCTGTGATAATAATCGTTCGTGGTAGTTAGAAACATGAAGTTCTAATAATCCGCTTATCTACAAGACATTAGTATTGCCTAGAAATTGTGTTGTAGTGATTTTATGTTATGGCAGTCAATTTATATTAAATACTGATATTCAGCTGCAAGTGGCTAGATTGGAAGTCAGCCTCAACATATTTAAGGAAAGGCTTGGAGGATGATTCTTAGTAATTAGAATTTTATCTGTCATTTACACACCTAATGAGTCGTAGGAAATCAATAAGATGATCAGACTACATGTTATTTTCATTTTGATCGTCAGTTCCTTTCATACGTACTCGTATTGTCAAATATTTAATCTCAAAACTACTCAACAATAGCGGCTGGCGGCCCGCGGCACAGATATGCAAATACTCTGCACTGAATTCAAAGATTTCGACAACAATTGAGTTCCACGAGTAAGCTCTTATCCCCATAGAATTACGTATGAACGAGCACTACTTATGTGTGAGTGTGGTGCGGACGTGTGTGGGATTTTTTAAATATAAATACTTATTCTTTTCGTAATAGAATAGCACAATAGAATGAAAAGAAACTCATTAGCTGGAACCAAGATGTTTTCTTATTAGAATTGTAGTAATAAACAATATTGTCATATTATTTTCACTGTACACAAAGCTTTACGCGCTCATTGTTGTTTCTATGGTTTCGAAAACATTACAAATTTATAACTTATTATATAAGAAAAAAACATGCGATAAAATCCTACTGAATACGGGTATCTTGAAACGTGCTCCAAACTAGATATCGATCCGTGATAATAATATATTATAATATTATGACCCTTCACTTCTTAGCAAATAGACATTATAAAAGTGAATATAGCAATTATTGTTATCTTGTAGTAGTGTCTATATTAGAAGAAATTATGATCTTCAGTTCCAAAAGCGATTAAAGTAACACGACTTGCAGGGTGTTTATGTTGTTGGCGCTGGCGGGGCGCTGCCTGGCGGGCGCTAGAGCGCGCTGGCGGGCGGCCAGCCGGCGCGGGCACACGTGGCGCGGACGTGACCGCTCGCTGCTTCCTGATACAATCGATACCATCTCGAGAGTACGCGTGCACACAACATACTATCACAGATTTCATTGCTTCCATAGCTTTTCTGGTTTGTCAAAGCTAAAGATTTCTTCGGTAAGTTATTTTAAAACTTTAGGAAAAAGATCTATTGGAGTATGTTTATTTATTTTCAGCTAGAACCTCCTCTTTATATTGGCTAATAGTCACTATTAGTATCAACTATTATCAAAAATCAAGTCAAGCTAAGCACTGTTCGTCCCGGCTTGGCAAAATTGACCTTCCACAGTTCATAAAATACTACTTATTGAAATAGAAAAAAAAACATCCATCCATTCTCTTCAGTTTCTGTGGAGAACAAAATACTATAGCAGTAGCTATAACCATAGCATTACTATTGTAGAGCGCGTAGGGGGAAACACAGTGCACTACAAAACAGAGTGATATATTCTTATCCGGGGATTTTCCTTTACATTTTCATATCAAAGCTAAAAATAATAACGGAAGGTATGTAAATTTTTTCTTACCATGAACTCAATTTAGAAAATGTCGAGATACATAAATAGAACAAAGTTAAGGATAACTTCCGAGAACACTACGATCAATAATGTTTTGTTTTCACCGCTCTGCAGTACTGTTGCTGGATCTACTCGATTATCGGTTAACTCGCAAATACCTTTTTTATCTGCCAATGTCACGGTCAACCGCTCATCCAGTTAACCGGAAATAAGCCTCCTCCAATCACCGGCGGCCTCTTTATTAATACATGTTGTGAGCCCCTAATACAACGGCTTACGAAGGTTGAAGGGGTTATCAAAACGAATGGACGCCGGGATTCAATGTATCGTCCGGCGGTCGTCCCACGTCGTTTCTACTAAGTAATCTTATGACAGATCTGCGACAGAGTGCGGCGTGGGCCGGGCCGGCGGGGCACGCGGCGGGGCACGGCGGGGCACGCGGGCACGCCGGCCTCGCCGGGCCGCGCTGCCGCCCGCTATTGTATGTGACAGATCTCGTTTCGCCGCGGGCACCACCAAATGGCTTGAGAAAAATGGAGATTAAAACGTTGTCGCATTTTTGCTGTGGCAAAGTGTTCATAGTCGGGAAGTGAAAACTCTATTGTGTAGTGGTATATGACAGTCACAACTTCCTGGTGCAATATGTGAAGGCAGATTTGACTTCTTGTTTTGACCTCAAACCTAAACACTACACCATGTTTACCCATGTCACTAACATTTACGCTCACCAACTTACTCGTAACCTAAAGTCAACTCAGCACCACCCAACTAAGGCAAACTGCAAAAGAGTCAACTTTATCTCGCCACTGAAACCCCGTTTATTAATGATGCAGGAAGTGCAACTCATCGGCTGAAGTGAGACGTCCGCACGTATTTTGTTCGGCCGATGAAAATAAAACATTGAAAGCCCTGAATAAGATAACACGTTGGCCTGAACTTTTTCTCGGAGCTTCATGAAACATTTCGCATCTTCTGCATAATTCCTAAAAAGCCTACGGTGTCGATTTTGAGAGAAAGCGTGTCGGCTACGCGGCGTAGCACTTTGCTACGGCGTAGGCTACAACGTAGCAAGCTACAATGTTCGTAGTATTTTTTACCAAGTATCCAGATTTATAGTAATCACTGTTTTACTAAGCAACAATGTGTTTACGTGTTTTAAAATGTTAATATTATATCTATGTTATGTTTTATGGGTTTAATCCCTCTGATAAAACTTTGTCCAGGACTTCTGAATTCGAAGAGAGTTACGTTGAACCATCACAATTTTTCCATCAAACATGCTTCAAAACATAAAATGACATCAAAACAAGTTGGCCGCTACATCTTGTCCCCGAGGCCGCTCCGCTCTGGCTGCGTCGGGCGAAGAGTTGCGACTCTCTGAGTAAATTATTTATTCGTCTATTTTCCTGTTTACTTTCATTTGCATTTAAGAAAGCAATTTCGGCAGTCATTTCGGGCGCCAACAAGTTCAGCTTCTCGCGTATGTAATGCGTGTGTGTGTGACTACGACGAGTATTATTTGTAAAATGCTTCCTTTTTGGCGAATTTTGTTGATTACAAAGCTACTTTTATTAGCGATGTTTGATATAGGTAACAGATATTTATAGAAGTAAAATGTCACAGGGTATTCTTGTTCCTGTCCATAAAATTGTAAAGATATATTTGGACTCATTCATATTGCTTCATTGACATTTGTTATGTTTTGCTTGATGTTATGTCGTACAGCCCGGTACTTGTTTGTCTATTTAAGGCTTTATTCTCTATTGAAAGCGACATATACATAATTAAGCTTCTTCTGTATTCTGTATTGTGCGTGTACAAACATATTTTCATATACATATTCAGATCCAGTACAAGTATATTCTACAAGTCAGTATTTGTTTCGTGTAAGGATCAAACCCGTGACATGTAGCGCAGAAGCCGATTTGTTATCTACGTACGAGTACCTATCTTTTTTGTATATAAAAAAGCTAAGTATATTATTATCTTTTGCTACAGTTACTTGAGCTGTAGTTAATAATAATTATGATAGAATCAGTTCGGCTGTAATTGATGAGTATTCGTCGATGCGGCAACTGTTGCCGGCCATCATGAAAACTAATACATTATTAGCACTTCAATGAACAGTAATTAGCGGCGCGAGTGATGCCTCACAATACACAGTGGCGCTTCAAAGCTTTAGTTCGTACATTAATAATTAATATTGAAGTGATCAAATTATTCTAGTCAATACCGAATAACTATCCGAAGGATAGACTGGTTGTTAGGATATTTGGGGTTCCAACTACCACTAACGATTTTCATAGGTTTCCGTATGAGAACCGGGACTGACGGCTTTATGTGCTCTCCAAGGCACCGAGGGGTCTCGATGTGTTAAGAAGAGTCACCCACCCACTGACTGGCCGCGGCAAGCGGAGCTTTACCTTGCAGATCGGTTGATCGGCGTAGATAGCTAGATAGCGTTGTTAGCAAAAAAAAAGTTGGTTCTCTTAGCCACGAGCCCCTCTACTCAATAATAAACACGATCTGTAAAGTTTACGACGACCGCAGCGCATCAAAACCCCACAGCACATCAGGTGTTCAGTCGTTGGTTCATGCGAGTACCTTAGACTGTCATACCTAACAGTCTTTAAACTTGACAGTCTTTTAAAGCCGTCTTAATAGGAATAGGCTCTTATTGCTTGACGGAGATATTTATATTTATATAAAAAATAACGGCTGAATCCTGATACCCTAATTAATGTTTGACAGCATGTCGAAGTGACGTTCTTTTACGTTTTTTACATCCAGAAATTATGTCAAAGTAACATTAATTTTAAAATGATGTTACTTCGCTTGGAATTTTCGTTCATTGATATTACGTTATTCGGCCCTAAGACGTTTACGATGACGTCAAAGTCTATTATAGTACGCCTACCTTTTCCCCCCATATCTGATATTAATAAATCACTCGGCAGCGCGAGGTCCAGAGCAAACCGTCGACCTTCTCCGCCATATCAGTGGGTCATGCACTCACTTCGTGTTTATCCAATTTGTTACATCCATTCGACAGCTGCTCTGTTTAGTTCGGTTTAGCGTCAAACCGTAAGGCCTCTTACAGATACGGTTTCTAGTTTATTAGGATTATTTCTATTTTTTAGAAATAATTTAATAAAAATAGTATTTAATTTATTTGCAGCTGGCAATTGAATGTGAAACATGCCAACTGTTTGATGATTTTTCAGATACCTAATTCTTGGTGTCATTTTTAAAATCCATGCAGTTTACATTATGAACTTTACTCGCAATACTCACAGTAGGAAATGGCGTAACTGTAAATGGTAAGTAGAACCAATTGTTAGTTTTCTCAAGAAGTGGCAACTTTTCACTCACTCCGCTCCGCACCGCACCGGTCCGTACCGCACGGGATCCCAGCGGTCCGCGAGGGTTGGAGGGAATACCTCAAATATTGGCGCTGCGTTATCTAAATTGCTTCTATGAATAATGCGGGTTTCACGGAGTAACCATCCTTGTTTATTAACAACCCGATGTTTAGTACATACAAATTGATTAGTTTGTTGCTCAAAGAAACTCGCGTTTGATACGATTTTTTGCAAAAAACCTATTAGCCTTTGAAAGAGATCTAATTTAGTGTTCATAACATATTCTGAATGTAAATCTGGATTAATGGAATTCTGCAAAATAGAAATAGTATTTAAATTGGATTGGATATAGTACCTAGTGCCTACCTACGCCGAGTACATATATGCTAGCTATAAATATAATGTAAACAGGTTAGTTTTTAAATAATATATATTTATGTAAATATCTACTCTAAATACACCTTTAAAAAGTTTTTTTAAATTTACTTGTAGTCTTTAAAGAATAAACTTGTTAATTGCTGAAAGTAACTTAAGCCTTAACGTAAGAAGAAAATGCTGGTACCTTATGAGTGACAATTTCCTTTGATTTGATTTGATTATTGCGATACAGGGCAAAAACCTTAGCATAGAACAACAAAATAATCCTAATGATATTTTTTTTGCACAAAAGTAGTTCATATTCAAGATTTCCTAAACATTTACCAAAAAATCCCGCATAGAAAAAAAAGACGTAAGTGTTTATTTACTCGCAATAGAGAGTGATCTCCGTGAACGCTATCACTCGTTTTTTACTATCGTTCACAACGATTTGGCTGGGAGATTAATAGGGGATAATTATCTGAGCGTTGGCTCGGAGCCAACAAGCGTCCCCCCTCCTCGCGTCCTCCTCAGAGAACCGACCCTGGGGGAAAAACTATCAGCTTACGTTCAGGCGCTAATTTTAAGTCATTCCAGATTGAATGAAATGTTTAGTTTGTTCTAATTTGAGCCGGAATTATTGTTAGCTTTTGTTTTACCATCTGACAGATTTTCTGCCATCGCATCGTTAGAGCTATTGAAATAAAAACAAATATTCAGGAACACTGCGTATGGCTTGCGGCTACTTGATACTAACAACTAAAGAAAGTAACAACTTCGTTTCGTCGATGAAATAGTTGTTGCAGTGGCTCCATTTATTGATATAGGTATTGCAGGAAAATAGTTCCTACAATGGATGGTTACCGTCTCACATAAGTTCTGCCTACCTAGCTTAATGCACTAGGTTGCTTGTCTCCACAGGGGACTTACGAACTTACTGCTTTATAGACGCTTTCACAGCACTGTGTTATAACATTAAATTATTCGAACTTTTAACTTTGAAGATTTATTAACATCAATATAGAGTTGGTTGTCTTCACTGAGTACGGAGTGAATCAGTTTCAAGGTAAACAATGGCATATTACGTTGCAGTGTGCCGTTTGTCTTGCACGAGATGGAGAGCATTTGGATGCAGCGCAGGGCGCGGCCGAGATTTAACGAGTGCAATATTACAGAGCCGGCGCGCGCGGCGGTAATACTGAGCGCCGCCGGGCGCCGGGCGCCTTTCAGTACAGGTAATCGTTAGTTACTTTAAACCATCAGCAAACTCTCATGTTTCTACCCGTGACTGTCAGGTGCATACATTTTTAGGAATACTTTGATACAGTTTGGAACATAACTATGCTGAGCTAGAACGCATTAGGCCCTGACAGATTTAAGCTGTTTTAATCTGAGGTGCGATTCTTATCAGTGGAGTGTCGATATCCTAAAATAATCTTAAACCTGTGCATGTAAAAATACTTTACTTTAAACTGTGTTTTTAAATTATGATCTACGATCCGATATACCTAGTAGAGACTGGGAATGTGTACATTTCAAAATTGTTCTTATTGCAAACGACTTTATCAAAGTCGTTTGCGAAACATTGTTTGATAAAGTGTATGAAACGTGGACAATGAGTCGTAATTAACAATGACTGCGTGTAATAGAAGGGGTGAAACTAAAACACACCATTTGAATGAAGTAACTCTTCTTGCTGTTGTAGCGTTTCTCTGATTGTTGTCGCGAGCTCTACTTTGTGACCACTTTGTTATCAAGCGTACATTATGATATTTTGGTAACAATAGCCCAACCAGCAAAGTTAAGTTTGCGGAGGTTGACAAGAATTTGTGTGTAAAAATTGTATTATGGAAGATATGAGAAACAAAAATACTTAAAGATCCTTACTAATATTATAAATTCGAAAGTAACTCTGTCTGTCTGTCGCGCTTTCACTCAAAAACTACCGAACCGATTTAAATGTTTGGTACAGAGATAGTCTAGAGTCTGAGAAAGGACATCATAGGCTACTTTTTAATACAAAAAAGGGCTGTAAGGGGTTGAAATAGGGGATGAAAGTTATAAGAAACATCCAGACCACGCGGGCGCTGCCGCTGGCGGAGAGCTAGTACTTATATACATTTTGCTGTAAACTACTTTTGGTGACTAAAGTACCCGGAAAATCTGTAAAGAAACCGTAGCTTTATGGAATCAAGTTACCAAAGCAGGAAGGACGCGTAGTGGAAATAGGTTGTGTATTTTGCCTTTAGAGTATTTAATTAGAAGCTAATATTACATTGTTACATAACAGCTATCACTGAATTCAGATAACTGTACAATTACCGCTAATTTCCCTCACCGAATTCGATGGTCCAATATAACAGATTAGAATAGTGTTAAGCAGTGCACGATAATAATTAAAGTGAGGGTAATAATCATGAATACAGCGTTCGATTATAACGCGGCGAGGAAGAAGGCTGGCGCGGTTCCAGCGCGGCTGTGCGGAAGCACGCGATCGCAACTAAATCGATAATCGATACGATAAAACTTTTATTCGATCCAATTTGAATAGAGTCGGGTGCCGCGTGCGGCCAGGTATGGGGAATATCTTAGACGCACGGCCGTACGTCATGCTCATTGAGCCTGAATAGAAACGAGGTTGAAGATACGTTTTTATCACAATAACGGTAAGTAATGATATCCTCATAAGAGGCAAACAAGCTTACGGGCCGTGAACGGTAGGTCGCAACCGCAGCATATTATAATTATAAACAGGAGCAATACAGTTCACAAGTGGTCATCTTAAACCTAGTATGTTAATAAATTTCACTGACTACTTTACCATTACTTTTACTTTACCATCCTATACCAAGTGGCAGAACATTTGGCAATGCGGTACCAACCCAGATAAACTCAGCAAGCAGAGTTCTGCCACCCTAAAATCATCAAAGTATACGTGTAGGTATACTCGTGTCATGGTGTAAGCTGCGCTCCGGTCGGCGTCGCTCACATTGATAAATACACTGCAGATATGATCCG
The DNA here is from genome assembly GCA_946251955.1 of Acronicta psi. NCBI lineage: Eukaryota > Metazoa > Arthropoda > Insecta > Lepidoptera > Noctuidae > Acronicta > Acronicta psi. The sequence goes on along the minus strand of OX276470.1, from coordinate 16,674,955 downwards.
ATATGATGAAGCCAGAATCAATGGCCCACATGGCGTCAACGGGCTTAAATCTCAATGTAGGTGAGTAACGAGCGGTCCGGGCCGGCTGAGCGCCGCCGCCGTCTTTACGAGCCGCGCTTACGGCGTAATTATCGGCCCGTGATGGACGTCCGGCAGCGTTGCAGCGCTGGCCGCCCTCCAAGCGACCACTGCTGCCAACTGATCATACTGCTAACACTTAGTTTTTGGGCTACACGACTTTACTGTGGCAGCCTTAGGAGCGAACCATATATTTTTTATTAGTTTTATAGGCATTTTATTCAAAGCCTTTTAAGTAATACTTATCCTAAGTTTTTTAACAATTAACAGCTTAAATAAAACGTATTACACGCACAGTACATATAGCAGGTTGTAGTCGTAGAGAGCATATTAACTTTAAAGTTATTGTAACAGGCCATTTTATCGGGTGCAGCTAAGCCTGCATTTTGAGCAGAGTCTTACTTAGTTTCAAGCCTCAAGCGCCGTATATCGACACTGGACCAAGTTTAGCTAAGAACTTGTCAAAGCCCTCCAACCGCCGCTGCCAGCGCTGTGCAGTACGAAGTACGCTAGACGCCCGTCCGCTGAGCGCTGCAGGGTATTAATTATGCCGCTGATCATGTGTTGGGATGTTTGTTGACAACTTTGATTGGCTGATAGTGCGCTAATGTTTTAAAACTTTACCCTCAACGTGTAGTTTAAGATATTGTATTAATCATGCGGATGAGTTTACTCATCGTAGCTATGAGCTACAATAAATAACTAATATTATATTGAAATAAAACTACTTTTACGGATTTTATCGCGTTATATTGATATTATTTTAATCCCGACGTTTCGGACCCTTTACAGCGTCCATGGTCACATGGCCGTGGGTCATGGACGGTGTTTATTTCAATGTCTAGTATTCGCGTAAGTGTCAGAAATAAGTAAACTAATATTATTTTAATTATTTAATTTAGTTTTGTTTGTATTGATTGAATTTCTTGGAATACAACCCTAAAGATTCGCATAAACATTTTCCCTTATATTCTGACAACAAGTTGTAAATTAAGTTTAATTTAGACAGCGACTGATTATTGGTCTTCTCGAAAACATTATCTCGTAATACCGAGGCTAATTAAAATACCGGTCAACTAAACTTTTTTAAGAAAATTAATTCCGTGGAATATCTCGAGGAAGTCCCGGACAAAACTATCGAAGTAGTTCGATTCTTTGCCCCTCCGAGTTGGAAGAACTTGTCCGGTGTTTAGCTGTACCTATTACCGGCATCGGCGCCAATTAACAGCTGCCGTGATCAACTTGCGATGAGAAGTTTGTTTTCTGAAAAAGTGATTTATTTTGATTGGCTATAGCTAGGCGGAAGGGACAATAACAGTATGTTTTAACTATGACTTTACAGACTTCGTCAGAAGACATGTAGTTACTAAGTGGGAGATTTTGAGAGTATAGAATTAACTTAAGATGAATTTAAAGAACTTAAGAACATAGTCACAAAATTAATTCTTGTTTATTTTGTTAAAATTAATTAACTTATAATCAATTAAGTACATGTTTTCAGTCGAAAAACAACTGAAGACAAGAATGATCTAACAACCATAAGCTTACATTTTTAAGACAAGAACGCAAATAGCATTATAAATTGACGTCCCAATACGATTAACAAATGTGATCAATAACGTGATTGCGTGTAAGTCGGCAGTGATCCGATAATGCGGGCAGCGGCGCGAGAAACAGCTAGCAATTAGCGGGCAGTGATCCGCGGAGTAACCTTAAATACAGTACACGATGGGACATCACTACACAATGCTAAACAACAGTTTAAAAGTTCTACTGTTATGAAAAAGAAAAAATACACAATAGCGAATGTTTGACAATGTACCTCGAAATTTCCTAAACTACTGTGAGAATAGTCGCTGTCAAAGGGCGCAAACAGATTTTGTAGATGGTCTCACACGATGTTATTTTGCAAAAATATTACCTGTTTACAACAAAAACTATACTATTATTTATTATTCGTGTTTAGTATAGTCACAGGCATCACGTATTCACCTACCCTAAAGTATTACTAACTACCTAACTTTGTAAATCAATATTTGTTTAAACATCATATTTGTAATCACGTTCTCGAAAACGGCTCTAAAGATTCGTCGATGAACGATTTACACGCAAGTAGAGCTTGTTCACCACATATTTATTATTCAATGAATAATAATGGAAAAGTGATAGAATTTATAATAATGCCTTATACATTTTTTTATTGCTATAAAATCTGAAACGAACAACAGCAAAAGATAAGTCTGTTGAGTTTCCACCCAATCAATCGCACTGAAAACTTATAAAATTATAATTATATGCCCTACATTAGTAACTGGACACATACAAAAGTCGTCTCTTTTTTCCATAAAGTCTATGAAAACAGACAAAACCAACAAAGTATGTTTGTGCGTCACGATTAATGTAAGTACATTTAAAACTACTCACCGTTATCCTCTTGAGTTGCCTCTTGCCCTTGTACCAGGTGATGGCGGCGGGGGGCCGGCTGCCGGCAGACTCGCAGGCCACCTCGTACCGCCGCTCTGCCGTCAGCACGCCCCCCTCGCCCACCTCTGCTGGCTTCTTTATTTCCACTGTTAGTGGTCTCACTGTGGGACATATTGTATGGTTAATCTTTAGTGATTCAACATACTGCAGTCAGTACATGAAAGCTGTTTGCGTGGAATGCGGGCGGATGTCATGAATCTCGTAGATCATTAAATTGCTTGTCCTCTCCACCAATCGTTTTGCGTTGAATGAGTCTTAGTCTTACCTTAGACACTCGTTAGGTATTTTTAAGACAACCTTTCTATAGAGGCAGTGGACGACGGACTGTGGCTGCAAAATTTATCGGTTGCGGTATGATATTTTGGCAGCTTATGGTGGACTAAGCATACTTATATTTGACTGGGGCAGGTAATAATAAGAACATAAGAGAAGTAAAGGAAGTACTTACAAAACATATCTAATACTAGCGATAGTTCTTTTGGTGGCACCAGATGTGAGTTGGTTGCTTGACAGGTGAATACTGCGGCATAGTCAGCTCGTCTGATGGCTGGCCAAAGGAGTCTGTTCTCTATAACGTCACCCGTGTTATGCTCATACTCCTCGTCCACTAGGACGCCGTTGACTAGCCAACGTACTGAAGGTTCTGGACGACCTGCGAAGGAAAACAAGGTTTTAAACTAGTTTTTCGTTAAATTCAGTTAAAGGATAACGTGAATGTTAATGATTAAACAGAAGTGTAGCTCTTTAGAAGTTTATTACTATAGCCATAGTTCAGAAACTCATATTATTGTTGTAATAAAGTTTATCACAAATTAATCTAATATGGAATGAAAAAGACATTACATTAGATAAATAAAGATAATTGTGAATAAATAAAAGGGTGAGGTAGGTACGACTACAAAACATTACATCCAATCTGAAAGCTTCAAACCGGGCTTTGTGCTTAAAATAAAACGAAACATCTTAGAGGCTTTCGTTCAACAAAACGCAAACATAACGATTACAGTACGCCAAACGCAATTTCCAATGCTTTCATTGGTCCTCCGGTACGTAAATAAATTTCAGCGACGGCATTCTCTTTCAGCGCAGCGGCCCTTTGTCCTTTGTTTGCTTGTTTATTTGTCGAGTGTGTGCGCTTTTGTTCGGGCAGGACACCGCGCTCCACTATCCTTGGATCCACTTTGCCCAAATTGAATTAGTTCAAGTACAGCATGAAGATCTAATTCGAAATGTCAATGGATTTAATCTGGATTTGTGTACTAAATACGTTTGATACGGGGTTGGGTGTGTTAGCGATGTAGGGGAATTGAGCGGAGCTCGTTGCAGTGCACGTATTACACACGCCCTGCACGGAGATTGGTTTAGATGTGCTAGGCAGCCGTGTGTTGGGAGAAGCTGCTCTTACATACAAGACGTGAGTAAATTAACGTTACCCAAACTTGCACAGTATCGACCTAAGCTTAGCAGTCCGTTGACACCGCACCATGCCTCACTCCTCGGTCGCCAACCGTGACCCGCTCACTAACAAACTATTCACCTCACTGTCTGCTGAAAATTGATCCAGTTTTCAATTCACCTTTCTATAATTGCGGAACGGGGTCAGGAGGGCCCCTATTGTGCCCTCGGCCTAATTTATCGCCGGCTCCGTCGCTCTGGCGGTACGTTTTCTAAATCAAAAGTCGTAGGGCGAGAGCTTCCGGTCGGCTTATTGTTTCGCTTGTTTTTCCCTTTGATAAACAACGTCGACGCTTCTTTGTATTGGATTTCGGTGTTTGCTGTACAAACTGAGCGCACTCTCCGTCGTCCGTCAAGATTTATTAATTTGTTATAGTCGAAGCTGGTCTCGGCGAAATTCGCAATATTGTATTGCGATCTTTGCGGGGCTGGTTGTTTTCTAGACTCGAAGACGGATTTGATTAAAAATGTTTATAAACGAAAAGAATTGACATGAAAGTTTCAACAAAAATATTGACGTAACTGTTTTGTAACAAACATCTCTTATTATCCCCCCTCTTCAAGTGTCCAAATTGATTGTGTTGACGCAAGGTGTTTGTAGAACTCGGCACATTACACCGGCGCGGCGGCGGTGGCGGAGCAACAGGCTCTCGTATAAAAAACGCTGGCAGCCGTCACAGAACAAAGTCGCGCGCGGAGCCCCCGTCATTAGAAAGGCATCTGCGTTCACAAGAATTGAATATCTTTTTTCTCCCGTCCGTATTTTCAGGGAATACGCTTCAATCAATTTCTCGATTATGCAAATGCGGTGGCCTCCCGTCAATTCAAATTTCGTTTCGTGACAGTATACAGTAATCTTTTGAAATCCATTTTGATTGGGATTGTGCTATTTTAACTTTGTGATTTTTAAATGATCATTAACATATTTTTCTTTAATTAGGACTGAAAAAATATTAATGAGCCCCGTATTTTATTTTAAATTAAATAGGTCTAAATAATAGGAAACGTTAACGTTACATTAATTATCTGATGGCGACATTTGGCGCTGTTAAGTTAACTGTTCAACGCTTTCAATTATTTAAAAAACTCTTTCATATTATTATTTTATAACAACAAGATTCGTACTAAGAGCAAGTTATGTGGTAGAGTAGGTGCTTACTTTGATCGGTAAGCCTCTCCGACATCATGCTCCGTCCCCAATCATCATCGTGAACAGCACAAAAGCTGAATGGAGAGCGCGTTTGATTCGGAGCGTAATAACCCGCTCCTACACAATATATTGATACGGCTTGATACGTACTGTATCCACGGAATCGTGTTTTGTCGGATAAAAGCGTTTCAGTGTCTGCAGTCGAGCACGAGGGGGAAGAAAAATATACCCTTCAGCCTCCGCCGAGCTACTGCGTGTACACACGTAGCTATACCGACGGCGAGGATAATGTTAATCGGCTAGGGTGACGCCATTTTAAAAGGAAGAAAAGTAGACGATTTGGATAACAAGGTCGTTTATAGCAGATCTGTTGGTAATAAAATTATAATAATGTTTAATGTCGTGTGGCCTGAGCTATAACTGCCAGAAATAACTGTAGATATATAAAATGTAAGTATTAATTGCTTGTTTCTGCGATTGCGAGATACTCGTAAATTTTCATTACGCTACATAAAAAACGTATTCTCTCACACATGGATGACTTAGCATGAAATGTTACAGTATGTTCTGTCTGGCCCAGGCACCACTGAGACAGAGACTGGTGCCTGATGTAGGTAGGTAAAAAATAGTAGGTAAATAATATTCAGCTCTTTGCTTGATACATCGCTATTTAATGAAGATCTTGTCATCATTAATTGACGATTATTGAATTGTCTACAGGCAGTTTAATGAAATTCACTCAGAAATAACTGAATACAAATATCTGATAATAAATTCCACTGACTATTGGATTTTTAAAAGCATCGTTTTTAACATTTCTCGTATGGAATTAAAAACATTTACTGTCGGGGAGGGTGGCAGCGTTTGTTTTGTAAATATGAAAAATTTAATTTAAATTGTTTCGATCCAAACATTTCATTTATATCACAAATATTTTGCTATAGGTATTATATTTTTATTAATATTTTATAAAATTAGTAAGTAAAGTATTATTTATATTCTCGTTAACTCGCGAACTCCATGGTCTAATGTTTCGAGTACCTGACTACTGATCACGAGGTCGTGGGTTCGATTCCCAGAAGACACAGATATTATTTTATGTGATGTACATTAGTGTTTGTGTTTGTCTGGGTGTTTCTTATATAATTATAAGTATGTATTTACAAAAAAATGTATATGTGTAATGTCTAGTACCCATAATACAAGCTCTGCTTAGTTTGGGACTAGATGGTGCTGTAAAATGTCCTAGGATATTATTATTATTACCTCTATATTTTTTTAAGTGTTCAAAATCTTCATGAAACCTTTGCCACTTGGGCAGGCGGCAGGTTATGTGGAATCGTACTGACTGAACCGCACTTGCCTACCTTTGCCCTATAGTCACGGCCATTGGATTCATGATGTTTACAATGATCGTGACAAGCTGTGGTCTACCACAGCTCCAGAGCTTTCGTCGCATCCTGCATGAGGTCACGCCGCCTACTGGGTGCGACATATGTCCTGGTGAGATAGTGTAGTGCATCACACTATGACGCAGTGACGTAGTAATAAATCAACGGCAACACGAAGCCACTCTATATCACGCTAGCAATATTGGTCAGTCTGTGACCCGCCAGGAGAACCACTAAGTAAGGTAAAACTCTGTGCTGAAAATGTCTACCGCTGTTGGCATACTTCTTGTCTCAACATGTGGCCAACATTTTGAGACAAGAAGTATGCCAACAGCATACATTTTGCCCAACCCTAGAAGATGACGGTCTATTTTTACAAACCAGTTGCAAACTACGAGGCGTATTATTCGTCACTATCGAGAGCAGTTTTATAAATGTGAGCAAGAAGCGGGTACTCTCGATAAAAGCGTTCCTATGTACTCTGCTGCAGAGGTGCGCAAACAACCCGAGCTCGGAGGATTTGCTCCTCTCGACTTCACCCAATGTACGATAGGTATGATTTCAACTTTTAATGTAACGATTTATATGGCGCACAGTAGATGAACTAGCCTTCTCAACTTCCCAAAACCACTGGAATATTTGTGCAGTTGTTCTGGGCCTGGGTACCTATGTAAGAGTCTTGTTACAAATAAGTTCATGAAAATACAGGTATGCACGACTTTTGATTATTAAGATTGAAGGACCCAAATTCAAGGTTAAAATTTTCACTTAAATAAATGGCGTCAGCTCAATGACTTAGAAGAAACAATTTACGATCGTCGACGACTTCGAGTCACACCTGACATTTCGCATTATTCTGAAAAATTTAAACATGCCTTAAGTGCTACTCACGTATGCCTGAGTATTGTACTGCTCTGACGTCATAAAAACATGGAGCATATTATTGTTGATGGAGCTACCAGAGCAAGTGTTCTTTTATTCAGAGTTCCAGATGAACATTATCGTAGCCTACGAATGTTATAGCTAGAATTATTTTTAGTCTGCAAAGAAATATATTACAAACGTAAGTTGCCTTCTAAAGTTTGTATTGCGACTGGAAACTAGTAGGAATGAAGCTTGGAGAAGAATGTTATAATAATAAAAGCTACAGCACTTAATATGGTAAGGATGAATATTGAAATTCTTCAAATAGGTAATATTAGAGTTTTCTCGTATCGAGAAGTCGTATTGATGGAATGAGTCATATCAGTTTTAAAAATATCTCTAAAGTGCTATTATAATAAACCGGTCTGATACAATACGATTACATCGTTCAGTTAAGTCGAAGGTGTAACATGTATTATGTATATATATCTAGGGCAAACAAACACTGTCTAATATTGACACAGTAGTTATACAATGAGCAGCTTATTGTTAGCCACAATACCTTCCATTTCTCACGATTAATTCTTAGTACACTAGGTACGAAATACGACGATGATGATGTTGACGACGTCTGTGCTCTAGTAGTTCGAGTACCGGACTGCTGATCACGAGGTCGTCGGTACGATTCTCACAGGATATAAATATTTATGTGATAAATATAAATGCCTGTGTGTTGTCTGGGTATTTCTAATAAGTATGTGTTTAGAAAATAAAATAGTATATAAGTATTACATCCATTGTCTAGTAACTTAATTAGTTCAAGCTCTGCATATTTGGGGACTAGATGGTGCCATGTAAAATGTCTCAAAATATTTATTTATTCATAGTATTAGCAATCTCATCGCCTAGTCATAGTAGCGCTGAGATTTGCGATACTATACTAGCAAACTAGGCAAACCCTGTGAGGAATATTTATTGTTTTTTGTGACATCTCTTAGCAGTGGCCACGGTAGTAAATAGGCTCATGAAAAACAAAAAGTTACAGCACCGAAACTCTATCAGTACTTTTGTTGAAATGAAATTATAAAATGAAAATGAATGATATCTAATTATAAGTAGACCATTAGAGATACTTTTACAAGTCAATTGTTTTAGTTTTTTTAACTATATGACAACGGCATTTCCTAACTGGCGATCGCGAAACACTGAACTAATCTAAGACAGCTGGGTTAGAAAGATATAGGTATAAGTAAATATAACGGACTCTGAAACACTTTTAGATTTGTCTTGATTACCTCGTTGGCGAGACGCTAGCCAAGAGCGATACTAAATGTTTTAGTCTAATAGAACCGACTCTAGTCTAGATACAAGCAGCAATCCGTTGTTACAATTGTGTGGCGCTGCCATTACCAACAACACCCCACCTGCTCGTCGGAGCAATTTATTAGGAATTCATCGCGGCATCTCTTGAGTGGGATACATTAATTCATCAGGCTAATCCATTGTGCGCGGATCATTATTTATTAGATCTGAGTACATTTGTGAGATGGAACTGATTGAAACTGCCACCAGTTTGCTAGGCCTCGCTCCGTTAGATTGTGTTTGGATTAATTAAGATAATAAACAATGCTACACGTATTCACAAGATACAGAATTTCATTCCGTAGTTGGAGATAGATATTAATTAATTTATGTAATTTGAGGAACGTAATTATCTTGAATACCAGATGGTTTCGAAACTTGTCAAGAGAGATGGATAAAAATCATAATTTCAATTGTACGACACAATTATAATTGGTTTGCGGATTGTTGTTGAATCACCAATAGCGCGGAAGTGAATGCAGAAACAATAAAAGGGACGATTATAGACTGCGACTTATGATGATTTGGAGTTTTGGATTCTAAAAAATCTATGAAAAATTGCAATTCGAAAAAAAAAATGTGTTTACCTACCTACCTATGTGTTAAAAACAACAAGTTATCTGAAACCGGCACATACCTCCGAGCACCCTGCACGTGAGCAGCACGTCGTCCCCCTCCTCGTGCGGGCCCAGCGTGGTGGTGTTGATGACCCGCCCCCACCGGTCCACCACCACTGGCTTCTCTGGAGGGACTGCAAACAAAACAAAATATTAGTAAGGACATCAGGCGCAAACAACAACCAAAATCTAAAACAACCGCAAGTAACTGCGGTAAACTACTTAGTACCTAATAAGATACTTTATATTACTTTTAATACCGAATTACACAGAGTACTGGTTTGTTCTACCATGCTGGATAGTCGCTAACCGCCCGATAAATTAAAATATGGAATACATTTTTATGAAATTTTCTGCCAAGTAATTAGGGAAACTTACTGTGGTGTCGTGTATTGTGAAGCAGTGATAGCCTAGTGATAACAATATGACCACTGGACTGCCTAGCCAAAAATATGGAACTCAAACCCAAGGCACGCACCTCTGACTTTCCGAAATCATGTGTATAACTCGCTTTAACGGTGAAGGAAAACATTGTGAGGACCGCCATTAGAACAGCGTGGTGGACTGCAGCCTAAGCCCTCTTATACTGAAAGAAGATCCACACCTAGCAATTTATTGAACAGTGTATGTGATTTGTGAAAAACATTAGACACAATTAAATAGTGAACACTAGTTTTCACGGTTGATACATCGTAAGTAAGTAGATACAATAATAATAAATATCCTGGGACCTTTTATACACAGCACCATCTAGTCCCAAACCAAGCAGAGCTTGTACTATGGATATAATACTTATATACTTTTTTTTGTAAATAAATACTTATAATATATAAGAAACAATAACTCCCGGTCGATCGACAAAAACGCTCGAGGTCAGTATTCCAGTGGGAACTAATCTCGTCCGGCACCCGGCCCCGCCTGCGCCACAATCTATGCTTAAGCCTCTCTAAGGAGGGTTTATTCAGGTCCGACGCCACTCGCGGAGCCACCGGGAACTTCACTTTGGATTAAGTACATAAAAACGACTTTCACTTAAGTACACATAAACAATTTAAGCTTGGATACGAATAAGTTGTGTCAAGTAATTTGTTTAGGCGTTTACCTTTTACGATAATTTTATATTTTATGTTATTTTTTTAGACGTTTCATCTTAGCGAAGATTTGTAATGGATAAATCGCAATGGCGTAAGGCAAAAATATAAATCTAGAATGAAAACATACTACAGGATCTTTCAGCGCCAGTCTAAGACTAGAATGAGGAAGGACCTCGTTCGTTGTCTATGTATGATGAAAACATATTCGTTTTCATCATCATCAGTTTAATAATTATAACACTATTTAACGTGTTACATGGAAAAATATCGAATATACGAAACGATAACAAATTTTTATTGACTTCAAATTAACACCTGCCAGAGACATTATACCATTTGAATTAGACTTTCGAAGCTTAGGAGTTAAGAGGCTCCACATCAAAGGGTTTCTTGAAAAAAAAAAAACCGCAGCATAATATTAAACGATAACGTCCTATAGCCACATAGATATACATCACAACAGAAGGAAGGGTTGATTTTATAATTTGTTCCAAAAAAGATTTGTGTGTGACAAGAGTTCATTAAAAATTTCTCTAGTGGAAAGGATAATTATACTATAAATAGTTCCCGAGGTATGTACACATTTAACCTCGTGTCACCCAAAACAGCCAACATGAAAAGTGCATTTCCAGTCTGTATCAAAGTGGACTAGAGAGCAGAAATCCTCTAACAGCACGGACATTATACTATTTCTTCGCTAATTGTGTACCTGAAGTGTATACAAACCACATTATTATGTAGCTAGGTACACCGTACAATTTTATTAATATAAAGTTGTTTTAGTGGGACTATCGTAGATTCTATGCACGGAACTAACAAATTTCGAGGGAGGGAAACAAACAAGGGATTTTTGATATTAAGTTGCTAGGGTCGAATTTACTATCGATTATTTCAAAACTGTGTTGCGGAGTTCTGATAACAGTCGCTTCGTGTAAAATACTGATATTCAGCCGCAACTAGTTAAACTGGAAGCCGACCCCAACATGGTTCGGAAAAAGGCTCGGAAGTAGTGTCGTATTTATTACATAATTATATTACTTATCGTTCACCCTATTAATTAACGTCGCACATCACACATATATTTATTTATTTATTTATACTTTAATGTACAAAGTAGTACAAAAGGCGGACTTAATGCCTTATGGCATTCTCTACCAGTCAACCTTTGGGTGTGGGAGATAAAGCTAAAATAGGTACAAAAATAAGCATTTAAATATTATCTAGTAATAAACTATAAAATACGAACTTAATATAAATATATATAGAGATAAATACAAATACATATTTATATATAAATACAATACATACGTATGAATAACAATAAGTATATGTCAGTGACAGTATATATAACTAATAATATATCTAACCGGGTAAATTAATTAAATCAAACGTAAAACAATATCGCCGCGAGAGCCGCCGGAACCAATAGCAATTAATCAGTTCAATACAACGCAGGTGATCGCTAACAGCTCCGTCCGATTAGCATCGGCCTACCCACACGGGGGTTCACCACACTACTGCACTACCCAAAACTTTAATCCAATGCAATAAGGTTTGAAATCTTGCAAGCACAACGCAGCAAAAGGCGTGTCCATTCCGCCACGCTGGTGGGCTATTTCGGCTGGCGCCGTTTAAAGCATCAAAGCCCAATTGGGTTTTACATTCGACACAGCGGGCTCGTCCAATCTAACTTTAGCCTCTAATACTGGTCTGGGCGGTTGACTCTGGTCAGTGAAAACCGGTGCCAGCTTTACAACGCTTTTTATTTGTATCACAAATTCCCCAACAAAATATGTCCTTTAGCGATCGGCCTTTTAGATACGAGCTATTCATTAAATCTACTGACAAAATCTCTCTTAAAGTCTCAGCTTTATTTTATCTGCCAAGCTCCATTGCATTGTGGAGAGATTAGACAGAGGCTAAAAGGAAAAGTGATCAACCCGTTAAGTACAAGAGTAGCAAATTAAAACGATAAGGTATCAAAATGTTTAAAATCAATTAAAACTGATAACGAAGAGTGTCGTAATCTGCATTGAAATTCGTTCGACATCGTTCAAAAACGACAGAGGCTAATAGAAAGACAACACTCTGTAATCAGATCTCAACCCCCGAGATCGGGTCCTTCGCAAAGTGATTTAAAGTTTAAAACTCAATTGTGAGACGATCGCGCTCCATAACGAATGTAACACGTTTCAGACGCCGTCCGACGGACAAACAAGCCTGCTAAAGTTGCCGTGAAATGGAACTGCACGGCTATCGGTACCGCACTGTGTACACCAGTGTTTTGTGCCGCATAGAGGCGGCCCCGACCGATCCTAATACGACGATCGAATCTGTACACGTAATGTACCGTGAGATTCAAGATTGTAGAGGTTCGTTATAGGTAAACTAGCGTTTGGAAAGTTAGTTTACAGTTTAGCTCATTGCCTAATGTTTTATTCATAGAAACTAAGTCTGTTTACCTGAAAGGTACGCCTTGTCCTTTGAAGTATTCGATTGAAGCTAAACGTGACAAACTTATCTTCCACCATTTTAATTCTGCGTGAGTAAAAAGGGTAGACGAGATTGCTTTTCGATATCGGAGAGAATCGGTAGTAAACTCGATTGCAGTAATGAGGAACATCGGGACGGCGTCGCTCAGGAGGGACCAATCCAATTAATGTGCGCTATATTCGTCGCGCGATTACATCTAGTCCACAGAGATCATATATTTCACACTCATTATATTATCTTGATCATGTATATTTGTAGGTTATTGGCTTTTACTAGGGGAGGTAGTTGGTTTGTACAAATATAGTACTTAAGGCTGAGATTTGAATGCATTAACGTTTGTTTTCCCTGCGGAACCGAACTGAGTCATTCGCATTTTTGCCGACATATCTAACCATAAATAGGTAGTGGGAAAATAGTTTATCACTAATTTTATTTAAACCTGTTATCGGCCATTTATTGGTTATACCGCAACTATTAATTTCCTAATGAAAATACAAATGTAATTGGTCTCATCCAGGTATTAGCATATTATTTCCCAGGACCCCTTGATTTCGCGATTTTGTGACTGCAAGGACCAACTATTTATTTTCAGGTATCCGGAAATACATAATTTAAGTACGTATATAAATGTCCTCCAATTTTTATTGTTTCTATTACATAACATATAAGTATCCAATGCACTTTTATTGTTTTGTCGAGTGGACGGTATCGGACGTCTACACACTGAGACGGGTACCTACAGTAATAATATAGTAGGTAACCTATTATTTAGTTATAACTATTGTCTAGTTGGTTTTTTTATCGAATTGGAATGGATATTTTTTGTTTGTGTATTTACTGGCAATAATATCACCCCCTATTAAATGGGACATGAAAACATACCGGTGACCTGACAATAACAGAAGGTGTACATACGTGCATGATAGTATGTATTATGTTTACGTTTATAGACTTCCCCAGTTATGACGAGTAATAAATACCAATTGGGAACGGAATACCAAATAGATTTAGATAATGTCACAACTTATTATATAGCGACCAGCTCAGATTAATATTCCTTTAGTTGTCAACAGTTTAAACTTCTTAATTTTCATTTAAAACTAAATAAATGAATTCTTTAACAGAGTAAACTTGTGCAGTCATTCTGAAGTACTTGTAAAAGTTGATACTTTGGCGTAGGAAACTGTCCAAAAAGTGTATAAAATCTACATAATTGTTTGTCAAGAGGGCGTTGTAAGATATTTGGGTAAGCTTGGGGGCTAGAAACTGTCGTTTGCGAGAGAATAGCAGTTATCTCAATAGCGAGGGACAAGCCTCCTCCGATTATAATTACGTACTTTAGCGCGCAAAAATTGTTTTCTACTTGAATATTTAATAGAACATATTAAGGGGCTGTTACACGGCCTATATAAAATTGTCTAATTTGGCATGAATTTTACATCACGCATATCCAAGCAACTGTTGCTGAGCGATGGAAGAACTTCAATCTCTTCAGATATATGATATCCATCTATTCTATTCTATTATCTTCTCCGTTACTGTGCCGATCTTGTGCAAGTCGGGCCCCCGATCACACTGATTGCCCTCACAATACAGCCATCAAACGTACAACATACGAAACAAAATATTTCAAACGAAGAAAAATAAAAACCAAACCCTTAAAAAAAGTACAATACAAACTGTCAATTAATTGAAAAGAACCGCCCTAAAACGCAGCTGAAATTGTATAAACTTCCAGTTATGTCAAAATAAAGGTTTCCAAATACGCGTTTTCAACATCAAAAACAAACCCCGAAGCTTTGATGCGACGATTGATTTGAAAACCTTTTTTCTTAGAAGGGTAGTTCAATTTTATCGGTGACATTACCACACCTCGTTTTATAACCTAGGTGTACACAGGGCGGCGTCGTGCGAATTACGAGGTGCACGCGTGTACATAAACTTGGCTGACATTTTTACGCGCACCTCTCACCTTCAGCGAGTGAGCAATCGACGATTAGCATTTACATGGCATTTGTTAAGGTCACTGCTGTTTACGTACTACGTGCCAATTGCTCGCTGTATGTACATATTAAGACAAAAGTATATTTATCCATACTAACTTATGTACAGCCATCTTCTAAGAACGAGCTTTTGAGTGATCTCAGATCCCCATCTTTTAGTTTCACTTTGATGCTTGATGTTACAAAGAGAGGTAGGGCACAGCCATTTATGGCTCAAATTTGGAGCAGCCCATCTGGGGAAGTACCTCCATCTTACAGAAAAATGCAGCCAAATAAAACACTTTATTGTGTGTTGTGTTCCTGCAGTCAGTAAGGTCGCCAGAGCTCCTTCTGAGGATGCGCTGCGCTGGTAGCAAGAGGAATATTCCCTCAAACTGTCATTGCAGTGAATCCTCCATAAACCTCTAAGAGGTTTTTATTAATATATATATATATATATATATAAATAATACCCCTGGTGTTGCAAGCGTCCATAGGCTACGGTAACCGCTTACTATCAATCGGGCCGTATGCTTGTTTGCCACCTTAGTAGTATAAAAAAAAACTTTATTAATATATTACCTAAATAATGTACGTGAAAGATGTTTTTGGGTGGGTTAGGGAAAGATGTAATGTAACTTAACAAAAGAAATAGAAAAAGGAAGACAGAAATATCTCTTTTGCTAAAAATCTCTTTATGACCATAATTTTTTAAACCATAACACAATGACACTATTCTAACTAAACCAGAACAAAGCTAAAGAAAAATATGAATAACACATCTGTTGTCCTCAAATTTTCTCTATAGCGTCATGTAAAACAATTTTTCTAGGCAATTTTTTTTTTTTAAAACAATAGCGCCGCCAATTAATTTAAAATAATACTTGCCAGAGATCAATAAAAGAAAGTACCGTAATCAAAACTGTAGTGTGTGATTGCAATTACAGAGATTCAGATATGAAAGAAAATCATTATACAGTAACGTAAAAAAAGTTTTGTAACTGTCGAACGTGAACATTTCATACAGGGAGGGAACGTACATTACCGAAATTAAATGTCGCATGTATAAACAATCACAATATGGACGTCGATCATACTCGCTGATTTTGATCAACTTCATTCGCCGAATTTCAGTAAACATGTTTGCCAATGTTTAAATGAGTAAACTCTCTGCTCAATTGGAAAAGTCAGTGTCACACATGGAAACAGTTGAGTGACGAGCGCTCTAATAGAATTAATAAATCGATTTAATTAACAGCGATGATGAAGCATCCCCGAACACTGACAACATTGATTGAACATTCCACAAGTTTGTCGACAATCGATTATGCGCCACGTCTTTGAACTGTGCGGCAAAAACTTTGGGATACGCCGACTCGGTCACCCGCGGGTATCGTGCCTACGTGTTGAGAAGCGGTGTTCGAAATTTCATTCGAAATTCAAATGTTAATGTCTCCAACAGACGTCACATTTATTCCGTAACGTTGATGCTGCAGTTGACAGAAAACATTAAATTATATTTATTTTTCTCTAAATATTCCTCATTGTATGTTATTCGTGAAAATAGCTTTTGTAAATAAAATTGCTTAATATAGAAAATCTGGTACTGGATACAGCTGAACTAAATGTAACGAGATCTTTTTGCCACTAGCACTATATATTACTACTAACAGAACTGCACTAAGCAGTAGTCGGGATCATTAGAGGACTATCAGGCACGCATTAGTCACTGGCTCGGTGGCAATAAAGCCTGCAGTAAGTCTATCCCATAAGTCAGACACCTTCCAGGCTTGTTGGGAGCGCCGTATATCTGGCGAACAATGCCTCTCGCGTAAATTCCGAGCAGTACCGCAGTACCGCTAGCACCGGGACTCAGCGCCGGTACTGAACAATTAAGCTGCACGGATACGTATGGGTAAACAAGATCGGTTAATTGATGACTACTGATTAATTGTTTGTTTTGATGTACGTGAGGGATGGCGGGTTCATTAGAGCGCACGTTGATGTATGGCTTTTTAGTACTTCTCCTGATGTGTAATGAGGGCACGTACGAACGTATTTACAGTATATGTACAAAAAAACGTGGCAAAAAAGCAACCATGAGACAATTTAATGGATTTAACATCAACTGTGAAATGTTATAAGTTGCTGCCTACTTAAATGCGTCTAGGTGTTCTTATTTCGCCTGCAAGAGGGCGAGTATGAGGAATAATGTTGAATAAATAAAACCTTTCCGAATTATTTTGTTTCTTCTTACAACCTGTCAAACTTATCTGTTCAATATACCTTCGTAAGTTTGACTCAATAATCAAGTACCAGCCACTTACCTACTACGGTGAGGTTATATCTGAAGCTGGTGGTCTGTGTGTTGCGGAAGTCGACGCGGCACCGGTAGACGCCCTCGTCCCTTCTCTTGACGTCGCGCACTAGGAGGGCAGCGGGGGGCGGCGAGGTGGCGAAGTGCGCGCGGGGGCCGAACACCTCTGGCGCCGACCAGTGGCGCGCCTCCGACAGGTGCTTGCCGCGTACATCGAAGCTGGAACAAGGAGATGAGATTTATGTATTTGGTAATCATTGAACAAATGGAGCAGCGAGTGAAGGATCAGGTTTTGGAAGCCGAGATGACGAGTTTACACTTATCCCACATCTTTTAATGCTCAGATGCTTGACGACCATGAGATTAAGAAGTAGATCTGCCATCCGGAGGTGGTGAAACAGGCCCATAATGTTGGTTATTATAGATTTGTTAAAAAACAATGTAAATTATATACTAGTTAATCTTATGTTTCGGACATAAGGACCAACATTTATGTAAAAATAGAATCAGTGCCCATCATGAAAAATCTACCGGTCCTTGTGTTACACTACTTTAACAATGCTAGATAACCAAGCATATAGTCAACAAACTTGCTTCAATAACGCATGAAGCCACGATGTTGCATCAGTTCACTGAAAGGCCCTCACACACGGGCCGTCGACACTGGCGTACAATGGCCATCAATAAAGTTTGAGAGACGCGTCGCCTCGTCACGCGGTATCTGCGACAGTTACGTGTGAGATAACGTGTGATGTATCGATGACGGACCACCAGCCCGAGGTCCGATGTGGGTCAGCGTGACAGAGCCGGAACTTTTTGATAGGAGACCACGTGTAAGAAATGATTCGTCACGCATGTGTAGAAGTAGTCGTCTAAAAATCTAAAATATGTGGTCTGTGAACCATTTCATCAGATTTTGTTTAAGTAATTCAACGAATAAAGAATACCAGGAATTGCAACTTAAATAATCTCCGATAAGTAAAAATATAATATAATTTTTTTTTGGAATTCTATGCAAAGCTCAAAGACGATCAAATATTAGTTACAATTAGTATTTAAACGGGTATTTTTCTTGGTTGTGCTGTGCTGTAATTATGATCCTGTGATAGTGGCAAACTATGTTTCTGTAAATGCTACAATCACTGGCGACGGCAAATCCAGTCTGTGGCAACCAAATCATTTTACAAATGTAAATGTTCAATCGCTAATTTTAGCAGTTGTCACTTTTGACATAACATACCTAACACTTTATGACAATCACGGGTCATAAAGTGTTAGGTCGAATCCAGGACCTCTAGTGTAACAGTCCCGCTTAGACCACCAGACCAGCGTGGTAGTCTGTCACTTTTCGACCTTATAAATAGAACAATAATGCCGAATTTTAACTAACAAAGGCAATGAGAAATGTCGTATTCTCATAATTAGAGTCATTTATCGAAAATAACAACTATTGTGTATCTTCATTGTCTAAAAGCCGGGGCCAGCTCGGAAAATATTCGCGAGCAATATATCTAGTGCAATTATCATCTATCATTCGTAGCAGAAATACTGCGGTCGGCGGCGGCCGCGGTTTGCGGAGCGATGGCGCGGTCGCCTGTCGCTGACAAAAATATCCCGCATTTTTCCATCGAGCGAGAAAACAAAATAACTGGCGCTCGTTCCGCATTGATAGGGTTCACAGATATTGGCATTTTTACGAACCGCTTAGAGTTTAAGGTCTGCCAGAATCTAGATAAGACCATCTTTGTTTGTTTCCCAATCATAATATAGCGCTGTGATTTCCCTGAGGATAGGAGGCACATTTCACTCTCGTCATTTTAGGCGTCAGGCATTATAATAATGATACTGTGGAAATAGCAGGTTTCTGTTTTTTTTTTTTTTTTTTATTAGCCATTACTGTCCCACTGCTGGGCAAAGGCCTCCCCCAGGTCTTTCCATACACTCTTATCTCGGGCCGCCTCAAACCAAATTTGGTTTCTGTTTATTTACCAAAATAACAATTTTTATTGAGATAAACACCAAACGATTACATTTATTGATTTATAAAATTAACTCCAGTTTGTAGTGCAGTCATTTAACCAGAAGTTGTCCTGAATAACAACAAGAGTGGCTATAGACAAGCGCATTCAATCTAAAATGCACTTTTAAAAATTGAACTTCAGACTCCGTTCAAATATGGCATGTGTGAGATATTTTCAAATTTTAATTATATTTTGTAACACAATATGGGTATATAATGATTTTTATATATTTTTAATGTAATTAGAGGTATTTAAAAACCATGTTCATTGATTACTACTTATATTGTATCAATCAAAATAAGATGTTTGTGTACCTACGTCACAACCGGTAGTCAGAGGTGGGGCAGAGTGGGGTTGTTTACTACTGTATATATAAAGGCGAGCACTGGCCTTGTGAGTCACACACTTCGCCGCTGACGCTCGCCGTGAGAGGACGTACCGCTCGCGCTGCGCTCTCCCACTCTGTCCGTCTCGCTACGCCCCGTCGTAGTGCCTCGCAGTCGACCCGACTGCAACCCTTTTGATCAAAAGTTGCCTTTTTCAAGGCGGCGGCTGATTTTCTGTCTTTACCAAGTCACGGTTCGCTCGCGTTTTTAGACCCCTTCAGGGTAAAATCCACAGTTTCGTGGTCCTCGGTGGAAACCATCCGGTGCCAACGAAACCGAGAGGGGTGTGGACCCGATACACCCGCTGCGCCCCTTCTGGGCAAAGCATATATCGGAAGGAGCTAGGACCACCGGCCTTGGGGGGTCTCCTAGTCGACCCTAGCTCTAACCCCGTTCTCTTCCAGCTCCTCTAGTACTTAGGTACTAGAGCATAGGAACCCGTTCGCACAATAAGATTGGCGACGGGAGACACTCTAGGGCACACTACAGGTACTCACGCCTCCCTGCCTATACCCGGCAGGGAGGGTTCACTCACCCACACAACCCCGGGCTTATCCAACCCGGGGACGATAGTAGTAGGATATTTTTCTTATAATAATTCGCCCCCAATTTCCCTCTCAGGCATCTCCTCAAGATGTCTGAAGCCCTATTTCTAACTTTCCTCAACGAGGTCCTCCTAAAGGACCCCGATTTTGTAGCCAAATATGGCTCCAAGCTCCCGCGTGAGCTAGTCCGCCGCCCCGCCCGCGCTCCCATCCCCGATAGCCCGGCCTCGCCGGACCCAGATGTCCCTTACACCCATAAGGGACACCTGCGCGAACAATACAATTCTCCGAAAAGCCCGGAGAATTATTACGACCCGGATTCCCCGAAACCGAACCATAATATCGAGAACAATAGGTTCGCGTCCCTATTGTCCGATTCAGAGAATGCCGACGCACGTGCGTCGACTTCTCAGTCACCGCCCCCTCCCAAACCGGCGCCGATGGATACTTCGGCACCGAGCGACCATGAGTTCGAGTCGTCCCTCTCGGATTCAAGCTCTAGTTCTGAAGCCTCAGACGGTTTCACTCCCGTTACGGGAAAAAAACGGCCCCGCAAAAACAAGGCCAACTCAACCGCCCCCTCCAAGGCTCCCAGGACCGATACGGTCAACACCGCTCCAGCCCCTCCCCTCCCCAATACCTCGTCGCAGGTCAACCCCTCCCCCGCCCCTCGCCCCCAGCCCTCGCAGTCTTCCGCGACTGCCCCCAAGAAGGGCAAAGCCCCACCCCCCGTCATTGTCCATGACAAAGAGTCATGGGTAAATATTTCCAAGGCCTGCGTTGATCGCAAGATCAACTACACCCAGGCCAGGACAATACTGGAGGGTATTAAAGTTATCCTCCCCTCCCCCACCGACTTCAGAGGCTTTACCAGCCTCTTAACCGAGCGAAAGGTGAATTATCACACCTATACGCTCGCGTCTGAAAAACCCCTCCGTGTAATCATCCGAGGTATCCCCAAGGAGATAGACACGGAGGACATCCTTAGCGACCTTAAGTCGCAAGACATTCCCGCCCTCGAGATCCATCGCATGCACGGTGGCCGCGGAGCCACAAAATATAACATGGTGCTCGCGATCATCGAGCAATCCGAGGCTGCTAAAGCCATTTTTAATATCCGCTCCGTCTGCCACTTGTCCGGCATTCGGATCGAAAAACCCCATAAGGGGGGTCCGATCGGGCAATGCCACAATTGCCAACTTTATGGTCACTCTGCCCGCAATTGTCACGCAAAATCCCGGTGCGTGAAATGCTTAGGCAATCACGCTACCGCGGACTGCAGTCGTCCCAAGGACAGGACGCTCTGCACAGAGCCACCCAGCTGCGTTCTGTGCGGTGAACAAGGCCATCCGGCCAACGACCGAGGCTGCCCAAAAGCCCCAAAAATCCCTCGCAAGCATGCAAATCGTGCCTCTGCTAAACTCCTGAGGGAAAGCCCCTCGGCGGCCCTCCCAAACCGCCTCAGCCCCCAAAGGCCCTCGCCATGGAACGCACTGAACCATCAGCAAGCGTTCCCGCCCCTAAAAACGCCACAACATGTGGCCAACATCCCACCCCTTATGGGTATTCCTTCCCGCGCACCGGCCTCCCAGGCCACCATCGTGGGAACATCCCAAGCCCACCCGGCCGAGCCCGCAAAGGTCTCTCGACCTGCACCCGCGCCTATGCCCGCGCAACCCCCCTTGTCTGACTGGGACACCTGTCATAAGGCGTTCAACCTCGTTCCCTACGAACGTATAACAAATATGGCCAACGCCCTCAGAGCCAATGAGGGCAACGGTCAAGCCATCTTTGAAATTATAGTGAAGAATGCTGATCTAATGCATGCATTCACCAGTGCTTCTTTTACAAATGGCGGTAAATAAAGGCAGAACCAAACCCCGGTCCCTTAAAATAGGTTTTTTCAATGCAAACAGCATGCATGGTCAACGCGATGAGATCGCCACCTTCCTCCGCGATCATCAAATAGACATATTCCTGATACAGGAGACCTACCTCAAACCCTCCAAGAGAAACCCTGGTATTGCAAACTATCACATAGTGCGTAATGACAGGACTCGTTCTCGAGGAGGTGGTACTCTCATATATTACAAAAGGTCTCTGTACTGCATCCCTATGGATCCCCCAACCCTCGAGCATATTGAGACCTCGATATGTCGAGTAGGCATGACCGGACACCAACCGATCACCATCGTATCGGCGTATATCCCACCTGGCAATGCTAGGCTTCACCTCCGCCCCGACCTTGAAACCCTCCTAGGCTTAGGTGACTCAGTTATCATAGCTGGAGACCTTAACGCGAAAAATATCGCGTGGAACAGCCACTCGAACAACCAGAGAGGCAGAGAGCTGGATAATCTGAGCACCTTGCTTAACTATGACATAGTCGCCCCAATGACGCCCACCCACTTTCCCGCTGACGTAAACCACCGACCTGACGTACTCGACATAGCCCTCTTAAAGAACGTGAACCTAGGTTTGCGCTCCTTGGAGACGCTACAAGAGCTCGACTCCGACCACCGACCTGTGGTCATCAAACTAGGCCCTAGGACAGATCCCTTAGACCCAGGTCAGCCCGCTCCAACAAAGGTGATAACGGACTGGAGTAAACTCGAGGAACGCCTTAAGTCGACTTCATCCGTTCACCTGGACGCCATCCCCGACTCATTACTGTCAGTAGCCGACGCGACGGGCGCGATTGACTCCCTCACTGGTCACGTACAATCCGTGTTGAACGAATGTTCGCGACAGATTCCAGAGGAATTTGATGACCGCTGGAATCTGCCGGAGGATGTGCGAAGGCTGATGACGGAGAAAAACGCGGCTATCAGAGCGTATGATAGTTTTCCCTGCGAGCCGAACCGCACTCACATGCGCAACTTACAGCGCGCTGTAAAGGAACGCATAAGTGAGCTGCGCGAGGCCCGCTGGGACAACTTGCTGAAGGACCTGGAGCCCACCCACCAGGCCTTCTGGCATCTGACTAGGAAACTCAAATCCGACCAAGTTTCCACCATGCCCCCTCTGAATCGACCAAACCAAAGGCCGGCCTTTGACGATGACGAAAAATCCGAATGCCTAGCAGACAGTCTAGAGGCACAATGCTCGCCCAGCACTCTACCTGTAGACCAGGCCCACCTAGACGAGGTGAACGCCGAAGTCGAACGTAGAGTCACCCTCTCTCTATCCCCCGATAATCTTACGGCCCCAGTAAGTCCCGCCCCCTCCTCCCGCCCTGACCCCGACCCAGACGACTCCGTCCCCCCTGTCACTGTGGACGAAGTCCAGAAAATCATTAAGAATTTACGACCCAGGAAAGCCCCCGGATCAGACGGCATCACCAACAAGGTGGTAAAGCTCTTCCCCGCCCACCTCATTATTCTAATGACCGCCATCTTCAATGCGGCTCTAAAAAATAACATCTTCCCACAATCGTGGAAAGAAGCCACCGTCATCGGTATCCCCAAACCCGGCAAACCCAGGACTGAGCCGTCCAGTTATCGCCCCATAAGTCTTCTTAATGTCCTAGGGAAGATTTATGAGCGTCTAATCTATGCCCGACTAAAGGACTTTGCCGAATCCCACAATCTCATTCCCGACGAGCAGTTTGGCTTTCGAACCAAACACTCTTGCATCCACCAAGTGCATCGCATAGTCGAACATATCAGCGCTGGTTTCCAACGCGGTATGACGACTGGCATGCTTTTCTTCGACGTGGCGAAAGCCTTTGACAAAGTCTGGCACAATGGCTTGATATACAAGCTGTATTCCTTCAATGTGCCGGATCGTCTCGTGCTCATCATTCGAGACTTCTTGTCAAACCGCACCTTTCGCTATCGCATTGAGGGTGGTACGCTATCGTCCCCTCATCCTATCCGAGCCGGGGTCCCTCAGGGCTCCGTGCTCTCTCCGCTCCTTTTCACGCTGTACACCAGCGATATTCCCAAGAGCTCAAAGTCACAGCTGGCCCTATTCGCTGACGATACGGCCATCTATTATTCCGGCATTAGCCTAACAAATATCACCAAAGTCCTCCAAGCCTCGGTCACTGCCCTCGGAAAGTGGTTCAGGAAATGGAGAATTGAGGTGAATCCCTCCAAGAGTGCAGCGGTTCTCTTCCACAAGAGTTCCAATCTTTCCACTCAAGTCCAACCCATCTCCCTATTCGGCCAACGGATCCCTTGGGAACCGAAAGCCAAATACCTGGGCGTGATTCTCGATCACCGACTCTCGTTCCGAGAGCACATAAAGACGGTGCGCTCGCGCGCCGCTTTCGCTCTCGGCCGCCTGCACGGCATACTCAATGCGCGCAGTAAACTCTCCCTTAATAACAAGGTGAGAATTTACTTGATGTGTATTCGCCCCATCATGACCTATGCGAGCGTCGTATTCGCTCACATTGAAAGTCCCGCAATCCATAGGATGCAGACCCTCCAAAACCGTTTTATGCGCAAAGCCACGGGCGCCCCGTGGTTCGTGCGCAATAGGGACCTCCACCTCGACCTAAAACTGCCTACCATCAAGCAGTACATGAAACGCGCCTCCAAGCGTTATTTCGATCAGGCCCCCCTCCACCCAAACCGCCTAGTAGTCAGTAGCGTAGACTACAAACCCTCTCTGATAAGTAGAGTGCGCCGCCCAAGGCACGCACTCACTTACCCTGACGACCCGATTACCGTAGCACAAGAAGCACTCAAACAGGCTCGACGCCATCCGATTTACCGTCCTCGCCGGCGAGGCCCGTCGCGAAGACCCCGAAACGGTACCCCTCCCCGTCCCTTGCTCGAGCCGGCCCGCGCCGAGCCAGTAGTTTTAAATTCGTCCCTAAATAATTTCAACCCAGATCCAGCTGTCCCTAGCTGTCCCCCCAGCAACGCCCTAAGCCGAGGTCCGAGTCCCGTTAGGGGACGCCCTTAGCTGCGGTTGCTTAGTTTATAAGTGTCCATGGCTGGAGGCACAAAAGGTGCCTCGCCACCAAGCCCGGTTAAGATTCTAAAGCTCCTGAGCTAGAATCTACATCCGTCCTAAAAAAAAAAAAAAAAAAAAAAGCCTTGTGAGTCACTTGTGTTCTAGACTCTGAGTAGAACGTTACTCTGCCCCCTGTCGGTTCTATCTGACTCTGAGTACCTGATATCTACAATTATAGATAAGTATATCATTATATATTATATTAATATTATGTCTTGTTATTTAAATTTTAATGTTAATTCGAATATGTGTAACACATAATACATTTGTAATGAAGATTGAAGATGATTAATAAATATTAATTTAGAGTTACCCACATAATTATTATTACAATAAAATAAATGTCATTTTGTACATTGTATTTTTTTTTTATGTTTATTTGTAATGATATTATCACATCAGAAGTGGGATAGCTACTTGCTCACAAATATCTAATTGTTCTGATTTCTTTTAGATAGGAGTGATAAAGTGAATCATGGACGCAGAGCTTGTTCAAAATTTGTTGGAGACTATCAAGAAAGCGCTTTCTTCCAATCGACGCCAAGATGATGTGGTACTGCCTGTCTTTCATCCTGAGAAGATGCATAACGGCGCAGAGAGTTGGTGTAAGAGTATTGAAGATCTTGGTGGAGAATTCGAGTGGACCAGTCTGCAAATGGTTGCAAAAGCCGGTAAGGCCCTTCGGGGCTCTGCTTCTACTTGGTTTGAAACGTGGGAACCAGAACATCGTGATTGGGAGACATTTCGCCAAGATTTGGTTGATCTTTTCCCAAGCAAGAAAAACTTGACAGACAAATTGACAAAGGCTATTATGTATAATTCTGAGTCAGCAGAGACATATGCCGAATATGCCAGAGAAAAGGTTCTCCTTCTTAAAAAGACTAAGGTAGCTTTTACAGAGGATCAGTTGGTTGAGCTTGTTTGCGGGGGTGTTCGCGATGTTAATGTTCGTATGGCTTCTTTCAATAACTCTATTTCTACAACTAATGAACTAATAACTCTATTCTCTAGTTACGTTAAAAACCCCCGGAAACGATTTTTCGATAGGAATGGAACCTGTGAGGACCCAAATACAAGTGTCTCTAAGAAACCTCGTTTTGCCCAAACTTCTGATTTTTTTGCCACCAAGCAATGTTATTCTTGTGGACAAAAGGGTCACATTAAATTTCAGTGTCCAAAAAATTCTATGTCTAATAAAAATAATTCGGATAATGAAGCGAAGACAAAAACAAAAGATCTGCCTACTAATAATGATTATCATAAAAGTAGTAGATGCGGATTTTGTAAAAAAGAAGGTCATAATATAGAAAAGTGTTGGTCAAAACAACGTCATGATCGTGAAAAACAAAGTAATAACAAACCTGTTAATTGCATCACTCAGTCAGGCCTCAATCTTACAAATGTTCTCATTAATGATATACCTGTAAATGCATTAATTGATACCGGTGCTAACTGCTCTATAATTAAAGAATCTATCGCATTTCGGTTGCGTTGTCACGTTGTTCCCTGGTCAATAAGATTGGATGGTATCGGCTCGGGTTGTTTGAATACTTTCGGTAAAATTACTGTACCAGTTCGTTTTGAAGACGTTTGCATTGAATTAGAACTACATGTGGTAACGGATGATAATTTAAATTATGATTGTATCATAGGACAGGATGCTGTCAAATGTGCTGATATTGCTATTGTCACTGATATATCGGGTACTAAACTAATACGAAAAAATGTTGTTATGGTTACTGAAAATAATGAAGAGAATTTATTGTTAGAATGTATACAAGATTTAGACATGGACTTAAAAGATAAAATTAAAGAGATCTTTGATAAGTATCCTAAGATTTTACCTTGCGCAGACTATATAGGAGATGTTAATACTGGTAAATTAGAAATTAAACTGAAGTCGGATAAGACTATTAATTATCGCCCTTACCGTTTGGCTCCAGTAGAGCGTGAGAAAGTAAAATGTATTATTAGTGACCTTTTACGAGCTGGTATCATCCGTGAAAGTGATTCTTCCTATGCAAGTCCGATACTATTGGTAAAAAAACGTGACGGAGGCGATCGAATGTGTGTGGATTTCAGAGCCTTAAATGCTATTATTGAAAAAGAAAGATATCCACTGCCTTTGATACAGGATGAAATTGACCAGTTAGGCAAGGCTAAATACTTCATATCTATTGATATGAAAAATGGATTTCACCAGATTCCAGTTTCCCAAGATAGCATTAAGTATACAGCTTTCGTAACGCCTGATGGGCACTATGAATTTGTCAAAATGCCCTTCGGCATATGCAACGGTCCTTCGGTATTTCAACGTGCCATATCAAAAGCGGTTATAGATTTAAAGTTTCTAAGAGTTTATATCGATGACTTACTTATACCATGTGAAAGTATTGAGCAGGGTCTTGATTATCTTGATTTAACCTTAGCAGCACTTGTTAAAGCTGGATTTACTATCAATTTAAAGAAGTGCAGGTTTTTCGTAACTTCTATTGAGTATTTAGGTTGGGTTATTTCGGCTGAAGGTGTACGACCTAGTGAGTCTAAAGTTAAAGCATTGATTAATTCTCCCGTCCCCAGGACTGTAAAACAAGTCCGGCAGTTTATGGGCCTGGCTAGTTATTTTCGAAAGTTTATCCCTGAATTTGCTTCCAAAACTGCTTGCATTACTAAACTTACCAAAAACGGACAAGTCTGGGAATGGGGTGATGAACAGAATGCAGCACGTAAATATATTATAGACAAATTAATATCTGAACCGATACTCTCTATCTTCGATCCTTCACTTCCTACAGAGTTGCACACCGATGCCAGCTCAATTGGTTACGGTGGAATGCTCATGCAAAAACATGGTACAAGTAACAAGGTAGTAGCATATTTCAGTCGCCGCACTACTGAACCAGAATCTAAATACACGTCGTATGAATTAGAAACACTTGCTGTGTATAATTCTTTAAAGAACTTCCGAGTATACCTTTTAGGACTATCATTTAAAATTATTACGGATTGTAATGCGATAAAATCAACTATGTATAAAAAAGACATTTCCCCTAGAGTTGCTAGGTGGTGGATCTTCATGCAGGACTTTAATTTCGAGGTTGTTTATAAGAAAGGAATTTATGTCGGGCACGTCGATTACTTAAGTAGAAATCCCGTGGGGTCTGGCACCTTGAAATCAAATAGAATTGAATCTTCTTTCAAAGTTAATTTAATAACTGAACAATCATCATGGCTAGAAATTGCTCAGCACAGAGACCCAGAAACATTATCCTTGATAGACAGAGTGCAGACAGGTGACATGAGTAACGATCAATATATATTTAAAAACAACTTATTATATTATAAGTGCCCTTTAGATAAAAAACTTAGAGCATTTGTCCCCAAGGGAAGTCGGCTTAGTATCTTACGTTTATACCATGACGAGAATTGTCACGTTGGACAAGAAAAGACGTTGCAAAAAGTTAAAGAATCTTTTTGGTTTCCTGGTATTAATAAATTTGTTAAGAAATACATTTCCCATTGCCTAGTGTGTGTAAAAGGCAAGTTTCACAGTGGACCACACCAAGGTCTTTTACATCCAATTCATAAAACTCCAATACCATTCCATACAATTCATCTTGATTGTACTGGTCCTTTCGCCCAGTCAAAGGAAGGCTATAAGCATATCTTAATTATAATCGATGCTTTTACTAAATATTGTATCCTTAAACCCCTTAAAACAATGAGCGGTGAAGAAATGTTAACAGTCATTCGAGATGCTTTAACAATGTTTGGTACTCCATCTAAAGTCGTTACTGACCGTGCTACTAATTTTTCCAATGAAACCCTAAGTAGTTTATTCCGTGAGTGGAACGTAGACCACCATATGATTTCAACTGGAACACCACGTGGTAACGGTCAAGTGGAACGATATGTTGCCACAATTATAAATATGTTGACTACATGCAGTACTGAGATAGAATGGCCGAGCTCCTTATATAAGGTACAACAAACTCTAAATTCAACTGTACAAAAGGCCACTGGTTTCTCTCCATTGAGATTACTAATAGGACGTGATGCAAATATTCCTAGTATTCAGGCTCGACTAGTTGATATAGAAGAACCAGGTCCCTCTAATACAGAACAAATAGTGGACACTAAGGCTGACAGAATAACGGCATACAATAAAATGAAATTGGCTGCAGATAGATACAAACTGCGTTTCGATACTACGAGACGTGATAATGAAAACTATGTATTAGGAGACATTGTTTATGTTTGTCAAGATCATCGTCGACATAGTAAACTTAGTCCCAAATACAAAGGACCCTATGAAATAATAGAAATTCTTGAGAACGACAGATACAGGCTGCGTGGACAAGGAAGATTACACAATGTAATTATAGCTAAGGAAAAATTAAGGAAATGGCTTGGTGAATTGATTGATGAAAACTGCACAGCTGAGCAAGGTATGATATAATTACATTATTTTTGAGGGAGGAATGATACAGTGAGCTCACTGATAGGTGTATATATGTGTGATGAATGTGTGAGGAATGAAAATATTTCTGAAGTCAACTTGGTGAAGGGTCTTGGACCCAACACGACAAGGATGACGTGTGAGATGGTAGATAATGTGAGATATGATATGCTGTAATATTGGCCTGGTGTGAAGTCTGGACACCATGAAACAGCACATGGTGGGACTGATCACGACAGCCCAATGATGAGAGATGGTTGCTGTAATGTTGGCCTGGTGTGAAGTCTGGACACCACGAAGCAGCACGTGGTGGGACTGATCACGACAGCCCAACTGAAGTAATTGATTGACCTGGTGAAAGGGTTCTATGACCTAATCACGACAGGATCAATAAGATGAACTATGTTTATCGTTTTATTTTCAGCCCTGAATGAATATTCCTCCAGTACCGATGATGATTAGATTACTTCGAGAACGAAGTAACTCTCAGAATGGCCGTGTGAGATATTTTCAAATTTTAATTATATTTTGTAACACAATATGGGTATATAATGATTTTTATATATTTTTAATGTAATTAGAGGTATTTAAAAACCATGTTCATTGATTACTACTTATATTGTATCAATCAAAATAAGATGTTTGTGTACCTACGTCACAACCGGTAGTCAGAGGTGGGGCAGAGTGGGGTTGTTTACTACTGTATATATAAAGGCGAGCACTGGCCTTGTGAGTCACTTGTGTTCTAGACTCTGAGTAGAACGTTACTCTGCCCCCTGTCGGTTCTATCTGACTCTGAGTACCTGATATCTACAATTATAGATAAGTATATCATTATATATTATATTAATATTATGTCTTGTTATTTAAATTTTAATGTTAATTCGAATATGTGTAACACATAATACATTTGTAATGAAGATTGAAGATGATTAATAAATATTAATTTAGAGTTACCCACATAATTATTATTACAATAAAATAAATGTCATTTTGTACATTGTATTTTTTTTTTATGTTTATTTGTAATGATATTATCACACATGCATAACTCCTCCACGTTTGTTTGTTCGTCGGAGCAGTGAAATGCAAATGTTTTAATATTCCGTTCCGGATTACGTATTCGAATGTGGGTCCCTACTGGTGTCGGATGGACCATTTTATTGGCCAACATAACCGCGCCGGATTAAACTATGCATTGCTTGTTTTGTACCGGCTTAGCGAACTCCGATCTGACCGGATCCCATGCGTTTTTATTACGCACGAAGTGAAGCGGGGTCGTGATAAGTGGGTCAGTACAGAGATCTTCGAACTCGCTGATTACATATGCATATTTATAATGATTTCCGAACCGCCTTTATATTTAATTTACACAAATAAATTATTTTTAATAGGCTTTGCAAAAGTAATTTCAAGAATATAGTATTTTTCTCGGAGATTACATTATAATATTTTGCAATTTCCAGTAAGCATAGCTATTTTCAAATAATATTCTTATGTAATTGTGATCACAGTATCCCGACAATATTTCCCAAGTCGATCAAGGAGGAGCTTCGATGATAAATGATAAGTCAAAAACATAAGGTAAAAAACATTTCCAAAATTCTCGGAGCATTGAATAACTCAAGCCTAATTGTAATAAAGTGCTGGTTCTTCGCGCTGAGCCCTTTAAATTAAGCTAATAAAAACCTTTTTGAGATAAATTTCACTGTGAACAAACTCCTTTCATTGTTTCCTTAAGGCCGGCTACGTGCAGCTAAGCCTACGAATGTGGGTTAGAAAAGTATTGTACCTAATAAGTAACTAAGTAGTAACAAAGTCACACCGTTTAGTGGCAAGTGCTTTTTTTTTTTTTTTTTAAATAAATGACCGTCCGTTGCGTTCTGGGTAGTCAACCCCGATATCAACCTGCTGAGTGATGCTAGTCTTTTACTGCAGTTTTATGCTACATAAACATTATTGTGTAGCTATTACATATAGGATAAATATGATAAAAAATTTATTCTAAGCAATTTCATCAATAGAATAATGTGAGGTTAATATTACATTATATTATCTCGTAATAATCAGAGATTTGCCGCAGAGATTTTAAGTTACTCCCCGATTATACATGTTTTGACTAACGAATCGTCTCCATTTTATTTTGTATTTGTTGTAAATTGTACAATAACTTCATTTGGTACAGCATTTAATAAACAAAGAAGGATAAACAAAATAAAGGGTCCCATAAAACCTACCGAGGCTTGTTCCGAAACCACCCAGTCAATGTAAAAATGTGTATACTTAGCGTAAATCGCGTCACACGTAACCCACGTATATAGTGTTAACAGGTGCGTAAATAATTTAATAAATGTGAAATCGCGGTCCGTTACCTTTTTTACGGTAATATTAAGTTTTTGTTGATTTTATTTAAGCGTGTTTTACACCCAAAAATTATGACACAACTATGAGTTTTAACACAATGTAAATAAATGACAAAATCCCGTAGCTGTCCTCTAAGGCAGCTGACATTAAAATGTCAACCTTGCGTGTGTGGTTATTAGATCAAAAGTTGTACGAATGCTATGTTATGACGTTTGCATTGTATCGGGTCCGGTGAGCACATTATGTTCGCGAACATTAGAATAAACAGGGCAGTATTAAGTGTCGGGTGTGGCCATTAATCATACGAAACCTCACATGCTCCATGATTTTAATGTGTAATCGCTTACGTGGAAAATTCAAAAGGGAAAGAAAAATATAAAATGTAACGAGAGAAGCGATGTATGTATACATTGAAATTTTATATTTTAGCATCATTCTGGTAATTATTCCAGTATTCGTATTTGTATGTATGGTTTTCATTTTAATTGAATTGTTATATGGATAAGTGTTTAATTACCCACTTAATAAATAATTAATTTAACGAGACACGTTAAGTTCACGTTACAGTACGTCATCAATAAATTGGCATAAACTGTTAACAATTAATAATGTTACTCAAAAATAATACACCAGTGTCGTATATGTCATTTAGGATAGATTATATAGATTGCTAGGTTTCTCTGGCTATGGCATCGCCGCCGGTTGGTTCTATTGATCTGGACATGAAAGCCTTAGTCTTTAAAATAAACCACTACTAAGCCGCAGATCTTGAGCTGTCCTAATTCAGCGTTGTAATGTTACTTTACTGCCAGGTCAGTGAGTATCGGTGTACTCAAACGGTCCTTCGAGCCAATAATCTCGACCACTGTCACTTCAGCTTACAATAAACTAAGCTTGAAGGATAGGTAAGAAAGATTTCTGAATGAAAAGAGGACATCTACATCTAAACTCCGAGTTACTAATTAATTGAAATTTAATAGAAAAACCTGAATAACATTTACCCGACCTCAAAATTAGGCGGAGCATAAATCTGTAATTATTAAGCCAATAACTACATAAAACATATTAATGAAACTTTAATAATCATAATACACACATAAAAATGTAATCCCCATTGTTATGACCCGTAGACTGCAACAAAAAGCGGTCTCGTTAACATACATAAATCTTGGACCCCTTGTTAATGTTTCCTTCAAACGATCCATATAATATGAAACAACACGGCATGGGACATATAAGTACGCGCGGCATTCGCGCCGGAACTCCACGGGGCAATAATGTAGCTGGTTGAAGGAATGCCGACCACCGGCAACTTGCCACGTGACGTCCACAACGGCATATTAAGCAACAGATCACTGCATTCAACTTATATTATGTATCACAAACAAATCATTAGATTTATACTTATTATTCCAAATATTTAATACCTTCCATACGCCTAACTAACTAACTATTAAAATATCCTCGAAATAAAAAATAACGGAATTTTACAGGAAAGTAAGTAAATACATTTCTTTAAAGTTCAATAAAATTGTTCCATTTGTGCCAAAAATCTCACAAATTTAATAATTCAGTAAAATTAGAACAATTGCGGTCCAAAAACTCGGAACTTGATTCATTGAAGTTTAGCAGACAATCGGCTTACGGCTCTCCATTCTGAATAATAATATAATATCTTCATGACGTTGGGTGGCGGCGGGCTGCGCCGGCGGCTAATACTTTCCGCTTGCTCCATTATTACTGGAAAAGTTTGTCTAGCTTACTACCTTAATATTTACACACAACCTTCTCGAGCATATAACTACGTCTCCTTCAGCATGATTGCATCCACTGTTGCGTCTTGTATGGTCCTCCAGTTAGAATTATATAAGTAACCGTTATTGTAGTCCAGGTCAGCCATGCCGTATTTTTTATATTATCCGATCACCTGGTTGCACAAGTGCTCGTTTGGCTGCTGGTTTTCCTATATTTCAACTTCCTAATAACTACTCATAAAAATTATATTGATATAACAAACACATATAGTTCCCCGCGAGCTAAACTAATCTCATTTAATTCGTTGGCTGTCTGTAAAACATAGTTCTGATACACAGTCTAAGAATCAGAAAGTTTCTGTTCTTCATCCTCATAAACAATATATGACAGAAGGTGTCACACTTGTAGTTAGGCGTTAGCATTGAATTGCTAATTTAATCATTATAACTGCCACCCTGCCCCTGCGACTCTTAGGACCAGCGTATTACGCTCATCCTGTTAGTGATTTTCAGAGCTTCATTTTTATTGTGTTCTTTTGTCGGATAAAAATCCGCACACAGTGGGTAATTTTTTGGTAACATCGTAAATAATGTGAACGAGTCGTTTGAGTAAAGCCAAACAAACTTGTTTGTTCGGTAGTAAACATGAAAGGGATATTTGACAATGTTTTTGCCGCGGCTTGATGAAAGAATTTATGCAACTACGGTACGACATGTTACGACTTGTCATCAACGGCGGTGGCGGAGCTCGTACAGTTTCGTTAGAATTTGTTCTTGTTACTTTATATATCTGTCTATAACGAAACAGCCTTTGTGTTGTCTGCGGCATAGAAATTTGTGTCGGTATTTTGACTAAAGCCATTCTTTTTTAAATGAACAAACCTTAAACTGGATTCTTCATTAATTAATCAACTACGAGGTATTCTTGATAGAACACAGGAATATTTTAAAATAGGTATCCCATAATTTGGAAAATAGACTTTTCACTCTTTATCTTTAAAGGGGAATTTATAATTATTCTAGAATATATTACCGTGGCCCATAGCCTAACTTCATTACTGGCTAGTAACAAAGAGTAGGAAGGTGCTTGAATATCGATATTATTATAAAGTCGTGTTTGAATAAAATTTAATAAAATTCTCACCCTCGCCATCGTGCCAGCAGTTAGCATTTCCACGAACTGTGCCGGGCGAGAATAGAAAACTTTTACCTATTTTACAATTTTGCCTAAGTGAATTGAGGATCAAATACCTTTAGATGGGAGAATATTCTGTAAACTTATAAAAACTACATTTTGCATTGTTACATGTCCATTGCAACGTGAATTAAAGGGATTTTTCAGTTCTAATAAGTGAACAACAAAAATTAGGTATAGTGTCTATCTATACCCACGTTTCTCGTAAAATTGGGCGAGAAATACAGACTCCAAAGTCTCGCCATAAGGGTTTCTTTTTGAGCTTTTAATTCGAAACCCTAAAAACTAATCACACGTGAAGTCGCTAACAATACAAAAGTTTACACTTCCGACATATCACTCGACTGTCGTATTGTCACGCGTGTCTACACGTAACCTACAGTTGTTCTCGCCGTGTCTTCGCAAACAAGTTATATTGTTCGTCACACAATGGCACACAACTTGTGGCAATCTATTTACACCGTGCCTACGCACTCATACGGCACCATTTATGTATTATAGCAATTTCTCTGGTAAAATTGGTATATGAATTGATGAACGATTATTACCTATACTGGTTCTAAGTTCTGTTACGTGATAGTTAGCAGTTGGTACGGGGGCTGAGCAATGAATTATGACATGGTGAGTGAAGGATAATTTTATAGCCTAAGATCCCACCGCTCAAATCGGTATGTATCTGTTTTTTGGATAAGACTATCTTTTTATAAATCTTACTTGATAGTAGAATTGATTACACCAGGGTTGCCTGGCCAAATTTGGCCGCATCTACCTTTAATTATAAATATTGTTCTCGAGTTTTGGAGAAAAAATGTAGTCACATGTTTTTTTGATGAATCCAACGTCA
The DNA here is from genome assembly GCA_946251955.1 of Acronicta psi. NCBI lineage: Eukaryota > Metazoa > Arthropoda > Insecta > Lepidoptera > Noctuidae > Acronicta > Acronicta psi. Next base: position 16,639,132 of record OX276470.1, on the reverse strand, counting down.
TTTGAAAGAGAATAGTGTAGTGAGTGGAAAAAGCCATGGTTGCCAGCTCTCAGTCGGCCGCAACTTAAGGGTTGCCAGGTTTAAACAGGTACTCCACTGTTGATAATTTGCAGTCATCTGTTTTTTTAGTAAGTTATATATCAATTTAAAGGTTATTTTTTTCTCTACTTTATAACATAGGGTTGCCTGAAAAATAATGGCCGCAAGTAGGGGTTGCCATCATTTGAATTAATTTTTTGCACTTGATGAGGGAGCGAAAAACAAGAATAAAAACGAACAACAAAACATACCATCACGCCTGTATTCTCCAAAGGGTTCGACAGAGGTGTACTAATGTACACCAACAGTTCGCTGGTACTATCCAAGAATACTTTGTTCGACCCGGGAATCGAACCCAGGAGCTCTAGCGTAGTAGTCGCGCTTGGGACTACTAGACCAACGAGGCAGTTTAAACAAATAAAAAAATAATATACAGGGTGGCCGGAGAAGTGACGTTCAAAGAGAAAATTTAGATTCCTCTAATCAAGGGGTATCCAAAACACCCCCATGTATGTTTCGCGATTTTCAGTTGTTTAGAAGATACAATGATTTTGATATATTTTTTAATAATTTCCACCTGACATTGGTTTTGTGTTTTTTCTTTTATTTTTGTATGATTATAAATGTTTTTTTATGGTAAGGGATAACTATAATGTCAACTACTTCCCCTAAAATATTGTACACCTAGGCCTAATGGATCATGAAAAAATTGAGGTTAAAGTTAAAATTTTCTACTTAAGGGTTTCAGTCACAAAAGATTGACTCTTATTTTTTTTAAATCATATCAAAATCATTTATTTGCGTCAAATGTGGTAGGTACAAGAGATGATATAAAATTATTGTAGTGCAAAGACACATTTCGCCATGAATTATAGCATGCAAATATTTGGTAGTTAACACAAGATAATTAGTATACTTAGTCATCAGTCTACAATGCATTTCTAAAATGATAGGACTTACACGAATTTTTTTTTAGAAATTCACCTATTGAATAGAAACTATTATCTATTAACCCTTTTTGTTTGTTTGAATAGTGCAAGGGTTTCAGAGTATTTTTAAAAAATGCCACATATCTTGAAGATAAAAATACATTTAAAAAATGTAGAGGTCAGGATTAATTTCCTGTAAATTGCATTCAGTGACACAGGAGTAACTTTTTTATGGAAACTGGAATAATATTTCTTTAAATTTTCATACCCCAAACAAAAAAATCTATAGGTTTGATGCCAAAACAGCGTGGTGGACAGCGAACTATTTCGTTCTTTAAAAAAAAAATACTACATTACTAAATTAGTTAAGTCGTCGTTTGCGCGACTCTTACGCTAAAGGTTCGGAGTATGATTCCCAGTTCGGGCAGTCTTATTAGGTTTTTTCATGCAATTTGCAGTAATAGCTCGAAATTAACATTTACACCCGGTTAATGGCAATAGGCTCGCCTATTACGTGACCTAAACATACTAGTGAACTGTGGGTGTTCTGTAGAATGGTGGTGTATGATGGTGGAAAATTTTTGTTAAAATATTATTCTAGTTTTCATAAAAAAAGTTACTCTTTTGTTACTTTGAATGCAATTTACAGGAAATAAATCCCGATTGATCTCTAGATTTTTTAAATGTATTTTTATTTTCAAGATATGTGGCAGTTTTTAAAAATACTCCAAAACCCTTGCACTATTCAAACAAACAAAAAAATAAGAGTCAATCTTTTGTGACTGAAACCCTTAAGCAGAAAATTTGAACTTTAACCTCAATTTTTTCATGATCCATTAGGCCTAGGTGTACAATATTTTAGGGGAAGTAGTTGACATTATAGTTATCCCTTACCATAAAAAAAACATTTACAATCATACAAAAATAAAAGAAAAAACACAAAACCAATGTCAGGTGGAAATTATTAAAAAAATAATCAAAATCATTGTATCTTCTAAGCAACTGAAAATCGCGAAACATACATGGGGGTGTTTTGGATACCCCTTGATTAGAGGAATCTAAATTTTCTCTTTGAATGTCACTTCTCCGGCCACCCTGTATATTATTTTTTGATTTGTTTAGACTGCCTCGTTGGTCTAGTAGTCCCAAGCGCGACTACTACGCTAGAGCTCCTGGGTTCGATTCCCGGGTCGAGCAGTGTTCTTGGATAGTACCAGCGAACTGTTGGTGTACACTAGTACACCTCTGTCGAACCCTTCGGGGAATACAGGCGTGATGGTATGTTTTGTTGTTCGTTTTTGTTCTTATTTTTCGCTCCCTCATCAAGTGGAATAAATTAATTCAAATGATGGCAACCCCTACTTGCGGCCATTATTTTTCAGGCAACCCTATGTTATAAAGTAGAGAAAAAAATAACCTTTAAATTGATATATAACTTACTAAAAAAACAGATGACTGCAAATTATCAACAGTGGAGTACCTGTTTAAACCTGGCAACCCTTAAGTTGCGGCCGACTGAGAGCTGGCAACCATGGCTTTTTCCACTCACTACACTATTCTCTTTCAAATGACGTTGAATTCATTAAAAAAACATGTGACTACATTTTTTCTCCAAAACTCGAGTAGAATATTTATAATTAAAAGTAGTTGCGGCCAAATTTGGCCAGGCAACCCTGGTGTAATCTATTCTACTATCACGTAAGATTTATTAAAAAATAGTCTTATCCAAAAAACAGATACATACCGATTTGAGCGGTGGGATCTCGTACTATTAGGTCTTTTATTAATTTCGCTAACTTAATTAGTTATATATTTTGTATTTGTTATATATTTTATTATTAAATTAAATATGAATTTGGATCTAAAGAACGCAGTCCACCATAGCCAATGACAACTAATCTCAAGGTATTAAATATCATAAATAGAGAACTTTATTATTAATACTTAATATAAATTTGATGAGGTAACACGTAGATAAACATTAAACAAGCTAAACTAGATTCTCCAAAACCGCTATTAGCATTTATGATTAAGTAATTAAGACAAACTTCAATTTAGCTATAAGTTTCGCAGATAACTTAAGGTCGTTGGCAGTGTTTACCGTAAATGTAATAAGATTTGCTGCTTAACACACGCGTTTAATATCAAATGAATTAATCGACGATTAAGGGCTGACGCACAATAATATTCCTTCAAATATTATTTATTTAGAATACGTTACATTGCGTATTCTCACAATAAGTGGGATAAGCAATAATAAACGACTACCGTGGCCTGATGCATTACGACGTTTATTAAAAATACGTTTTATAAAACGATTATCAATTATATCCACATCAGATGGTGAAGAATATTGGTCTGCAAGGATTTCAGTATCCCAATATTTCCAACTAATATTTAGGGACGATTTGTGAATGATACTTAATGATTTATTTGAAAATCAATCTTTATCGTAAATTGTAGACTTCACATGTTCGGTTGTTATAACATTATTAATTAATCTATTTATTGATTTCTGAATCATGTTAAGCAACTTGGTGCCATAAGCTCCCTTAGGCATTCCTGATAAATACCGAAACTATAGCGTTTGCAAACAGTTAGTTAACTTTACTAATTTAATCTTAACATGATCCTGTTTGAAAATTAATCTTGAAATTACAATCTAATTTGACTATCGTGTGTGTATACCGTGCATCGTATCGAATGTTTCATATCCCATGGCCATGACTCTATAGTCAAATCTGTCTTTCCTATGACAAGGGAACGCAAGTGCGGTTTTAGTCGGTACCAGTCCGGCAGTACGTAAAATAAAATTTCTAATCCTGTTCAGAATTAGAAGTAAATCGAAGCATTTATCCAATTACACCTGTAACCAGATCACTCAATCCTGTAAATGGCATCATCGCAAAGCGTCAGACTCACTCGAGCTTGTCGCGCTAATACCGCGTCTGGCGCGTTATTACAAATGGCCGTGCGACAAGAACAAACTACCCTCAGATACGGATGCAAATGCGAAAAACTGCCGCGAGTTACATGTCACGTAAGACACTGGCTTATGATTAATGTTTTCATTTGTTACTGTGTAGCTTTCGATATGGTAAAGTGTGAAATTAGAACCAACGTGGTGGTGCAGAAGTTTCAAATTGACTTGGTTTTAAATTGGGGGTGTTTTTTTGGACTGTACCTCGATAGTCGGAAAAATATTGACAGTCCTTTTTAGTGACCAATAAGAAAAAACTTTCCTTTTGATTTAACAACTACTTACTTCACTTAACAATTAATGTATTAAACATGTGATTTCAGCATCTACCTGATCTTGAGAATCATAAGTGTGAAGCTCAGCTCCAGTAACCCGTGGGGCGAGTTTACGACATGCCGACACACAACACAACACAATACACAGCGCCGTGTAGTGCACACGCCGTGTACCGCACAACCGTCACCGCATGATTCATGGCCGCTTCCGGCGCCCGATTTATGTTGCTCGCAACATTTGCTTACAAACTCCTTTTAATATGTTAATTGATATTTACATAAATATTAATGTTTGTTTATGATGGTGTAGTGGATGAATTATATTAAAGTGTTGTTCATAGAACCCACAAACATCTACCCCTAAACGTAGGCTTACACCGACTTCGAAGATAAAACATCTAGATATTTTTTATTTATGTGATATTTTATCAATACGCTCATCTCTTATTACATAGGACCTAAAACATCTTCATAAACTCTGAAAGTAAGTTTTTCGCTGGATTGCACAATAAATCTCTTCCAATTATTCTATGAAAGACAGGGTTCTCCGTAACTTAGGACCAATAGTCACATATTTTTCAAAATACAAATGATAGAAACGCAAGTGTATGTACATTCCTAAGTAAATAAATAGTGTTGTATAAGTGCAACGAGCGCTCCATTAGAGAGGTATCGACGGTGAGCGCTGAATTAAATATTGTGTGGCGCGACGCGACCAGCTTTACAAATGTCACCACCGATTTGATTTAAATAGCTCTAGAAGAAGAGCATCAAATCCCGCAATACACATTGAACTTGTTTCTCATCATTATTTACTCAATCATCACGTTTTTTTTACAAAATCCGGGTGGTATGGAGATTAAAATAAATATAGATACCATACACGGGGTCACCGTGTATTCTGTTGCTATATTACGTTACAGTATTTAAAAGAAAAGAATAATAAATTATCTGTCAAACTTATCTATACTAATATTATAAAGCTAAAGAGTTTGGCTGAACGCGTTAATCTCAGGAACTGCTGGTCCAATTTGAAAAATTCTTTCAGTGTTAGATAGCCCGTTTATCGAGGAAGGTATATAGGCTATATATCATCACACACGCACGCACGCTATCGTGGTGATATATAAAAGTGTTGCAAAAACGGGTAAAAATTCAACTTCTACGGGAACGAATTCGCGGGCCGAAGCTAGTTTTTAATAAACATGATTTTATACTAGAAGTTCCCATGATCATTTTAAATGTATATACATTTAAGCTTACAATATTATAACCTAACATGGCAATTATTTAAGTATAAATAGTGTTTACGGAATAAAATATATTGTCAGTAGTTAACAATATCGGTAGTTCGAGCTCTTGGCAATGTAGGTCGTAACTTAAAAGTCAATATACTGACGCAGAAATTTGCAGTAATTTGACATGGAAGTGATGCATTTATTGTGAGCATCGCCCTGTGGCATTCTGTTCCGGGCAAAATTATTATTTCACTAAATTTACAGCATTTTGTGGTTATGCACAGTACATTTTAAAAGCGAATTTTCTGACGAACACTGTCCTGATATACTGGTAATGTTATGTAAAAGTTACTGCACAGCGGCAGGTATTTTCCGTCATAGTTACAGATGTTATCAAGTAAACCTTACATAGTTGCAAACATTATAGAGCAGTGACGCCATTCTAATATTTTGCACATGATTCTGTCTTGTTCTTTCTATCTCTTCAAGATCGGGTGTTATGTTAGTAGAAGTAAGTAAACAAATACTAGTTAAGTAGTGCCTTAATAACTCAAATGAAATTCTTTTACTTAAAACTATAACAGAAAGTATCCTAAAGAAACTTGCGTATCTAAACTATAGTAAAGAAAACCATTTTACCGAAAACACATCGCCTTCGCAGATTTATGCGCAAATAAAAAGCAAACCGACTATTTTCCATAATGAGATGTTTAGCATGATGGTATCGATTGAGAGGGGCTGGAGGAACCAACAGGTAATGGCGAGGACTCCGCCACCGAGCGCTGGAATAACAACCAGATGCTTCGAATTCAGAAAACAAGCTTCGATCCTGAACAACAAGATCCTGAACAAAAAATGAAAGTATGTTTACTTTGTATGAAAATGTATACTATGTATGTTGAAGTTTACTTTATATACAATAATATAAAAAAATATTTTAGAATAATAATAATAAGCACAACTGTTTTTATATTTAAAATATGCGTTATATAAGTTCTCTACACTAACATTCGTCCAAACAAAATTTTAGATGCTTTACGGCTTTAAAGACCAGTTTAGCTCGAAATTTAATAGGTAGTCTATTTATAAGTACCTTATCAAATGGCAGTTTTAAACATATAAAATTCTTTCAATACCTCTTAATAATACTTCCACCATTTTTTACGGCTATATTGGCCACATTAAGTGGAAACCAAGTCCAGTTAACTTTGACACTCGCCTTGCTACAGCATTTTGTGGCCAAACTTAACGATACCTACAAAGCCTAGCAAGCTAAGCCTTCATGAGATGTAAACACAATAGCATCTATCATTCTAAAATATAATTCTGGAGCGCTGTGTTGCACATTTACAAAGCCGGGTTTACACATCCATTCGCCTCAATCGTTTGATGGTACACAACGCTCTTAAAACGTTTCCCGACAAAGCTTTTTGAAGCTTCGCTCGGCTGAAATTCTGTTGACATCGCAAACGTCCGTATCGGGTATTGAATGTGTTGGAGCTTAATCCGTCTGCCGGACAATGCATTCTGCGAAAAAATACTTAGAAAGACAATTTATAGAGCAAATGTGAATAAAATTATGCTTTTACTGCTAACAGATTGCTAGGATTTTTTCTCAGAAATATATTGGTGTCGGGGGACACAGCGGGCGTTGGTAATTTTCAAACGTGCTGTCAGAAGCAGTATGGTTTCGTGTTTTTATATAAAAAACTGTTTATTTGTTTATAATGAGGTTTTCATTTATAAGAACTAACTTGCTAACAAAAACGTTAGTAACAACACAAAAACGTTTAAAAGCACTGAATATTATTATTACTGTTAATGTTATTTATTTATTTATTTATTTATTTATTTATTAAAAGGATCTCTAACAAGAAACACATTATGCAAGCATGTAAAAAAAACAAAAATGGTTGTCGATCTTATGCTTTCTCAATTATAAGAGACCTCAACATGCAAAATTGTATACACAGATAAAATGAAAATTATAAAACAAAATTAAACACAGATTGAAAGATAAAACTTAACTTAAAACTTAAATTTAAGATAATGAGATTAATAATAGCAAATACTGAATACAAATTGGGATTACATAATTATTAAAATTAAATTAAAATTAAAGGGATTACATAATTATTAAAATTAAAGGGATTACATAATTATTCAAATTAAAATTAAATTAAATGAGTTTAACTAAACTAAACTACAATTACACTACAATTACAACTTTTACAACTTTTCACCACTGAGTGTCGTCGAACCCTCTTGTAACTGACGAATTGTATTGTTTTTAAAGATAGTTAGTGAGTTATTGAAAATATCCATGCCCTTAGACGCACCCGACAACTCATTGTACTTGATACATAGCCTTACTATAGGTGAGTGTTTTCCAAGATTACTTCTGTGACGGGGAGGTCTAAAGAGTGAACCAGGATAACGCGGGACATTATAAGGCACATTAATGTTTATTTTGGCCAAGAGGGCCGGGCAATCTATATAATTGTTAAACAGTTTGTATAGGAACAGTAGGTCAGAAAGTGTACGCCGCGATTCCAGAGACATCATCTTAAAGAAGGCAAGCCTGTCATCATAAGAAGTAATACACCTTGAAACACCTGCTTTAAAAGAAACATGGCGGAGCAGTTTCTTTTGTAAACGTTCGATACGAATCGAGTGAACTTTGTAACCCGGATTCCATACTGTACTACAATACTCGAGCTTACTCCTGACAAAATTGTTGTATAAAAGGATTGCTGTTGCAGGGTTCGTAAATTCTTTCGAGCATCGCAAAACAAATCCAAGAGCCCGATTCGCCGCAGTGACAGTCTTGTCGATGTGTTCTACAAAACTCAGTTTGCTATCCAAGTATACCCCTAAATCTCGTATAACGGATACCTTCGATAATACGCTGCCTTTGATTTTATACGACGCCGTACTTTTATTATGCTTACGTGTAAATGTTATATGATAGCATTTAGTACTGTTCAAATGCATTTTGTTTTCGTCACACCATTGGCATAATCTATCGATATCTGTTTGAAGCAGGTGTTTGTCAGATTCATCTCGTATCACTCGGGTTAACTTAAGGTCGTCAGCAAAAAGGTAAGGAGAAGAATGCAAGAAGATGTCTGATATATCATTTATAAATATATTGAAGAATAGAGGTCCTAGATTAGAACCTTGTGGTACTCCAGAAGATGCCAGAAATATTACAGACTCCTCGCCGTCCACTACAACAGATGAGGTACGAGCATCCAAGTATGATTTGCACCAGTTTAAAGTCACACCTGTGATACCAAGTGAGTGTATTTTGGTGAGAAGAATGTTGTGATTGACCTTGTCAAAGGCCTTCGAAAAATCCGTATAAATAGCATCCACTTGCAGTCCTTGATCGACTGCGGCTGATATGTCAGATACATATTTAACAAGGTTTGTATTAGTTGATTTTTTGACTGTGAAACCGTGCTGATCATCGGAAAGATGGTTCTTAATATGTTTGTAAAATATTGGATACACTAATGATTCGAAGACCCTTGACAACGTTGAGAGAATTGCGATTGGTCGGTAGTTTGAGATGTATTCGCGTTTTCCGTTTTTGAAGATCGGTACAATCCTAGCATGTTTCCATTCGTGAGGAAATACACCTGATTTGAGAGATGCATTATATATTGATGATATTGGTGCAGATACAGACCGAGCACACCGAGACCAAAAGTAAGGTGGTATGTTATCTGGTCCGGCACCCTTTGATAAATCAAGAGTAGTAAGTTTTTTTTCCACATCAGCCTCCGATATTGAGAAATCATTAAGGTCACAGTTGATAGCAGTTGACGAGCCATATGATGACACATTATATTGAGTGCAGGGGTCGTATACTGACGAAAATTGCTCGGCAAATAAATTAGTTATATCCTTAGAGTTAGAAGCAGTTTCATTTCCTAATACCATTTGCGAGGGGAAGTTAGAATTAGTTTTGCGTAAATTTTTTACATAAGTCCAGAAGTTTTTAGGATTTTTTTTTATAGAATTCTCTATTGTTATTATATATTTTACATAACATTGTTTTATAAGTAGACCACACTCTTTTCTTAAATAACTAAACTCAATCTCGTCCATTGGATTATGATATTTCCTAACCCTACGATGATATTTCATTTTCTTTTTCAACAGTTTTCTTAGTTGATAAGAATACCATGGTGGGTACTTTCCTCTATGAGATATCGTTAGGGGTATGTATTTTTTTATTAAATCTTTAACTTTAATGTAGAATTTACTTAACATGAGATTTACATCCGTACTCAACTCCTTCACCCAGTTAATCTGATCTAAGGATTTTGTTATGGTTTCATAATCTGCTTTAAAATAATTATATCTCTTTATTAGTACCGATTTGTTTGTTGTTTTTGCAGGTATGGTGGGAGTAAATTCAATAGCGGGGTGATATTTATCGATCTGCCTGATTGGATTTATGCAGCTACTGACATTTATGTCGGTAAAATCAGAGAGAATCAAATCAAGGACTTTATTTTGGCAATTTTGGACCCAATTAAACTGATTAAGGTTGTTAAAGGCAATAAAATCAGCAAAGAAAGCTTTAAGATTTCCAGAGCCTGCGCTAGGGGAAATTAGACAAGGTTCGTGGACATTCTGCGATACCCAATCAATACAGCTTAGATTAAAATCCCCAAGTAAAATTGTTGCACTCGTTGGGTTTGTGTCTAATACAAGATTACAGTTTTCAGTGAAATGTTGCAGTACTTCGGTACGCAATGGTGGTGGCAGATAGACTGCACATACCTTTAATAGATCGTGTTCAGACCTACCTGCTGGATGTAGTTGTATGGTGACCCACAGATCCTCACAATCACTTTCCCATTCAAGCATACGACAGGAATAAAATTGCCTTGATACTGCTATCAACACCCCACCTCCTGTCTTTTTATGTCTATTTAAATTTGATGTTTCACGGTCCCTTCGATACACTACAAAATGATCATCAAATAGTTCTGAATCGAAAACATCACAAGATAACCAAGTTTCCGTCAGGACATAGACATCGAACTCACTATTGTTTATATGATGACGTATATTGACAAGATTGGTTCGAAGACCTCTAGTGTTTTGGTAATAGAATTTAATCAAATTGAATTTTAAAGTTAATATTGCTAGAGCACCATGCATAACACACATAAACTGCAGAATTAGGTTAGTTGTTTCAGTTTATCGATGTTATTTACAATTACAGTTTCGGATGTCTCGTCCTTCTTCATGAAAATTCTGCCGTTGCGTACCCATGTATATTTATATCCTAGCTCTTTTGATCGGATTCGTGCTGCTGCGTGAATTGCCTTGTTGTCTGGGGATAAATGCTCAACAATGTATATGGGTTTAGGACTATCTATAGCTATGCCCAGGTGACTTGTGTTAAGTTTGTCCTTTTTGTTATTTTTGTTATAGTTAATAGCCGCAGCAAGAAATGAATCTCTTATGCGGGGACTGCTGAATTTAACAATTATTGATCTGGGTCTATTACTCTTCGAGTCTCTTTTGGCTATTCTGGTGCAATGCTGGATATCACTATCCTTTATGGCGCATTTAATTACTTTGCTTAGCTGGGTCACGGTGGTAACCAAGTTTTCAGACCTGTGTTCTGGAACACATTGTAATTCAATATTATTGGCACGAGCATGTTGGTCGAGTAGATTCATTCGTTGGGATAAGTTATTGATAGAGTTACGCAGTATTACGTTCTCTTTTTCCAAATTATATATAGTTTCAGACTTTTCTTCGATCGAGGCTTTCATCTCTTCAAACTTTTCGTTGAAGAAGGACAGAGATTGTTGAAAACTAGTGACTAAATCATTAATTTTACTAAATTGATCTCTTACTAAGTCACTTAAGGCACCATTCATAGCACGCTCCATTTCCTGTCTAATTAACTGTCGAAGAGAGTCATTTGAAACATCCGTAAGTGATGTGTCACATTCCTTATCGATTGGTTGCGGTTGATGAGTGTGGCGGAGTGAGTGCTTGTTGCGGAAGGTCACGTTACTGTTCGGAGACGGCGATTGCTGAGGTAAGTTTCGACGTGTTTTAGTTTGGTCATCGGATAAGGCGGATCGTACTGGTGTGTTTGTATTGTCAATTTTAGGTTGTTTGTTTATGCAGACGGGGCATTTCCAATTGCGAATGCTACCACTATTCATTGAGATAAATCTGTCCTTAGTTATATTGATACAAAATATATCATACCATTCTTTGCAAATAGAACACCGCAAACAATCATCGCTTTCAATTTTAGATCTGCAACCGGCACAGCTTTTTGTTGGCATCGTGTAAGTAGCCACAGATTCAAATCAATACCAATCAGAATGTACAGCAATTAAGCATTCGAAGCGATGTATATTAAGCTTTAGGCGTTTAGCGCAATAGGATGTTCAAAGCGTTTTTATTTTTATTTTATTTTTTGAATAAGTAGTGATCTTGAATAGGATGCCTTTATTTGTGAACAGGATGCTTTATTGGTTAATGGGTATCTTTATTTTATTTAAGTTGCAAATTTATCTTGAATAGGAATCCTTATTCAGTCGATAATGACAACTTCACATATTCGTTCGTTCTTTTTTTTTTTTTAGTAGGTTTATAGGTAGTGGCAACTCCGAAATTATTGTCAATTTTTTAGTTCAGCTACTCAACACCGGGGCGCTAGTTATCATACTTAAGCAATGTTTAAACAGTTTTTTTTTCTTTAACGGTTCCTTGGAATGTTTTTCACTGAATTCACCATATATTCTTGTTGGATATAGTCCATCATGTTAAGTTATTGTTTATTACTTATCTTTAATCAATATTATGTAGTCCACTATATCACACAATGTTTATTATTGTCAATATTTAATAGATCACAGTTTCACTTAGAAGTCTTGTAATTTAGTTTGAACTAATTGTAGAATAGTCACTAACAATGTCACTTCGATTGCTCGGTATTATCACTAGAATTAATAACAATTTACACGAAAAAATGCTGTAATTATTTATTTTATAATATATAAATACGCGGGCTGTGTTCACAAGGCAAGTGTTGCCAGGATGATTATTGGAATTTATTAATTATTTGTCGCTGTCTCAGCTAACATAATTAACATTTTGGGCCACCAAGATACAGGCTGTGCCTAGTTTGGGGCCCACGGCTATTTCCACTTAGTACCTACTCATTTCATTGTATTCTCTACATCTGTATGTTTCCTAACTAACTTTGTGTGTGTAAACAAAAAAAAACAAAAAACATTTTGAAACCGTAAGGTCATCACACATCATTGTACAACAGAAATATTGTGGGTCTTATGATACTACCCTTAGGAGTAACGTTAAGTTTGACCTAGTTTTGACCTATAATAATTACACACGTTGCATTTAAATAAGCAGAACTTCACTATCTCGTCACTTATCCCACAGTGTTGAGGATCAGGTCTCATCTCATAAAGTTACGAAATATGTTCATAAATCGCGTGTAATCTGCGGAAAGTGTTCGCATCTTATGTCGTCATAACGTACGATTCATTAGCGGGAGAGCAGGGGAACTAATAACAGTCCATCTGCAGGCTTAACAATCGCCGAACACGAGATGTTTCTGCGGAGCGAGGCATCAGCGCGCGCGGGAAGCGGGCTGCAAACCGAAAAACTACTAATTGTAATAAAAAAAATAAAAAAAATTATTGATCATTTACGCTAAGGTGGTATAAATGCCATATATTAATCAGTGTAATATTGACTTTTGATACCAAAAGTGCAAAAGTTGCAGTTACAACTCACAGAAAATAAGTCAACGTTGGTTTGCAAAGTACGGTGTTAGGGGTTTGGCTATTTACAAAAATATTAGGGCACAGTTTACATGCTAGAGAATATCAGAACATAGTGATAAGAAAATGTAGGTACAATATTAATAAAATTTACAAGAATTGCTATGAGATCATAATTGCAAGCAATCGAGAATGTAGATCATGATCTACATATTCAAACGCTTCTTCAAGATCTCAATCTTGCCCTACCGAACTCACGTACCTTCGAGTGTTAAATTATGTATGAAATGGCCCCAATCGATCCCGTGGTCGCCCCCATTGAATAGTGAGGGGACAAACCACTTGTTACTATGCGCCACCAATTACAACCACTCCGGTTCATATACCTCACAAAACCACACGAAATTGTGAATGAAATGGTTACTAAGAGACGCGAATTTATTGGTGTGAAACACTTGAATAAAGACAAAGGAAAGGAGGACGCTCTGCTCGTTTGAACGTGCTGAATAAATACACACTGTGCTAGAATATAAAGAAGACACGATCAGAGCGAGCATTAGCATTGCGTTATACAGAATAGTTAAATCACATATAAGTCAGCAGTGAGCTGCACACGAGCACATCACTAATGGTGTTGTATATTCGGTTTCACTAATAAACCCAATAACACTCGAGCTCGGAATCAAAACCAGGACCTCAAGCATAGCCGTCGCCACTAGACTAACGAGGGACTGCATTCAAGTAATTTATCAGTACCTGTGTACTTGCCGTACATTGTGTATCGCAGGTAAGACAGTTATAAAATACAGATTTTCTGTCGGATCTGTTGAAACTATGATTGAAAAGACGCGATCGGTGATGATTCTAAACGAACTAACCGTTGAACACACGCACAATAATTGTATGCACGCATTGCGTGCGCGGCTGCACCCGCTCGGCACCGATCGGCTCCGTTCGGCTCCGCTCGAGTGCATCGGACCGATTACCGGCGGATTATCTTACGGGAGCATCGTCATTGTGTCACACTCACAGTGCAGCAGACAATCAGCCCATTGTGCCTGTAATAATATGCGTTCAGCTTATAATCGCATTACCGGCCCTTGTCTAATGACGTGTGCCTAATTGGACTGCGGCGCTAGCAGGCTGGTCTTATTTGTATGATTTTTATTGAAACCTCACTGTCAACAATTTACTTTTATACAGTGTCTGCCTTTCAAAGATCTGCAGCTGCAGTCAACCATTCTAGATTAGTATTTCATATGAATGCTTGGTTGCTGTTTGTAGACATGCACATCTATAGTGAGAATTCAAAACGACTGATAAATATTCACAAGTTATCACAGTGTCGCTAAAAATAAAGTCAGCACAACTTCTCTTTCCATTATATTGAATCAGATATTTTGCACAAAACAATAGTAGAAATAAGTTAGAGAATTTCATATTCAGAGTGCAGTATATGGAAATACAGCTGGATTTAGTAAATCCCGCGCTTAGAACACAAAACTTCGCTTGGCTGATTCGCTCAAAACGATCAGATTGAGCGAAGCGCGGGCGACAGTGCAAAACTGTCCGGGCAACTACTACGAAACCTTTGTCCGCGTGTGAGCGCATTCTCATCTCATTATCACCCAAACCATAAAAACAAACATACTTAAATTGTACAAATTTAATATTCCTTCACCGAGATTTGTTGATGTTCTTAACATAACACTGGCCTAACCTAACATAAGTTCCGGCGGGGTTTGCAAGTTTGTGATTGAGTAAGTGCTATTATATACAAACCTTATGACCTTATAATAAATATTACACACAGAGCATATAGTTAAGTCACAGTATCGTATTAAAGTAATTTGCAGTGTATTAGTGTATATTTATGGTGTGTATCTTAGAATTTAACTACAGTGACAGTTATCACTGTTATTAAGAAATAACATTTTATTCATTAAATATTTCTATAATATCAAATAACAACGTCATTTTTCAACTACCACAATGAACCGCAGTGCTATATTATAATAAATCTTTTTGTCACACCACGAACAGTGGAAGTGTACAATCAAATATGACTTCATAACTGCTACGACACTAACTATAGATGTATGACTTAATTTTTTTCCGAATAAATTCACTTGAAAACCTACACAATTCCGCTAAACTCCCGGATGCAACATCCACAAGCTCAACACAATTGGTGCACCAGTGCGAGTGCATGGCGAGTTCCCACAGTAGCGCCGCGGAGAGGACGCTTTGTTATAGGCACTCCACGCGGGCGCAACTGCAAACTGGCTGAAACAAATCTCTGCAGAACTAGGTTATCCCTTCCTGTCCGACTGTCGGATATTTGTCCGATAGACGCGCATTTTGCCTACTCGTACACACCGTAACTTGGCTAACTGCGAAACATTTCGCTCAGGATATTAAGTTTTCAATATCGCTTGTCTGTTTGTTCGCGAGTAGATACGGGGAAGTTATGAGGGGTTCTCTGCACGTGGCTTGATTGGATTTTATGATAATCATCACAGATAGAAATTGACTTATTTCTTCCTAAAAGTCGAATTAAGTTATTGCTTATCTGGAGAACAGCATTATACAGAAAGTTAAGTGAGTTTCGCACCTTACAACAAGCTATCTATGTCAGCTAATAGGTCACTCACTGTGGAAATTAAGCCGTACTTAGTAAATTATAACTAAACGAGTTAACGTTTAAACTCGATCAGCAAAGTTAAGCTACACTTGCTGTGGTTAGTCTGTGGATAGAATATGAACATTATTAACGTATTTATACCCCACCGCATCGGTTGTCATAATGAACACCTATTGTCAGAAGCCCGAAAATCTGGAAAACCAATTTATGTTATTGTTGAATGTTCCCAATGTCGATAGATTTCAAGGATTTCTAGAACTAGATTCAAAGAACAAGCCTATCTACCTAACTCCAGAGGTAGTAATTAATCAATTAGGGACCGTAAATCCAATGGGCGGTGACCAATTAACCGGCCGCGTTTGAGCGCTTCGGTGGCACTGGCGCGTGACCACTGCGCGTTTGTGAGGCGACGTCACCAATTGCTGCCGTGTATTGCTGGTAATGGACTGCTAGAATTATACCACACACCATTTTGCTTGATATATTTTGATTGAGAATTGTAATTTTGTTTTTGTAACGAGTGATAAGTACTAATTATTACTGTAGTCGTAGCGCGGCGATCCCTTCGGAAATACCGTTGCGTTTCACCGTGGCGTAGATTCGATCCGAATTCGGGCGAATACTCGTATATTTTATGAGAATGGGTCTACTTATATATCCGTTAATTCTATGTTTGTAAAATCTCTCGTACGGGCGCTGTTTTTATTATTATATAGGTACTTTAGCCTAACCCCTATTATACTGAGAGGAGACCCGTGCCCAGCAGTGGGACATAAATAAATATTAGCAAATACTTATTTCACTAGTGTAGCATAGGTTAATATTAATTTGTTTTCATGTGAAAACATTTTATAAAATGGCTCATAGCCAAGTGATAAAACTGCTGAAACCAAATACCAATCGTGTCATATAAGGACAAAAAAACAACAAGGTAATACTTATGTGAAAAGGTTGTGATGCTACTTCTTATTTCCACTGAAGTGGGGTTCCCGGAGGAGTTCCAGTGAGATATTATCCCCCCGGCAACAGTCACAGCTTACGTGATCGATTTCAATCCACTCGCCGTCCATAAGAATGAACTCCTGCTATACAAATACATTTGTGATGAAACCATCTAAATTTCATAGAATTTTTATTTCTTTAACGCGCGAGAATCATAAAAGCTGAATATTTGTAATCGCTGTAGAATTAGATACTGTATTTTGGACAAAATTATTAAGGTGAAGTGAACCACCGCATTGTCAGGCATCATCAGGCATGTACCTACATAGGTACATGCCTTTTAAAATACATAAATATGTATTTTTCTATTCCAGTGAGGGGTATGTAGCTAGTAAAACAACTGGGCATGTGAGATTTAATAACTGGAGGTATCAAGATGGTAACGTGCCATGATAGAAGAAGATGATAACCTAGTCCGTACGGTGTCGCTGGCGTCTATAAGCTGCGGGTAACGCTTATCATCACATCAAGCGGCCCATACCTACGCTAGTTTGTCAAATTACAATTAAAAATAATCAACTCATTATCGTACCCGGACCTACTCAACTTTTTCCTTGTTAACTCAATTAGTGTACCTATAAGAACAACACAGAAACAAACAATTTTGAATCAAAGCTGCGCGCTATAATCTAAGTAGCGTGATTGTTCCAACTTAGTTCGTAATGCGCCGTGATTGTGGCGCAAATCGACACATGTAAGCCTAAGTGAATTACTGAGCGAACTTAATTGTATGGCGCGATTGAATAGCCGCCGAGCCGGCCCGGCGGCCGGGCCCTAATGCCGGCTAGGTCACCTTGGATAAACACGCGACTGAACTAAGGGCGGTGGCAGACGGTACTGATAGTCGAAGTTTTAAATGCTGTCATTTTAAAATTATAACGTTCATCTGAATAATATTGGGATTGGGAGACTGAAAAATATGAGAGATATTTTTTTTTATTTACGGCAAATACCTACTACTGACTGTAACGCTATACGGGTTTGAATAAGTACATCCATTACAAGTAAGTGATAGCTATAGATATACCTATTTCATGTACCAAAGATTTAGGTCCTTTTAGATCGACAACCAACCAAGATCACTTAAAATTACAAAGGTACAAAATTTGTAACATGTCTAAAGGCTGGTCCTAACTCAGATATACCTAGTTAAAGCCAAAATGTAAATGGTCAAGGCTAATGAGCGCATTAATCCGTCTGCTCTCGTAAAAGTACTGAGCTCTGGTTTTTTAGTTCATTAGCGAACTAACTGCGCCGGTGAAGGTGCCCACCTTCTTGTCTGAAACTAACACATTACCCGCTGTTCGTTACCCCTGGAGCCGAATACACGACTGTTCATTATCCGCAAAATAGGAGCAAGGCTTTGAAATATAGCTTTTTTTGTTGCTGCGTCAAGTACTCAAAGGGTGGGTATTTAAAATTTAAACAGTTTCTAATATCTACTGTCAAAAGAAAATTGCTGTTTCTTTAGACAATGATCGGGGTCTACAAGCTATAGTTGCTAGGTGTACAAAGCCGTTATTTAAAGTGGGTTCAACAACGGTACTAATATGACCTATAATTTTATACTCGTACATACCTTCTAATTTAATCTAAAACACTAGGCGAAGGAAATCATAATGAGTTCGGATTTAATAAATAAGTCGTCTTGGTTTGCTGCCTGCCTGCACGACAAAGCCTTATACTTTAATTTAGAAGACTTATAGTGATTTGAGACGAAAAGTTTTTCTTATTTCTTTGAAGTTACCATGGGGACAAAGTCGCAAGTGAAAGCTTTTGGTATGTAACACAAATATAGTGAAAACTCCTCTTTGATTTCAAATATGGAAGCTGTCAGCTGTACTGCTGAACGACGAGCACATTGCAGCAATTAGGCAACATTTTTATTTCTACAACTAAGTATGTCAAGTTCTTTCCAGTTTCACTTGAACTATTCTATGATATCCTCCTCCTTTAGTTATTTTCCTCAATGCTGAGGGTGCTGCTAGGAAATACTTTTGCGCCATCCATTTCTGCCAAAAGTATGCGGGCGCATACTTTTAATAGGCCACTAAATTTTTGATCTGCAAAAATGTTGACCATTGTAGCGTTGTTAAATAGATCTGAGATGACAACGTACTCTTTCGCTTTTAGCGCCATGGGTCGCGGACTCTATTGACAAACGATACAAATAGCATTGTTTATGGCCGATACAGCGGATTCAAGAGATTCATTTAAGCAAGAGTTTAGGCATCAAAATATGCAAGGTCTTAGAGATAACAATGTTTTTCCCCTATACACAAAAAAGGTTCATAAAAATTACGCCTAATATGTCGTATCATTTGATGCGGACGCACGTTAGCAAGAAACGTTGGACACTCCATCGCTCACAATCAGTGCGGTGGACCAATCAGATGGGGGTGTATTTTCGGCCATTACCGCCGCCACCCGACGACGACGCAACTAATACAAAGGCTAGCTGTCGCTCATTGTCATTCGGTAAATTATCGGCCCTCGTCTGAGCCCGCCGTAATGACTGAACCGACCTGTGAAGCTGTGACGCTACTGGAAATTGCAAGCTGAACCTGCAAGGTCTACCTTAGCGCCCCAATGACGCCTAACGTTTGACTTTGACTAAAGGTACCAAAAATAATACGCATCATCGCAGTGTTAGTGTTTCACTACTGGCCTAGCGTGGAATGGTAGAATTTCTCCGCCTCTAAGGCTAACATTCAGAGACGACGCTCAACGTAAAGTAAAAATTTGTCAAATTTGTATTACAATTTGACATACGGAAGCGTAAGTTCATGCTGAGTCTCTTCTCTGAATCTCATTTAAGATAAGATTTTATAGTGTCATTGTCATATAATTATATCACACTATACGTACAAACAATTGCCTCGTTCGTTACTCCAGTGATGGTAAGCGTGACTACTAGACGCGAGGTGTTAGGTTCGAATCCCAAGTCAACCAAATTGTTACCGACGAACTGTAGGTGTAATAAGTAGACCTTAGCCTAACCCTACATCCTAAAAACACTTCAACCTACACAGTTGCACTACAAAATCACCGCTATTGCGACGGAATACGAGTGGTCCAAAGGGCAAACTGTTTCTAATAAAATAATTATCAGTTCCATATTAATATGGCTTACATAAATAAATTAACGTATAAACCGTTCATATTTCACTATTGCGGCGCGTTGACATACAAATGGTGTGCAGTAATTATGTTTAACTAATGATGTTAATTTTAAAATATGTTCGTGAAAAGTTAACGAGACGTGAAAGCAAAATATATTCCATGTTTATTTAAAATGTTGCATTAATAAAGTACGCATTTCCTTTTATATTTGTTTACTTGACGGGTTATTATTTTTCCTTTACGGCGTTTATATAATAATAACAACGCTGCTATGAGTGTACGGGAGAACGCCCCGCTCCCGGTAGCGTTCGGCTGCGTTCACGTGATAAACTGCGCGCGATCACGCCGCGCACACCGATAATTTCCATCCTATGTTATTTTTTACAACTTTTTAATTGAGAAATTTAAAAACAGTGTTTAGTAAAGCTATTTTAAGGCTGACGTGAGCTATTTATGTCGCGTGATTCATGGTACCAAACTAAATTTTTACTAACTTTATTTGGTGCGATAAGAATCGTGTGATTTCGGTAAAAGTGCATTTTATTAACAAGGTACGGCAACGTAAACGTTTTACTTCCATATTCAGGGAACGTATAACGGAAATAAAGGAAAGGAAGGCTGGTCACGTCTGTCGCTTGCTTGGCTCTGCACTAGTCATAGCTAGCTGTACAGCGATCCTTACTCAAGAGATTTACACCAAAAAGTTGCGCGGCTCTGGGTTCAAACTACTCTATGTATGGCAGCTCTCGGCGCAATGGAAGTGTTTCCACTATATATTTTTCTTTTACTTCAAGTTTCTTATAATGAACTTTCCCGTTACCGTCTGGGATATGTAGCAATTTTAACTCGTATGCGAATAGTTGGTCGGTTGTTAGTGCAACTGTCGACTCTAACTACGCGTGTGTGACCATCATTAATTTATAATATAAGAGAAAAAAATGTTATAGCCAACTTTACACTTTCAAACGAGAAACAGTTTATTACTGAAATGTGAACATCTTTTCGAATGAAGTGAGTATGATACATTTTGTAGAGGACGACTTAGTGGGCTCTCTTTAACGAGATTAGGTTGTTTGAGGTAAAAATCCTTTAAATAGACGCGACGGGAAAAATATTCCGATTTTTAAAACAAACTTGGGTAACAAGTCGGGCTCGTTGCATTAATGCTCAATGGCACTTACGAGTAATTTAGAAATCGCGGCAATAACTAGATCCCTTCCAGCATCACGTAGATCCTGCGCCCTTGCAACATAGCTGGCTTTTTAACACACCTCCGGGGCGGTGCTGCGCGCCTGGTAGCTGTTATCACCCCTTGTTGCATTGTATTGTTCTTTATCGCGATGTTGCGATGACTCTTGCCTTAACTCGGGTGAAAAGTCACTTTCGGCTTGTTGAACCGTTCTTTTCGCTTCGTACGAGCCACGATATTCTTTCTTTTACCTTTTTATTTTTGGTGTCCGTTTGTATAAGGTGGCTCAGCGGAGCGTTCGCGTTTTGTTAACAATGTGCTCTCAGGATGTGGGGTTATGACCGTGATATTGTTGTTTCCTTTACCCTTTTTATCGAACACAAATGATGTAGTGAAGTGTCCTCATGTGTTAAGCAGGGAGATGGGTAGACTGTATCTAAAGGTTAAGAGATGGGCTACTTGAACTTATGAGAACATGTCTTATAGCGCGTATAATCTGGGATTCTATGAAATTCTTAGTGCCGAATACGGAATAAAAGGCACCACCAAAAATATACCGTTAAAATGTGTTTATATTCACACCTACACCTCTACCTAACCATTGAGGGAATACAGGCGTAAATCTCACAATATCGATACTCGTAACCGCAATCATACATTCGAAAACACAGAGGTTCCCCAAATTTATTCCTTGTATCGAGAGTCGACGCTGTTTTAACGACTATACCACAACTAGCACCGTTTACATTTATTTCTCGACAGCAATAACCCGAAGCGAACTGATCAAGGATATATTCAATGTACCCTTACACTAGTTCACCTCCATTTTTGCATTTTGCTAAGTCATAAATACTCTCATTGGCGCGGTACGCACCTGTACCCACTAAACTTTAGTGGCTATATTTTTTCTTAGTACCAGTTCAGCGGAAATGGGGAGCAGGACACCTCTATTACCATGCTTGAACAACTAACAGTAATAGGTAAAGAAAAAAAGAGGTTTTTCGTACTCGATCTAATTTCGCTATTATTAGCGTCAATCGATTCAGTGACAGAGCCATTTTTGCGAAACACCGACGTATTTATACCTGCTTCATTTGTCTTATGGTCGCAAGTTGCTAATAGCGCGAGATTCCGAGTTCGATTTCAGGACTGCTATATTTTATAATTGAGTTTTCCTATGAAATCCTACGATTATATTTGTGCTCAATTAATGGCAATAGTTCCACCGCCTATAAGTATCGCATGTGCCCAAAAAATACAGTTTAGTAAAACAGAAAAATATACACTTGTGAACCTTATACGCATTTAAATACGTATAAGGTTATACGTATTACAATAAAGAAACTGTATTAAAATAGCAATCATTTCAAAGAGACTAATTTCATTGTTAAGAAAAGAACAGTTAGTTATATCAGCTGCGAGCGATATTTGCCTAGACACGAAATCGACTAAATTATCGTCTAATTGCTAAACCAATTTAATAAAGTCACGCTACGGGCGCATGGATTTATGCAGCAATTACTTGGTTGTATAGACTATCCTGATCTCGCACAGATAATTTGATCCGTTTCGAAAAGGGAAAAGGTTATTATTAAATTCTTCAATGTTATCAATGTTCACGCATATCCTTTAACTATAATTTTAACGAGTCCTTTTTGAACAACGAATTACTTTATGAAATGGTTAGTGTCCTAATCGTCGCCGAGACTATAAAACAATATGAAGTCATCAAACGAGTAAATTATAAAACATTGACCTCACAGAATACCTTCCCCAAAATGTATAAGTTTTCAAATATAAACTACGCATAATGCTACACATATTTTACGTAGACACATGAAAATGAAACGCCAAATATAAATTGGGGGAGAAGTCCCAAACTGTCATGGCCGCAAAGTTGCGAATTATATGAGCAATTAGAATATTGTTAAAGGCATACGTTAGAGTTGAGTTTGTGACAAATTTGCCTCACCTTACTCACTCATTAGCAATGTAATGCTGAAGCGAAAGCTTTAGAATTTATGTTGCCATGTCAGAATATTTGTCGGTTACACAGTTTTTGACCATGTTATTGTATTGGTAAACGGTGATTAAGATTAATATTTAAATATTACCAATTTAAGTAACTCATGGTATTTACTATGAATTTCTTAAAAAATATTATTGAGACATTTTGAAATTCTTGGCCACCTACCAATCAGTTAGCTGCTTAGTCAGTTACCGATATGCCACAAACCTCACGATTTTTTTGTGTCAAAATGTCAAAAATGCATACGGCCGGATGGTAAGCTACCGCAGCTTATAGATGTCAGCAACACAAGAACTATCACTAATGCGTTGTCATTTTGAAACCTTAATTGTTAATTCTCTTAAGCCACCACATTGCCCTTGAAATCAGATTACAATAATGTAGCACATTATTGCTAAGCGGCAGACCCTAGATAACCTTCATTAACATTCCAGGTGGTGATAGAGGCAACAGTTAAAGTTAAATAACTTAATATAGTTCCACCCGATATTATTGAATCCATAATGTTATCTATAATATTGCGTAAGCACTAGCTATCAGGTATCAGCCGAAGTCTAACAAGTCGCAGTTAGCTTTGCATGTTAATGAAACATTAAACTTAAATTAGTGGTCACACAACGTTAGGCTACAAGCTATACTTGCGTCGCTGGGAATAAAGTAAATAAGGTACGATCACGATAAGAATATTAGATTAAATAGGAACTGTACCAGACTCCTTATTGTGAGATGCTGATAAGGAAAATGTACTTGGTTTGTGTACTGCTAGAGGTTATATTCGCATTATTTGAAATATTCCGCAAAAGGATTATTTCGCCCTTAACGTTTTCTTAAAACCGCTATTCTGACAAGTCAGCCATCCATAGCATTCTACACGAGCTTCCTACGTCCTACACCTAGATACAAAGTAATATTTGTTATTAGGTAATAATTGTTATTGTCGCACGTAACTGAAACCAGTAGGCATCAATGCGCTACTAGTCTGTAAAAAAAATGACATAATAATAATGATACATGAACGTACAACATAAAACCTTATTAATATACAGAGCAGAGCTTATTATAGGATAGAAGCTATACGTGTACCACAAGTAAGCATGATCGCAAACCTAATGAATAAGTTTAGGAGACGTTTACTTGCACTGTGAACAATATACAGGAAACAATTTCAAGACATTAGGGAAACCTATGCATAAGCTTAACATAATGGAACGCAACATCGCGGAAAATTAATTTTCCTTTGTGTGTCGGTTGCCGATCGCGGGGAGGCCCACCAAGTGCCTACACAAGACCTTGATACCATACTATACTTCTCTCCAGAGAGTAAAGTTTCTGAGACTTGAGCTGAGGTCTGTATTGATTAAAATTTAAATCGCCACACAGCACACGCAGTTTAGACATGGCTACAGGTGACTTTTTAGCCAATTTTACTGTGGGTATGTTACGCAATACAGTCGCGGATTTGGACTATCTTTTCTTATTTCATAGAATATAAACTTTTTAGTTGGCTCTATATACTTTGATTGGTGGCTGGAATAACCACGAAATGCTTGTGGTTGATTTTCGTTTCCTAAAGTATTTAATTACTTATATTAATGATCATTTCAAAAACGGTAAATATTAATATCTGCCAAGAATCCCAAGAGTGCAGACTTCCTCAATGAAAAGCCCTAGCAGAAGTCGATAAGCCTTGAGTTTGTCATCGGAAGTCATTATATACACTAGGTGTCATCGGAAGTCATTTTACCTTAAATATCGCACATAAAGTAAACAGCACTATCTCAAGCGATAAGTGTTATAAATCAGAAAGTTGTTCCATTGCTGTTTACGAGCTAGCTAGTAGACCCGTCGGGCGACGCGTGAGCAATCATCACATCTGACAGAAGAAGTTTTTAATAGTGCTCGGGATTCATGAGCATGACCTGAAATTGCTTGATTTTTATGACCTAGAAATACCGCGACCCTTCGATAGAATTACCTTTTTATAGAAGTAGAAGTCCCTTTACTAAATAATAGAAACAGATAAATTGGACTAAAATTGAAATTATCCACGGTTAACACTTAATAAATAAAAACTTTTAATTCTATCTGGGACGATAATCCATAATTTTACTAACAAACTAAATAAAACACGGCACACCTTCGAAGTGACAGAAACCCGACCCCTAACGCAATATAAGCTTAGTCAGTATGCTCGGAGCTAGGCCAGAGATCTCAAGACATTAGCCGAGATCACCGGACTGCCGTAAAACCATCTTAAATGGCTACTTCGCGGAATGACAGCGTGATACTTTTTACGCTAAAATGTGAAATAAAGCTGTATAATTCGAGGGTCGGCTGGTTATGGACGAGTGCTAAAAGTTGATAGTTAATGTTACGGCTTAGTACCTGAGCTGATAAGCCAGAATACTACGCGTGGTAAATGACGCTCTAGGAAGTAGAAACTCTCGACGACATTAGGCCAACGATAGTGACTACATGGATATGTTACAGCTTTGTGCTCGGTATAATACAAAGTATGATTTTGATGTTACTGAAATTAATTAGTGTTTTTAAATCTCATTTACTTTATTCAGTATTTAGACAATCTAATAAGTATTCAGTAATGAGTGCGTTGACCGAAATTAAACGAACAATATATTATTAATAATTTAGTTTAATTTTATACTGTATTTATTTAATTACCTTTTTTGGAGGTTATACCATGTACTTTTTCTTTTCTTATAACAAGCAAATAATGCGAATTTAAAATACTGCAAATATTTGATATAAAATAATACTATGTTGACGCTAACATTCACCAATTCCAAATAACTTCACACGGCAAAGTTCACAGTTCCATTCATCCAATAGTTGAACAGATTCGTTGAAAATCAAACGCGACTCGGGGTGCGAGTGAGTTGGACTAGAAATTATAGTAATTAGGCAGGGCCGGATTGTGAGCTCAACTTCGGCAATATCGCCGTATCGAAGCCCGATGCTTGATTTATGCGCTAGTAAATTGTTCCTGTAGCTACGGCGTGATTTTTGAATATTTAAGGTTAAGTTGTTTATGCTTTTAGTGAGAGAGCTGTAGGAAAGTATTATTCATTTATACATGTTTCCGCCAAGAAGAAGAATACCGGAATATTAATAAGAAGCTGTGTTTCCAGTTACCTAAGGTACAATATCCGTCAAGAAAATGTAGGCCAGCGGAACCTTATTTCTACGAAACACTTGCTAGGCGGAACAGGATAAAAAAATCGAACGTTTAGAGAGGCAAAGCTTTTGATATTTAAGATAAGAAGACATACATTGTAGTTTAGTTTATGTGAACCGCTACAGCAGTGGCTGCGTTTTTTAAGTGTATCAAATTCTATCTTTAAGTCGACAAAACAAAAGTTAATTTAGCCAAATCATAGTATAATTCCATTAGAAAATTACTACCTTCAACAATGAGGAATACCACTTGAGAAGGAGGAGCGTAAGGAGCTGGGTTCCAGGTCCGGGAAGGTTCTGGGTCCTTTTCGCTAAGGAAATTCTAAAAAGCAATTCACTTTGGTAATAGCTCTATTATATTTATGGGAGCTAAAAACATCAGAGAACTATAGGTGTAAAAAAGTACACTACTATTTAACCCTATGTAGTATTTATGTACTTATATAAAAATACAATTTAAAATAAAGTCGGTTCAAGAAACCATTGTATCTCGTGTAATGCGGATACAAAATGACGTAAACTTTTCAATATCACAACACAACGGATATATTATGTTTACGCAACAAATTCAAAACAAATGGAATAGAACCAAGCAATACGACGAAGCCGTTCTCCGTACAAGAGCTCCACTCCAAATCCTCCAAGTGTTTAAATCGCTCCATAACAGAATAAATCAGATATTAGAAAACAATAAAATGTAAAATGTTTGGTACTGCGCCCGCCGCCGCCGACTCCATAGGAGGCTCGTAAACTGGTTTTATAGCCATATCAGGAGCTTACGATTTATAGCTCACTACATTATTGTAATCTCCTCTTATATACATACATAAGCGAGATTAGACCTACATTCAAGCCAAAATAAGCCCCTATAGGAATTTATATTGAAAACTTCGGGAACGCCGTCAAAGAAACATTTTATGAGGAATCGTCGTATAATCTTGCTTTTGAATTATTTAATTACTGTAATATAAAATACATTTTCACTATATAATTTTGAACAATTGAGTCTGATCTTCTACTATGTAAAATAATTATATTAAAGCTAACAAGTACTTCATATTTTCTAGAAATGAAACCTCCCTGTTTGTAAAGTTTCAGTACATAAGGGAGTGCCTATATTAAGCCACGTAGGTACTTTTATCACAATGAGGTGCGATGCCACTCATAATGCGTTCAATTAAACGTTCACATTGTAAGTAGGTACTGCAATATCTAGCGCTTGCAGCGAACTTGTTGACGTCTCCTATCAAGTGAGACATCAGTTTGGAACTCGCTATAGTTTTCCGGTCGGTTGGCGACGGGACTAGGGGTCGGGGAAGGGAAGGGGAAGGAAGACAAGGAAACTTGCCAGGCGATAAATAGTGGCAAGTTTGTGCTGACAGCCGACACGAAATATTGTGAGAGGTGCGCCGCCGCCGCCGCCGCCCCGCCGCCCCGCACTTTTATGTTTTGATTCCAATCTGACGGCGGATTTGTCGCTTGAATAATGTTCGTCTAGGAAATTTTTAGCGACTTAATTTAGCCTTATTTTGTTTAGTTAATCTTAAGTGTTTTCGTGTTGGATTAGACTGCCTCGGCCACGCCCTGTTTGTGTATTTACAGGGGACGGAGATTTTAAGATCTGGTAAACTACATCAAGTAAATATAGCGTTTGCAAATAGCAAAAACCTTACATCACAAATTAGTCTCATAAATGTAACTGTGTACATCGAGAAAGACAAAGATAAAGGATGGCGATAATCAAGCACACATAGCTTATCTACGATTATAGTATGATAATTATGATGTAATACTACACGGCTTACAGCGTTACTATAGGATGATTGCTGCTTTATGTAGGTTAATATGGCCTCCAGTCAGAGGTCAATCTTAACTTTTATTACACTATCAAAACAAAAAGCATTAAAGCAACACTCTTCAGTAAAACAATTGTATTCTACTAAAAACCGAGCACATTGCGGTGGTACTGTACTCCAAGTAATTGCCACTAGGACCGTATTTGTGTATGTTATTTCAGTCTAGATGTTATTTTGGACTAAATTAACTGCGCAGTTATGCACAAACACAACTGGTTCCCGCGAAGCAGTTAGCGTTACTTCCAAGAAACTTTTAACTGGAGCCTCCATATTGAAAAGATAATGCTCCTAATTAATTGAGGTACTTCAACAACTTGCAGTGGTATCTTGTTAGATACTGGAATAAGTTTGTGCTTTCTTTTCTTGTTACATTTTCTGCATGAGGGTATAGCTTTCATTTTTATTGTAATAATGTTTGTAAGAGCACAAAGTTATACTTCGTGTAGTACACGCGAGGAGTACTTGCTTAGTTATTAATTATCTATGAACATGAATACAATTACCCAATTAGTTTCGAGACCCTGGTAAAACAAAATCAAATGGGCACATTTTAGTTTCGACTTATGATTATAATCAAAAGTTAATACTTTTGCATCTACCTTATTTACATATTTTTGTACCTACCCAGTAGGTTCTCTGCATAAGTATCACAATGGCCGCCATCTGGGTCATTTATAAATAAGGTATTTTACCGAAAACGTAAGCATAAACATCAAACAATCCTAAACACACTGCAAGGTGATAGCCCAACATTTAACCCGTCGGATCCCAAGAAAGAATGGCGACGGTCGCGTGTCCAAACAAAGAGATTGCCAAAGTGAAAACAACCCTAAATCACAATTAAAACAATTAAAAAGATAACAACTTTCCGACGAAACAATAATTAAGTTGTAATTTTTGTTTGTTTCTGTACAGGCGGGCCTCTAATGGGATTGAGTTGTAAAAGTTGAACGTACCGGAACGAGTCACTGGAAAGGATTGTTTGAAAAATCACTGTGACACATTTATCTAGTACAAATTTTCATCATCCATGATTTATTACTTCTCTTGTGATGAAATAGATCATTCATTAGTTATCTACCACATCTGAACTTTGGAGATATCTCAAGATCTGCCGCCGCAATGATGGCGTTGATGGCGAGATCTACTGGGTGGAACAATAATATACAATTTTCCTTGAAGTTACATCAACTAATGAAGCGAACGTTTCCTGCCTCGAACGCTTTCGTACCGTTTCGTGGCTTTGTTTGAGACCAGCTATTCCAGTAACGTCTATATTTAAACGCGATAATGTATTCTCCAGAACAGACATGGCCACAAATCGGTCGTCTGTATCTTAAGCTGCCGTATGTTACGCCAGACCTTGTTGTGATTTGATATTCCAAGAAATGCTGTTAGAGCTAAGACGAGTTTGTGGATCATAATACGTGATTAATCGAACTGCGAATAAGATCCATACAAACACACCGCTCTGTGTTCGGAAATACGCATCAATTGTAAAGGGAAGCTCTAGAATAATGACTACCCGGTTTGATCTCAAGATGTCAATACTTCTCTTATTTGCTGAGGGGCGTCAGGATATCAGACGCTGACATCAGCATATTCAGGGAGATATAGTGAGATCTAAAACTGGCAAAGTTCAGCACAAGCGTAGAGCTTTTAGTGTAATTAACAAACATCTGGCAGTATCGCACCTATCACGTAAGTTTGCGACAGTGCCGCTGTGCACTGTGGTACGACCCACCAAAGAGCATTAAATATACGGCCCACTCTCATTGTAACTGCCATGGAAAATTCAGAAGGCCCCACAAGTCTCAGCACGGAAAAATGAAAAGTTACTGGAGCGTATTTTACAAAGTCTAATTTGAAACTGTATGCATTCAGAAAGAATAGAAGGCAGTTATAGTTTTATGAATACACGAGACTCCACAGTTTACGGTTATAGCTATGCATCACGCTACACTGCAACTGTTCGTAGTTTTTTCCTACTCCTCTATACAAAAGTGGAATATTTTTTACTCGACGGTGGCATGATTTTCGGTTGTTTGAACGGTCAGTTGAAAGTTTTACTAAAACTTTGGTTGTTTGATGCCAAACGGCACTCGGTTGCCAAACATCTTTAAATGCGGCTGCTTTATCTCTTGGGAACTGTAATTAGGGTTTTATAGTCAAGGTGCCCAAACCTTATATAGTCCGAAATGATGCCCAAATGTATGTAGCTACTTGTCATTGTGCTAGTTACAGAAATGTTCTGGTCGATTTCGGTATAAGTGAATCTTTTCTGGGCACCACTTACAAGTATTGATTACAAATAGCAATAGAAAACGTTGTTCACAATTTCCAATAAAATAATATCAAAGTGTCGCGCTTCACAATGGATACGAACGCCCTCCGTGGCAACGAACAGCTGACACCTTGTGCTTGTCCCATTCCAAATAAACTAGGGAATATATTTCTTTTATGAAGCTGAGAAAATCTGGACAACTCAGCTTTTATCTTGGTTCACAATAAACGAGTGCTATAAAAGTAGAATGGCTCGATTATTTACAAGCAAATTACCTGGGAGTGTTATTTTGCACGTACATATTACGTACAAATGTCGTCCTTACAGAATTATGACCGTCAAACAGATTATTATCTCGCCACATTCACAATAGAGGGCGCTAAACGAAATGCCGTGTAATAAACCTAATCGTATTACGCGTAATCTTATTACACGGGCTCAGAATTAAACTAGAGTCTCGCGCGTGTAATTGAGCGAAAGTTTTTGAATAGACGCCTTCCCTGGCCTACCCCTCTGGCATAGATTTTAGTGTCATCCGCGTCCCTGGACCCTTGATGGGAGATATTTTATATCTTTTGTCAAAATTTTAGTTGCTTTATCAGTCGGTCCAATTAAACCTTCACAATATCAGGATGCTTTATTAACTGCTGAACCTTATTGCTTCAACATTTTATTTATTCGCCTATCTTTAATTCACGCGTTCATTTTCGTCGCAGAAAGAATAAACTTTCATCTTTATTTTCATCGGTAAATTCATCACAACCGTCGACACAAACGTCACACACTGAAAAAATGCCACAAAATCGCGAGCTCCAGGTGTGCGGCGCTACATTCAAATGGTTAGAGTACGGTTCCCCTGTACGCGACACCTACGAAACGCAATACTGACGTAAATAAAGACGTATCTATAATAAATCGTAGCTATGACATAAGTTACAATGGATGGCTCCAACAAAACGCAAACACCCTTCAGTTCTCACATTTAGAATGACTTCATTAAAACCCCTCTGGTTCAATGCTGTCATAATAATTTCCTATCACGAGTAAATAAATTTGACAAACTTATTCTGAAACCATAAAGAGTACACTTTAACCCATGAATACATTGAATATGACTTATCAATGGAAATATGATCTAACATCGCGTGTGCAAACGCTAGTGAGCATTCAGTGGTCGCATATCAAGACATAAAAGTAGCAAGCATTCATATCGTTGAGATGCGAGTGTCGCCATTGTTTTTGTCGTGTCGGGGACACCAGTCGCGGCAGTGAGCTCACCAATTTATCGTTCAACAAGTTACGAAGCGTCTCTCGTTTGTAGGGATCATTACGTTTTCATTTACTTGAGTGCCGTTTTGAATGGCGTGTGCAGAAAGACAAACTCATTTTGTCTGGTTGTAGCAAATTGCTGGTGAATTATAATATATATCTGTAGTGAGATTGAATGGGTGAGTCTACGCTGTGAAGAGCTATAGAGAAAAGTTGTCTGTTGTACAACCTGCTCGTATGAGAACAAACTAAACGTTACTCTGATTGTTGTGAGAAATAGTATGTAGGTTTGTTTCAATACCATTTGTACTCGCTTTTAGCTTGGTTCTGGTTTTACAATATTCACTTTTCGCTATATATAACCTTTTCGCTTCAAACCTGCACACCCTGTCCCCAATAGTGACACTATGTACATCAATATTGTAACCAACATTTTTTTAAAGGAGTGTCGGAGTTTTTGGAACCGTGCCGTGCGTAGAATTGCCGTGGTTTAATTGAAAAAAAAAAAAGCATTTGACTTTGACTAATCTAGGCCATTTTTCCGAACAAAAAAGGCATGTTGAAATCCTATAAATGTATGTTTATTTAAAGGACATAATGAGGTGCCAAATATGACAGTAAGGTTGACTTTAAATTATGTAAGAACTAGTATCGCTACTCTAGTACTTTTATCACTATCTAATCTAATTTTGATAAAATACTTTGGAGAGCTTAGAGGCAAGAGACTATTTGAACGATTCCACATACCCAAAACATTATGACGTTAATACTTGTTAAAAGTACAAAGTAGACGCTACCCTGCGCGGTGCTGCAACGAGTTCACCAAGCAATATCGCCGAGTATCACGAAGTACCCACTCTTATTAAATTTTACAACACAGTTTCATGCACACAGTCTGTAATCCAAACTGATAACGTGGAGAAGGTTTTATGTGAGGAATACCGCCAATTTGAATAATGTCAGAGCATCAGGTGGGCTGTCAGCTTTTTAATATTATGTGGTAAAGGGTGATGACGGATAGATACGAAGTGGGAGTTATGTTACTTTTACTTGATTAACTTATGGTATCTTTGAGCGTATAGAACGAAGCTTTCATTGTATTTTTATTTGTTTATTTAAGAGTTATGTTTAAATTTTGCTTACTTGCTTAATTGCTTACTTAATTTAGGTATTAGGTCTTTGTGTTAAAAGTAAAATATTTAGTAGTTTATTAGGTATTAGCTACAAGCCAGACAGGCTTGTAGCTAATACCCTTCAAGTTCTAAGATATTTGAAGATCACTAAGGTTTTAAAGCGCTTTAGTAACAATCCTTGCCTATTTGTTGAGAATATTAGGCTGTAACTATTTTACTAATCAAGACTGCACGTTTGGCACAGTAGGTAGTTGTAGGTATTCGCAGAAAATCTTATAACATCGGTGTTGTACCTATATGGGCGATGCGTTTAGTTTTTTTATTTATATACTTACCTACACGAGTCTGCAGTACGTGAAGGAATTTGAACAATTAATCCAGTGCATGTCGTGCGCGCACGGAATGTCACTCACATCGTAAGCCAAATGCAACACAACTATGTAAATAACGTTCAATGTTTACAATTAAACTTTACTTGGAATTTTATATGTGTTTTTGTAGGCTTTATATCCAAATACACACACACTGTATATTTATTAAATTTAAATCAAAATTTAGATTCAGCATTCTTGTTTTCCAAATATTTAAAGGGTATATCCGAATGATTGGAGATTATACTACCGAAATTGTGATCTGAACTAACCGAAATTTACCTCCAAGTACTTCATGTTGTACGCCTAAACATTTATAATAACAAACTGGGTCGTGCGACGCTTAACTCACTTTGTCATCGTCTAAACACGACGTGAACACACAAGGCACATCAACGGTAACGATGACGTCACTCCACGGAAAACACATCGTGACGAAACCAGTAAAAAAATAGTTCCAATGCCGAGTTCAGAAGGCGAGGAAATAAAGGCGGGCGCTGAATCATTGCGAAAATTGAAAGTATAACGTGAACCAAGATGTGTGAAGGAACAAATGTGCCAACGGAACCGTCAACGGAAAATTGTTATATAAAACTGTACATGATTCGGAATTCTAGCACGTTGGAAATAGAGTTCAATACTTTACATCTCCGTAATTTATGTTCAATACGACAATTAAAGAAAATGCAGGAAGGACTAAGGAACTCGCAGTTCCTGAAGAGAATGTGTTGGAATCAATTTGAAATGTAATAGAATTCAAGGAAAAGTTTAAAGAATTGTGTATTCATAACTTGGATAAATAAAAATAAAAAGTCGATTTTATTAGCATATACGATGATAATTATGTCAAATTCTGAAAAGTCGACACGAGAAACACATTCGCCAAGTATACCTATTATAATATGACACTAACGTTGAAATTTGTAGCTTTCTGTAAACTTTGTTACAAGTAAGTACTACTTGTAAGATTAATGGTTTTCTTTGTTGGCTTGAACTCTATTTAAGTGGCAGAAGAAATTAAATTTGTGATTAAATGTTATGAACGCCATTATCCTAAATATCTTTTTCATAAAAAATGGCATCTAAAAATAAAAGGAATGAGATCAAAATGACAAATGTTATCATTTTTACAAACTAAATTTAGCCAATCACAAAATCTAGTCCTGCACATCTCTATTCTGTGACATTATTGTCCAGAAATAAAATCGAGCCCAGTTTTACTAGTTCGTTGGCATCCGTAATAAAAGACGACTCGCTGGAGTCGGGGCGTCGTTGGAGGCGTGTGAATTTCCCACTTTCCCGCTGAAAAAGAGAATAAATTCGCTTAGGCAGGACGTTTTCTTCACATGCAAATTATTATTATTGTGCCAGTTTTGGTATTAGCGGGGGTTTTATTGCTAAAGCTACGGAGTTTTGCCCTCTTTTTTACGGACCGATGGCGATGTGTTTTATACACGCGTGCGCTCGGAGCCTGTGAGTTGAGCGATCATTCGGTTTCTGTTGTTGCCGTCATAAAAGCAATCGTTCTCGATTTTCCGCGAATTGAAATTCTGAGAACAATCCGGATATGGACGACGAAACGTCACAAAGGGGACGCCGCCGCCGCTGTGTGCTGTTATGATGAAAATGTTTTGGATTCTTTTTGTTCTTCAAAAAGGAAGGTATGCGTAATATTTTTTAGCTCGTAACAAAGATTTGCCTTATTGATTCTTATGAGGGTTACCTAGTAATGAGGGAGCCACCCTACAAAGTGA
The DNA here is from genome assembly GCA_946251955.1 of Acronicta psi. NCBI lineage: Eukaryota > Metazoa > Arthropoda > Insecta > Lepidoptera > Noctuidae > Acronicta > Acronicta psi. The sequence goes on along the minus strand of OX276470.1, from coordinate 16,604,023 downwards.
AATAATGGTTTTTGTTTTAATTAATTACTACTACCTAATTCTAACTTACATGGTCAGCTTTGTTACCAATAATTTTTGTTTACGCGCTAACTATCGAGTAACACATGAACACACATTAAGTTGCCGAGGCAATCGGCATCGCATACCTCGGCGGCCGGGCACGCGTACATAATTACTGCTCACCGTCACCGCGCGTGTTCACTGGAGCGCAAGTTACGAGAGGGTGGCGACCACTCGAAGGACCGAATCTAGGAGTGTCAAGTTATGATCTTACGGCATAGGTTTTTGTCTTGGTTAAGATTAGCGTAGAGATTTAAAGCAACAATAAAAACATAACAACACCAAATGTACCGAATCTATCTTTCTATCATCTATTAACACAAGCAATCCTTATTTTCCGGACCCGAATCCGTTACCAAATGAAGTCAGCTGATAACTAAGGCGTGAATATGATGTGTGTATATATTACATGAGAGCTCGAACGCAGCTAGTGTGGAGTACCTTTATCCTAAGGTAAGCGCGACACCGCTGTTTATGACGGTCAGGATATACGCCCGCCTCGAAAGCCACCGAACATTGAACACGCTGTGTATGGCCACATAAACTACAGATTTTCGGATAGCTACAGCGAGTGAATGCTTGGCTCGTGTTTATTGGTGAAGTTGACTTTGGATTCTTTGATCAAAAAGTATTGGTTAAGATGAAAGCATTTGCATGCATGCTGCATGATGCAATCACATCAAATGTAGGTATTGTAGGGGATCATGAATGTAATATTTTGGAAAGTATGAAATGGATGAATCATACATTAACAAATCAAAGACAATGGTATTGTACCGCTCACAAGCGGTAGCTCACGCCGTCACAATCCGAATGCGAGTGAATTTCATTAGCAAACATGGCGCAGCGGCGCGTAGCTAAAATTCGTCTAAACATTGTTGTCCAACAATCTGTTGCTGGCGGTTTTGGTCGTGCGCCGCATCGCGCCGCGCCGCGCCGCCCGCGTGCCGACCGCCTAAGTAGTAGGGTTGGTAAAATTTCGTTAATACGGTTGCAAGTAAACACTATTAAATTCAACTTGTGGTTTTGCGGAAAACCTAGCTCACTGCTTGTATATTACAGTTACAACTTGGAAATGCTTGGCGACATTTACTTATAGAAAATAAATAAATTCGTAGCCCATTGTATATGCGTAATTTAAATTTAAATTATATGTATTAATTAAACGTAAATTTAAAATTAAATTATACTTTCTCTTAGTGAATCTAAAGACAAAGTGTATGAATTTAAACATAATAATTATCTGGAAAATTCAAAATACGAAACGTAGTATCAAAATTCGTGTTATCGAAATAATGCAGTATAATTGCCATTCTAATGATACAGCCATGCGTTCCTGTTAGGTGTCTGTCCACACAGAATTATGATATTTCGCTATTAATTAACGTATTGTGGCGTCAGTTGACGCGATGCCGCTTGCGCCGCGTGTTTGTCCAATTAAATATACACTCATTTTCGACACTTTGATATACGGTTTGTTGGAGTTGTCCCTTTGGTGGAACCAATAAATTTGTTTGGAAATGTAGGTGTTTTGGTTTTATTAGTATAAATAAGCTGATAAAATGTTATTTTCATATACTCGTAGTATACAGTCCCTGTTCTTTCTCCGCAATATCTATGTAATGTCAATAGTGTATTAAGTACAGCTCCGAAGAAATAACTTCGCATAGGTATGTGATGATGAGGTCAAGAGTTTGTGCAAAAATATCGAAATAATTAACGACAATAATCACGAATGAGATTCATTTTGGATCCCAGCCGTCTTTACACCGATCTTTACACTTTACCGGTTGCGTATAAATAACAGAGTCAGTAAAAAGAATGACCAACCCACACTGTGTAAATCCTTATTTACTTAACAAAACAGAATATCATTACCACGACAAATCTCAAAGGGGATAAGGAAATGACGTCACATTTGCGTTTCTCCGGTAAACGTCTTGGAGTGTATCGCGCTCGTAATAGGGGTGAAGGCAGGTCTGAACAAAGCTCCCGCGTCATATTTCGAGACAATGGGTACGTTCTGGCACGGACACGGCGGCCATTTGTCAAGCCCCGTGCCCCGTCCCCGTCATGACTTAAGACTAAGTTTCGGTAGCGGCAACCCTAAACGTCTTAAATGTGTGGTAGAATTAGGGCTTTTACACACTATACACTAGATTCTTGTTTAAGATTAAACTTTGTGGTGAGTGTAATCGATTCAACTATGAATGGGTTCGATTCCCAAATCGAGCAGTGTTATTGGGTTTTTCTATGAAATCCTCAGCAGCTGAGAGTTTGGATTTGTGCCCGGTTAATACATCGCTCGCCGCCACTTCGTATTGTTACATGGGACCTAAACAAAGTGCGAACTGTTGCCTAAATAGAACTTCTTAGCTTCTCTAATATGAAATGTTATATTCAGTCGAGACTATGTGTTTGAGACCTATTACTTGGCACATACTGATACTATAGAACTTACATACATTATAAAGTCAATGTCTACTGAGTAGGTTAACAGTGGAACTTGATTCCAGGAAGTGAAGATGCACCGATAAGTTGAAGTTACTCGGAAATCGTTTCGTGGAACTTACGCCGCGTGCCCGAGCCGTGCACCGAGCACCGTCTCGATTATGATATCAGTCGCGTGCACACTGTGTTTGTGCAACTATTCCGATTGTTACACCGTATATGTGATACACGAGTACGAGAATCGAGAAGGCATGATTACGATAATCGAATAGCAAGTTTTTTTAAATGTAGGTTTTCTAAATAATATAACCCTACAGATAATTGAAGTAATTTTCATTAGAGCAACTAAACTACTATAGGTATGTTTATAATCATAGAAGTATAGCAGTGAGCAAAATGTAGGTGGAGGAATGATAACTTCTAATAACGAGTTTATACACTTAATTGTAGATAAAGTCATTCAATATCAAAGGAATTATTTATATGCCGAAACGCCAACAAAAGTAAAAGTCATTAAAATTTCCTCCGTATACGATAGGTATAGTCACAGAACTGACAGCAGAACTTCCCAACTTGGCGCACTCCTCAGTGCGTACAAATTTATTTTAAGACCAGTATATATTTAACAGTGTTATAGCGCAGCTCTCGAGTTTCGGGATCCAAAGGCGTACATAAAAGCTAGGGAACTCGACTGTACGAGCGTCCTTCACAAAACCATTTACCACAACCGGGAGACATGCCCGTTTCCGGATCCCACACTAAAACTTACTACAATTCTCCAACTGTACGCGTAGCACGTCATACATTGCGTCCTCGCATGTAATTCTCATCACGGTCGCGGAGGCATGGCGAGTAATGGGCGCTATACAAATAAGTACGGACAGTATTATATCGTTAGTTTCGCAGGCACCGCTCCGGGGCTCATGAAGACGCCAGCTACTTACACGTCCCTCGACATTCTGTATTGTTTAAAACAAACCACATTGCTCGTTGTGTGAGCATCCCGGCTCATGTTACAGTTGGAGGAGGAACAATGTACGTAGTGTGCGGCGCGGCGGCGGTGGCGGGCGGCTGAGTGCGGCATCGTTGTAGCGGCACGTGTGACGCGCGATGAATGTCGCGTTTATCTATATGAGCTCCTTAGTGTTAATAATGGTGGTTACGTGTCAGTGGAGTGTAATTAAACGCACTTTTATATCGTTTGGGTCTCTTCAGGAAGAATTTACCGGACAAGGGCTGGCTTTATCGTCTTATAGCTCTAAATGCTTAGCTTAGTACAAAACATCAGGTTTCTTGCTGATAAAAAGCTTCCGTTATTCTTTATTTGATATGGCAGATTTTAATAAGAAGAATAATGTAGTACTTTATACAAATATATATTGTTGCACTTTGCCGCACTACCATCTCGATTTTCGAAGCACTATGGAGCCAGTGTAAGAGAGATTAAAGCCCTCGGAAAATGCACGATTGAGTGTGATTTTGTTGCTGTATTAGACTGCAAAAGAGTGACTTTCAGCCGCGCTATCATTGCCTTTAAATATGGGATGATTACAGCTGGATATTAGTGCCGACGGACGTTCGAGTCAATTAGCACTCGCAGTCGATCACCCGCACGGAATACGTAAATTAACAGTTTTACCGCTTTATAATCATTATCTTTGTTGCTAATATTGCGAATTTCAGCAGCCTTTACTTTTGTAAAGGCTGATTTGTCTTCAACTATGATAGATGCCCCTTAATTTGTCGACAATTTCTGAGATAAATTATCTTTTCTAAAGGAGTTGGATTCCGTAGAATGTGTTTCTACCTATAGTCGCTCCATCATAAATTGTAGCTATCGCTATAGGAGGACATAGCTTGGCTTATGCTAGCAACAATGCACGTGACCCTATTAAGTTCTGGCTCAGAATTGCACATATTTTGGCAGCATGCTACACGTTACTTAACTTAATACCCTAACTAAGTTTATACTTCGATGTAAGAAGTGTTTAATTGATCGCAACTTATTAAAATAAATAAATCATTGCAAAAGTTATAAAAGAACGAGAAAATCCCATTCATCTACAAGTTCCAAATTACCAATATTGCATTACAGCAACAGCAGAGAGAAATTATTAATGTAATTTGTCATATTCGTTGGACAATCAAAATAAAATGTTGGTACCTACCATTAAATATTTCAACTACAATTTTTTTGCGCATCGTGCTTCGATTGTGTCCGAACGTCGAGTGGCCACGGGCAATATTTGCCGATATTTCTTTATCTATTAATCGTATCGGCTTACAACGATTGCGTGATATTTGGAACGAATTGTAACAAAATACAAACTGTTTTTACTGGATTCATTACAAAGAATTGGTATTGTTTTTAATAAATGTTCGGGATTGGGAGTAAACAATAGGTGAGGTTGGGAATGAAACTGTAAATGATGTTATTGGATGAAATAGAACTCTGGCTAAAAGCGCTAATGTCAATAATAATAACCTTCCAATGTATAAAGCTAACAATATAACGTATTTCAACCACGTTCACTGTTTGAAAGGTTCGTTTAGTTAATTTAACTTTATGACTTTTGTTTTTAAAGTCAATTAAACATCTGTATCAGTGAAGAAATTAATTCTCACAGGATGACAATTGTAAATATTAATTTACTTTTCCCAGAAAACAGTCTACGAAATTATGTAGAACGGGAGCCCAGTGAGGTGGTCGGGAAATTATTTAATAGCCTTTTGTCAAGTTTTACATAGAATTTTACAACTGTCGTGGACAAAGTATAACTTTTAACTACTTAGCAATGAACAACAAACGAACACAACGTTTTAAACAATAGTTATACTTTGAAGTATTTAGGTATTAAGTATTTAACTGGTTTCGGAACATAGTGGCCGCATCACAAGTTATTGTGGGGCTGGAAAAATCTTTTTCAGATGATTTACAATGAACAAAGTCAATCACTAGAAATATAAGGAAATAGCAACTTAAAATTTTTGTTTCTTTACAAACATACCATGACTAAAGCGTTACAATAGTAGAAGTATCACGATTGGTTGTCCAGCTTTATATCTATCGCATACAATATATAAATGTTTTGTACATCAAACAAAGTATCACAGGCGACAGATTGGGCAGGCGGCCGGGAAGCGCGCGGCACGCGTCCACAGCTTTCGCGCGCCCGGCACGTACGCTCGCCAAATATAAAAAAGGTTTACCACTTCGCGCGCTGATTGCGTACCGCCTGCTATACCAGCATGAATATCCACCTATATCATATGTTTCCTGCGTGAGTTATAATATTTTCAAAGGGCTTTCCTTGACTGAAAACCCGGCCACCTAATGGTCGGATAACGCTCACATAAAGGACCGGAGGATCTGTTTAGGCTGCTCAAAGACGTTTATCACGATTTTAATAAAAGTGAAGTCAAAAACCAAAACATCAGCGATAAGCTAAGATTGTTGATATTATTGCTTTGACATCTACAATGAAATTTGTCACACAACATAATTTTTATTAATAACTTTTTTGTTATTAATAATGTGTTTTATTGCAAAATAGACGCTATATCATAGACGTTACTCATGGAATTTTAGTCAACAGGACAATCGGTACTAATTTAAACAAAATAACCGTATAATAGTGATTTAATTAAAGAACTATTAATACACAAAGGAGTAGTGGGTAAATTGAAGCACAACGTTTGTATCTAGATACATCAAAGAGGTATCATCAAATTCAGGTGGTACCGTAACTGAAACTGATGCAGATATTAGATACACTTGCTAATAATTGGCTTACATTCAAGACAAGAACCCAGCCGTATCCCGATGTTATACTCAATGCGCAAATTAACAATTGTAAGTACTTAAATAATCCGATTAAATTATAAAATCTAAATGATTTTACCTATTTAGATGATATTACTGTACTCACAATACTCACATAAATACAGCAGCGGAATGGCATTATGTATAAAACTAAGTTAATTAATATCATTGTCAATATTACTATTTATGAAAATAGGTTCTTAAAATATACATATTATATACCCTATAATTAAGTAACCATGCTAATGCATACTAATTGAAAGCCATTAACAATGTCGACACAATTGAAACATGCTATAAATGATTAATCATTTTGTCAGACCTTTGTAGCGCTTTCTAGGCTTCGTCGTAACTGTCATATTCTTCGATTGAAGTCTTAAATTATGGTGTTTTGTCGTAAATCTAAGTGTTCGCTATTTCAATATTGGCATTGCGCGTTGAGCCAGTGAGTCGGCCACTATGACTAATGGTCAGTATCAATCGTTCCAGTTGGAGATCGAATCTGACGTAAATCAAATACGTACCTTTATTCGTACGTACTTAGAATTTCATGATTTAATGAAGAAGTGTATAAATAAGTAGGCATAATTGTCGTGAAATAGAATCCATGTTCACCTTGATACGACCCAGGTGAGAAGTAAACGCTGTAATTATGCACAACATGTTTGTAAGACACTTACACGATAAAATAATCCGTATATTAAGTCGTATACAAAATCAAAATGTTCAAATGACATGTTAAATTTTAAATGCCCTTTAGTACCTATGTTACCGTGACTTTCAGCTTGAACTTGAATTTAATAGGTTTTATAGAATACTGTAGTTCTTAAAATAGCTGTTATAGCAAAAAGCAACCAGTTGGTTTTATTATATGTTTATGTAAGTACAATCATAATTAAGTAAGTATAGTAATAGTTTTTTCAAATGAATATTTTTCAACGGCGAATGCTTACTTGAACGTATAGCTGAGGAAGTGCATACCTACTCCTATGTTGAAGCGTGTAAGTAATCATAATAATGGTGCAATATACATCGAATATAGATAGGATATATAATTAATTTATAATCTTTATAATACCATGACGGTCCAGCAAATACACGAAGATTTATGCGTCTACTTCTATAAAATCTCTCAGGTATAAATGAGTGTGGCAAAACAGAATCAACTAACGCAACTACAACTAAAGCGAGCACACACAACATCGCTGACAAATCACGTCTATCGCTCACAGTCCCAGCGTAAGCGACTTTGGAAATTATATCAATCAAGTGGCTTGCACGACAAGCTACTAATGTCAACAGTGTCCCACGTTTCCAAATTTCATTAATCGCTCGTCCCGTCCCGCGGCCCGCTACGTGCAGCGTCCCGTGTCCCGGGACGGCATAATTATGCCTAATGGATGTGCTAAGTAGACGTGGTTTTGTACCTCCCGGTATTATAATGGATAGCCAGTTTATTAGCCTAGTTACACAATAGAAACGTTTTATAAGGTTATTGAATTTAAATTTAATAGGTGATGAATATTTGAAATAGATGTCATAATTTTGTGGTCTGGGTTTTGAATATCGGTAAATAATTTATTACTTTTATTGATGGGAGAAGGTTTATTGATAAAGCCAAAAGAACATAAGAGTGTAATAGAGATATGAATGATATCAATAATAGCATTAACTTTTTCAGTAATATAAACTAAATGTAACTTTTGAGTTTAGAGCTGATTATGATGTTCCATTCATAGGTACGAGATTTGTAAAAAAAACCTTATCATATCTAAAACCTTACCATCATCCTCCTGCCCTCATCTCAATCTATTTGGGGTTGGCGCAGTATGTCCTACTGTAAGAAAACCTTTTCCAAATCTTAAAAGCATAAAAAGTATGCAAGCTATACTTTACTATTAAAATTCATTGCAATTTCTGATATTTTAATGAACGTAATCGCAAAAACTCACCATCACCTCCATTTGATTTATGGAGGGGAGACATGGACGTGTACTATTCCGACTAGCAATATTTGTGAAATTTCGGTTAAATAATTACGAGTACGTATTTACAAGCGTTATCATCTGTTGCAACTGTTTAGAACAGTCTCCAGAATGTTTTGTTGGGGTCTATTACGAGTGGATTTCTGTGCTGGTATTGTCGTCATTGTGTTCGGCACGTAGCTAGCCACAGCCTTAACTAATCCTAGTGCAGGTAAGTGTGGGGGAGCACAAGCCAGGCGCGCCGGTAATTGAACGTCGCGACGTAATAGAGCGGTCCTCCACGCGACCACACCGACCGCTCCACAATAACTACATAGATTTCGACGGATTTAAATCAAAGTCAATAAGTTCTATAATAAATATAATTAGTCATTAAACTGGTAAACCCACAAAGTAAAATACATAGGTATGTATAAATCAATTGAAGTATGTACATTCTGTCTTCGGTTAATGCCGTTAATTTGGAATCGTTGGCTTCAGCTATATCACGTCAAAAGCTCCCTTAATATGCATAACACTGTTTATAAAGCGAAATCAGAAAATAAATTTAGGGACTTATTTGCTGTTTCCTTTAATGTTTTTTTTTCTCTACACGGACTTAATTCTCATAAAAGCTCATACATAAATTATGTCACAAAACACATACACAATACTGTGTTACAGATCATGTGGAAAACATTTTGATTTCGTCAACATTGCATTTAATTTTGGGCGGCTCCTAAAACAGAGTATTAGGACTGTTAGACCAGTTTATAGTTCAAAACGGATCCGCTTAGTGACCGCTCTGGCGTGCAAGCTGGCGACCGCGCCCGCCGGGCCCCGCGCTCCGACCAATTAGTCGCTTACGTTTGCACGTATGTCGTTCTCATAATATGCTAGATTCCTTTTTACCCTAAGTGGATTATTATGGTATTTTGTGACGGTTTGCGCGGGCGGGTCAAGGGAGCGAGTGTCACACTCGCTTGCGTTTCACAGATTCCTCTATGAACGTTGAAGCACGGACATAGGACTATTGTTTCATTTCAATAAACTACCTAAAGTTCATGAGAATTATTGTGACGAAAAGACAGATTTTTTTCCTAACAACTTGAATACGTTTGATCCTTGTCTTTCATAATGGTATTAAATTCTAGGTGTTACGACTGAACATTGTTTAGAGACATTCATAGGATATGAGGGGCGGTAGCTAGTCAGGCCAGTTACTGAATTCTCCATTGGGTACTGTAGACTGAATAATTGTATAAAACATCAATGTGTCAATTCTCGGAATATTGTTTGTGCAATGATGTATGATCACATCAACAGCGAAGTTCCTGCGTAGAAACAATACTAACCGCAGGTAAGCATCATTAACTTAGTAATGTTTCACAAGCAGAATAAATATACCTAAATAATAAATATTACTGGTCATTTTTATACACAGCACCATCTAGTCCCAAACTAAGCAGAGCTTGTACTATGGGTACTAGACAATGGATATATGCTTATATACTTTTTTCTAAATACATACTTATAATACATAAGAAACACCCAGACAAACACAAACACTTAAGTTCAACACAATAAATGTTTGTGTCCTGTGGGAATCGAACCCACAACCTCGTAATCAGCAGTCCGGTACTCGAACCACTAGACCACAGACGTCGTAGAACTACTACAAGCTAGTGTAATTATTATTTCCACATCATAATTTTTCCGCGGCCTACAACGCTGCGCTGCGGAGAAAGCTCAAACGTATGTAAAGTGGTCGCCAGACGAGCGAGCGAGTGACGCAGCGTAATTGAAACTGTGCACCGTAATAACTGCTGCTCCGGCTGCACAACGCACTGAATTACTGCTAAATTACACACCTATTAGGTGCCGGCAAAAGAAACGAATTCTGCGCTACATTTATTAAAATTCAGTGTTGGAAGGCCGTAATTGTTTTAAAATGTAACGTTTTAGACAGGACTGTATTATTAGGAATACTAAAGGCTGGCAAATCTGATGGCGTACGATCTTTATTTGATTTGTACACGAAATTATTTTGTTTCCATAAAATAATCAGCATATAAGTAGGATGTTTTTGTATCATCAAAAGAATAAGTAGCTGTGTCTGCGATGCAATTTGTATGTTGTCACACGTGTTGATATATTATTATAACTTGGTATTAGCTCCCACCGGCGCGCCATAATTACAAAGTTGAAAGTAATTTCCCTATTCCGGAACACACTCAGTATTATTGCGCAGCAACAGGACATGAGGAAACGCGATTGCATATTTTTTTCTACAAAACATGGATTGCGTCTAATAGCACTCGTCGGCGGCAGTAGTTGGAGAATGTTGAACACGGCCATTTTAAACTGTTACCAGTTAGTGGGGCGGCTCTAACTCGCTGCGGACATGCGAACCGCGCCGGCTCATAACACCAATTCACGTAAATTGCAGACCTTTCGAGGCCTCGCCGTTGTCCGCATTCGCCGAATAACTGGACAAAACGTATGAAGCTAGAATGTTAATTTTTCCCCTCCGCATCGTAATTTTACGTCGTAAAGTATTCGTAGCGTTCACGTATTACAGTGTAGTCTAAATAACAAATGATACGTTCCAAAAAAAGATGGCGGCCGTTCCGTCCGGTTCAAATTCTAAATGTCCAAATTAATGTTTGTTTCAGTCAATATCGTGGAGGCATGTAGATCTTAAAATTAATAAATGGAATCCGATACCTATTCATTCAATTAAAATAAATGATAAAATGGAAAGTGTTCGTTAACATCAACAAATCTCTTTTGTACGGAATGAAGATTAAGCGCATACAATACGGTAGGTAATTAATTAAATTAGGAGCTCATGAAGGAGTATGTCGTGCTGAACCGACGCCGACGCGCGGCGCAGTCATCCACGCCAGGACGTGAGGAGCTAATCCAGAATTCTTCCGCGATTTAATTAGAAGACCCGACGAGAGCTGACTGAGCACTTCTCGACTAATATTGGTGTTCTATGTGAATCTTTTATTTATTTGGCTAGTCTTGAATTATAGGTGCGAGGCAAGAAAAGTAAACTCTGAAACGTTAACATAGTGCTCATAATAATACACAACATTTTCGTTCTACATCTTTTGGAAGAATAAAGAACCCTTTTATGTATTGCGTTTAGATGGAATATTAAATAACAATATTTGTTCAGCCTATTAAAAAGGTAATATTCGTTTAGTAGGTATTAAGCTAATCCTAAAAAAATGCTGAAAATCTCAAACCATCAATCAAAGCAATCTTAGTAAAATTAGTAAAATTTAAGATGGAAAATTTATAGGCAAACTTAGCTCTTTTCAAATGTTTTAATCATCCAGACGGTGAATTTATAGGGATAATACCACAGTTTGGTTAGTGAACTGAGATATTTATTAGCTGCGGTAATTTGCCTTTGAACTACTCGAAACTATTTGAATCAATATCCATCGTTAATAAATCATTAGGAAGATAAGATCTGCAATAAATATTCAGTTTGAGCCAATTTGACTACCTAATCCCAGTCAAAGGGTTCAATGTATTTTTTACAATAACCATTCTGCTCATTGACGGTTCACTGCTTTTTACTTTATTACGATTTTTTCTATCATAGTCCAGAATCAATGTTTGATGAAGCTTAGAAATTGTTTAGATGACCATCACATCTGCATTCCACGAAGGCTTAGGCAGAGAGACATCCACACGGATTGCTATTAACCGGGCACAAATCCAGACTCCCAGTTGCTACGTAGTCAGCTGAATGAATCAAAAGCGACTCAAAACAAATATTTTATCAAACCACTCGCTGATGCTTGCATAATCTCGTATCTCATTTATACAGGTAGGTAGGTACTATCATCAAAACTCATCAATCCTTAGTATAACATTTTGCCCAAACTCAAGGAAAATTTCAACAAAATTGAATCAGCGGTTTTGAAGAGATGTTACCTTTATAAGTATAGATAAGGGAGGCCCGAGCCACAGGTACCTATGAGTTATATCAGAGGAGGTTCTTGGCGTCGCTCTCTTTGAGGAACCCGTCTTTAATTAGCAATGTGTTTAATTAGCCAGCCGAGTTATTAGAAGGTCGTTTTAGTACTACTTATTGTCCGGTAGGCGTCTTATTGAAGATGAATGTTAATACGGTTTTGGAGGAGCTTTTCACAACGTTCATTATATTTCTTATAAAAATAATTGCAAGCACTGCTTAATTATGTAGAGTTCCCACGATGAATGTATATTGGTAGGTTTCCTTTGAGAATTAACATTTTTCATTCATGGAATGATATTTTTCCACAGCGGAAATACTAATTTATTTTTATACTAAGAAATCTCAAAGTAAGGCCTAATTCGTTTTTAATGCTTTTTGTGATATTTAGTGTACAGTACATAGATTCATTTTTTTTAATTCTTGTCTTGTATGGGGAACCCTAGTCGAGATGATTTCGGGCATTTACTGTAAATCACAATAAAACTTGTCGCCCGTCTTACATGTGAATGTAGTGGCTTAAAAACAAAAAGTTAATTAGAATGTTTAGTAGTAAAAGTAGGTACCTTAACCTCATACAGCGTTGTATTTTCAAGAACATCAAAGAACCCCACGGCATTAACATCTCTAAATAAATCTTGAGCCACTAAACATTTAACATGAAAATAGAAAAGCGTAAAAAAATATATAATCCTCGTTGCGACGTCAAGTAGCGAACGGGAACAAAATTAAGTGTCAGAAGCAGTACATAAATCTTATCAGGGAGCACACGCTCTGTGATTTTAAACAATCATGTTGCGAAGCCGAATGCCGAAAAAAGTACAACCACCACAATAGCTCCCGTCGGTTGGAAATATGAGTTATGGTGCGCCCGAGTGCGACCACTGTGCGGAAGGGGTGACAGCGTCGCGTACCATGTTATTTGTGTTACATACCGTTATCGTTTAAGCTTTTTTCTTTTTCGCCTTTGATGTAACAACATCAGTGATTGCGTCAAGGTGAGCTAATGTCACCCAGTCGGGGCGCGTTTGTATTTCATGTTGAATGGCAGTCACAACTGATTTGGGTCTTGTAATTGATGAAGTTGCTTTGCGTTCTGATTATTTTTCAGTGACGTAAGCTCACCTTGCTGTCACGGAGTTCATCGCTCAAAGCTGAAATTCGATCATAATCTTGTGCCAAGCGCCGCCTTGTTACTGCTTTATCGGCACATGCAATGGATTAACTAATTTCTAATTATGTCTATCAATATTCCGTTTAATTACGCAGTACTGTATTGGTTTTGATATCAAAACATCGCAATTCAATGTCGGTTTGTGATTAACGTGGATTGTTTGTGTCGGCTCGGGCTTGAAAAACAACAAACACTGTGCGCACACAGTCATTGGTTTATTAATCAGTCGGTAACGTAATTACGCGTTAGTGCTGGTCGCTCACTAATCACTGTGCAGGATTATGTGCGGCGTGCTGCTGGGGGACAACCGGAAACATGCCGAATATCCACCAACGGGTATTTAAAGGAGGAACTTTTATGTCCACGGAAAAATTACATATAATATACATACGAGTATAACAATTCCATCATTATTGTATTCCCCACAGTTCGTTGGAACGTTTATTGCAGCCTCTACTTGATCAGTCCAGTGCGGAGGTAACCTGCCGCGAGCTCGTTTGCTTCAATGTTAAAGTCTGATGGTAGTAAATTCGAAACTGACCTGAACTTGTTTGAGAAAAGGCAAGGCTTACGATGAAGCAAACTTAAATCTGTACACCGAATGTATTTTAATTAATACACAATTTTAAATGTCATTATAAGTAGGTACATAAAAAATGTGCAGGTATAGGTATCAAAATACAAAAGCAAAATGTTCTTTCATGTGTCATAAACACAGATTGAAATTGAATTCAGTTTGAAAACCTCTTGAAACTCCTTGCGTACAGTGCGGAGTCGAGAGCGGCAGAGACAATACCACCGCCGCTACGGCTGACCTTGTTTTGATTCCTCTAGTTTCTAGCAATGCCTGTTTGTTCCGAGTTCTTGAATAGCTGCATGCATCTCAACTTAATGAAACTGTACTTTCATGTTAGCAGCCGTAAAGATGCGGTGTAATGATGTTCCTCAAGGAGTCATTTTAGAGCCAATACTAAAATTAACTTACATTTAATAATGTTATTGTTATCGTAATGGTAATCATTATATTGTGTTTTTTACTATGTTTTCGTATAATGAATGAAAGTACCTACAATTCCAAAAATACCTGTATTTCTGGAAGGGTTTTCCATACTTAGGTGTACTTTTATGGACGTGATAGCAGCTACAGACTGCAATCTGTGAATTGACCCCAGGACTAGCGCTTGTGACTACACTAATGAACTACGAGTATAAGTATAAGCAACGTTTGTGAAAGTTTTTATAGCATTTTTAGTGTTTGATGATATTAAAACACATAACGAATTCATAAAATAATCTATCATCTACTAGAAACTCAAATATTTGTTTGATGTGAAAATCAACAAAAGGAATACAAATAGATAACTAAAGTGTCTTACGCTAAGTTGGTATTTATTTCGTAGAACTGTAGAGGCGATACGATTCATTTCCTCGCGATATTTCGAGGCGCTGTAGAACGTAATAACGGCAGTTTGTAATGAAATAATAATTGAATCTCAGCTGCGAGCACGCCTTAGTTTATTTATCAAAAGACAATATTGAACGATCCAGTCGGGAATTATTACAAAGTAATCCGCCAGGAGACGCTAGTTTCTCATTAAAAATTGGCTCTCCAGTTAAATATTGAAGTATTCTGTTAAAATATGTTCCTCATTTATCTTCTTATTATATATAGAAGAGGAACCCGGCTGGTTGATCTATCAACGAACAGCCTAAGCCGCTAATGAATAATAGACTGGGGATTTAAACTTGAAATTTTGACAGGAGATACCTTATAACGCTTTTTTGGAAACTAAACCACAACAGTGTTAAAATAACTGTTTTTGAAGTGCAGCTCTATAAAAGCTCTAAAAAAATATTCTCCTGTATGTCAATGTCAGTGTTGTAACTGAAATTAGTTAATCGTAGTTTCATTAATTTACTTTGATTTACTATTTATTTATAGCACTAATCTATTACGGTGTATTATATTGTGTTCCTACAAAACCTACAGATATTCTACAAAACAAGCTACGGGTAAATGATTCACTCCCACATAGTTATCTCGTATCTGAGTAAATACCAAAACATTTCCAAGTTGTTAAGGAAAATGTTGAATTATTCTGCATCATTTCTTATCACATCTCTAGTGTCCCATAAAGATATTTTTCCTCCATAACTCTCGGCGGCATCGGGCATGACTATGAAACAGTTAGTCCCCATCGGTGTGTCGCCGCTTATCGGCAGCGCGTCCACTGCCGCGTCACAATGATTAACGAGCCGCTAAACCGAGACAAAGCCGGCGGTGGGACGCACAATGCCCACTGGGTATAAAAATATATATTACACACTTGTCTTGCCACTATTCTACTTTGTCTGGCTTTTGTTGACCGTTTTATCAAACTAGCCGCCGGAGTGCAAAAGACGGCTTTTTTACAGTTTTATGTGTAATATTCGTGTTTGTTGCAAAATATAATACTTTGGTTTAAGTTTCAAAGTTGACACCATATTTGCATGCTGGGACCTATTTGTAAAATTGTTGTACAGTGTTTTCTATAGTGTTTGTATGATGTAAGTATTCACAAGGGAAATTAAAATTTGATTTGATACTTAAACATTTTGATTGGTTGGTTTTTCATTCAACATTAATTAATGAAGATGTAGGTAAGTATTTTTTGTTCTTAGGAATCTCATAGTCATGAAATTAATATCTATTACTAAACTATGCTTAACTTTATAATTACATTATATTTTGTGGTTGTCATAGTATAGGTAAAAGTGATTTATAGTCTGTCCCTCTGCTGATGAAACTGCTGGAAACAGCTCATTATATTTTTCTTACTCGTTGCAGTTGTCTAGATAATCCCGCCTTATAGATTTTATTTTTCAAAATTTGACTACTTAATAAACAATTAAGGGATCGATCATCGATTAAAGAATAACTTAATAGAAATGATGTCAATTAAAACAATAAGGATGCAAGAATATACCATTACTACACATATAAGTTGTGGAAAAAATACATTTGACACAAAATAAACACTTTAGATCATAAATTTCAAAAATATAATGGCCATCCAATGTTGCAGTTACTCAGTTACATTGAACACGAGCCAACTCAATAACACCCATAGCCATCCAAACAAAGAACGAAATCCGCCCGAAATGATCCGGTAATCCGTGTAACATATAATCGAATATCTGACGGGGCTTAGTGTACTAAATTAATGATCAGATTAATCCACAAAAGTGCCGTCTCCATCGTTTGAAATTTGGACGTACCAATCTTCCAGCTATAACTTTCCGGATAAATTTTGAGCTTCATAATCCGAGATCGGAACTAATTTATGGAGTGGCCCATTTCTGTGTGACCTCTAAGTAAAATAACTCGCTGTACAATGGGGCTTATGTTATCGCCTATGGGAATCTGTACGAATGCGGGAGGCGGATCGTTAACGCCGTTTCTTATGGGGTTGAGTTACAACAGAGATTTATATTCAACTGGAATGATAATGCTAACTCTAGGGCAGTAACCGAAAAGAACCGATATAACTTTAGTGTAGCATTTCGTTACAATTATACTAACAAAGCCAAGCCACTTGAAGTAATTAAAGTTTGATTCTATACATCATTTTTATGGCTATCAACAAACTGCCAAATAGAAACCTAAACACATCGAGCTATTACAAATGTTTCAGTAATAAGTAAAACATGACAACAAATAGAGACTTTAATACTCCAAGCATTTGGAGCTTAATTTGATTAAGTTCCTTTCATTTGCAAGTTTCCGACTGAGCCACTTAAAATCTAAGAAACAGTAAGTAGTTCAAACAGGATCAAATTCAGTGATTTCAAACCATTTCGAAGAGTCTCAAGCGTTCTCGAGATCCAAGGTCCACTTGTAAGTTGGACTGACGCTCTCCCTTCACGAGCAGAGCCTATGATGGAAGCACTCTTGAGCTGCTAAACTTTAACAAGCCATCTAGTGTTCTGATAATAATTTATAGGTAAAGAGGATTCCAAAAAAATAAAGCCGGAGGGGGATGTGTAATTAACGTTAATTGTTGAGCTTTTTTTACAAATAAAACGAAGATTTACTGACGAATAGTAGCAATAATTTTTACAGAAAAATAATAAACGATAGAAGGTACCTCCGGCAAAAGCGTTAAATCGTAAAAATAATTGTTTCCAACAACCATTTTCATACAAATATACTCATGTGAAACATTAATTTTTAAACTACGTAAGAATGTGATACCGCAAAAAATGTATTAATAGAAAATGGATTTTCAATCAATTCGAATCAAGATGGAAGCCCTAGTGAAAATGAGGCACTCGTAAAGTTTTATTACTCCGCTAATAAAGTTGAAGTTCCGTGATGGCACAGAAGGAATTTTGATAGTAATTCGTTGTTCATATTCCGGGGCACGCGTCGGGAATGTTCCTCGCGAATTATTGCCGCCACTCAGACTTGTGTGGGCTTACTTGCCTTTGATGACCTTTGACACTCTAATTTCTTGATTTTCGTTTCCGTTTGACTTGATTAGACTTCGTTTGCTTTTAGGTTTATTTATTGGTAATAAGAAAATGTGACAGGAAAAGAAATGTAGATTGAAACGTGAGCTATTAGGTCTGTCTACTGAACTAATTATAATTAAATTGTAACTACCAAATGAGCAGTTGAAGCTCTTCAAGTTAAATTAATAGGTCTGAGCCCAGACAGTACTTTTCTGCAAAAATATCTGGGCAGGTAAATGTTTTCGTAGAAAAATATTTACTATGAAATGAATAACATGGATACTTTAATTTGTATACAAGGTTAAACATTCTGTAAATGATGTGTTCCTTTGTTTATCAAATTGAATGACATCTAGACACTAGTAGATTCAACACAGCTTTATAATATCGTTTTATCTATTCAAAATCTACATTCATTGAAGCTACGAAAGCAACCTAAAATATAAACATGGGCTTTAGTGAAACATGTTATCATGCCCGCCTACTTACATAAATCATTCCTGTTTAAATTACTACGGTTTCAAGCGAGATTGTGTGCGATATTTCATCGGTGAAGCTAAACCCTGGCTGGCGGACACGACATTACGTAGGAATCCCGTTCAGCTAAGTAGGTTATCTCCTGTGGATTTCAGTGAGCTGACCCATTCGAATGGGTATTATGGTAATATTATACTAACTAATATATTTAAGTGCAAGAATTGTGCATGTTATTACAGGCTTGGAACTTTTAATATCTACGAGTGCGTTCACTCGAGCCCCAGCGGACATTGTCATAACTATGGAATTGAAAACCCTGGGAATCGTTTTCAAACTATATTCGTTGAGTGGTATTGCTATAAAGGGCTATTTAAATAAAATGGCACGGATCGTCGTTATTATCGTCTATTGTGAATATTGTAGCTAAAAACATTACACTCCTTCCGGCGGTCGGGTAAAAAGTTGATGTTACAGTTTTAGAGATTCTGTGCAATTGTGTGTTCGATATTAGTTTACACATATTACCTTTAAAAGGATTCAGAAAAGTGTATCTTCACGAGTGAGCTAAAAACCTTGTGGTCTCTTGGCGCGGTTTTGACTATACTTATTTGTTTTACAGCCAATTAATTTTAGCAATATATTCTTACGAGTTCGTAAGATTGTTTAATCGTGATCTATTAGAAACTAGCTACTTAACTATCACCTTAGTAGTTTAGTAGTCATTATATTAAATTATATTTGTAGCATGCATTATAAATTGTACCTGGTGATAGTTAAGTAGCTAGTTTCTAATAGATCACGATTAAACAATCTTACGAACTCGTAAGAATATATTGCTAAAATTAATTGGCTGTAAAACAAATAAGTATAGTTAAATAGAATCATGTATTTTTCTTTTGTCTTAATTTTCGTAATCTACGAACACGAGAATAAATGGCCCTTCAACAGATATTAGAGCACCAGCCTGACTAATGCGTTTCATTTTAATAAATGTATTGCAAAATTGTATTATTCTTTTATTTATTATATTAGCTAAGTCATCATTTTAATTGAAGCTTATAATTCGATTAAAATTGGTATGTTTTTTGAGAACGTGCAGCTTATATAAAATCGTTTATTATTATAAAAATCATGCGGTTAATTTAAAAACTAATCTGTTACTCTTTTTTTAGTCAACTACGGCTTTTTGTCTAGACAGAAGCCTGTGTCGAGACATGTGACAATTTAATAATACTTAGTTTGATTATTTTGAAATTGATTTCTACGATATCTGCTTCATTAGCCATTGCATCATGTTGTCATCAGAGACAAAGTTGGCATTTCCGCTGCCAGCCTCGCCGCACCAGTCAGATGTGTAGCGCGCTTCCGCTATGGGACGCACCGCCATTATCAGCCCTCACCGCTCGTTTCCGTCACTTCCGTTTAGCGACATCTAGCAATAACGGTAATCCTAGTCGTATTCGTGTGACACCGTTTGTTTGTTATTATTGTTGTTGGAAATGTAGTAATCTATGATGGCATTATATTGTAGATAAAAAATTCCATCCAATGCTTAGAAAGTTTATCTTTACCAGACTGGTAGTCACAATAAATTCTAGTATCGGTTCTTAAAAAATACGGTTTGCTTTTTTCTGCTTAGTGTTTGTCCATAAAGTGCACACTACATAAGTAGTTAGTTCTAAGTGTTAGACCCGTTAACTAACACGGTCACAATCTTTGTTCGGAACGCGCAAAACTCAATAATGTTTCTCACGGCAGCAATAGCACGAACACCATTATTTCACGATACGACTCAAATTTTCAATTTAAGTCCGAACAGTTTAATACCTGAGGAGCGGAGCTTTGTGCTCAGAACAATGGCTCAGATTATTGTAGCGAAGCTGAGTCGAACTAAGGCATACATGCTTCCCGTATATGAAACCAATTAAATCAATAGTTATTGCGTAAGTTTGAACTAGTTGAGGTTGGATAATACGTAAGGGATGCCGTTTAGTTTAACCGAGCAGTGTGAGGTTCAGGCGGTATTATAATAATGTCGTGGAAGCCATTGTATTTGTTATGATATTGTGAGAAAATGTTTGGTAAGTATAGAAACTGATTCTCATAAGAATATAATTCATACTAATATTGTGCGAATGTCACCCTGTGATAAAAGTTAACATTTAGGATGAAATTAAGTACGAAAGCTAGTATAGTTCATTAATAAAATTCGAATAATGATAATTTTAATCACAAGAAATCCACTCAATTTTATAATAATAAAATCATGTCTAAAAAGCTCATTTACTTACAGTATAGAGTATAATTCGCAATAAATTCGAACGTTCATTAAGAAATAGCAAAATTAAATTTTGAAAAATACTTATTTATTTTATTTTATTAGGTAGATATAAAATCGCGCGTCGGTAGCAATCAGCGGAGATCTTTATTTTGGCAGAACAAACGAGATGGACGGGCCGGCAATTGTAGCCCACAGTATAACGAGAATAACCGCAAAATATGCAGCAAATTTCATGTTAGAGATAACTATAGCATATATATGTATATACCTTAGTATTAGAATAATAGTGAAAAAAAAACAATTTGAAATTTATTGTAACTAATAAATATTGACTTGTCTTTGTAATAAAATACCGACATTTTTACAGTACCTATTTATAAATAACCACATTTTCAGCAAAATATTATACAAACCAGTAAAATACAAACTCAACGTACAATAAAATCTAAACAACAATCTCGATTCAATTGCCGGGCGGAGTTACATTACTGATTATACTGAGTGAGATGATCCCGCCCAGCCACTCGAGCCGGCAATGAATACTCGCTGGTGAGTAATGAACGCTGAATAATGAACAATGCGATCATGGTTAAACAACACGACATAATTCACGCAAGCCTAATTCAATAGAGAACGAGCGTTATTGAAACATTACTGTGCAAATACCTAACATTAATAATTTTGGGCTAGTTTTTGACGCTAGGAACAATGTGGCAGCCTTTGGCTCTCCGTTCTGACGACCAGATTAAATGTATTCTAGGAATATGATTTAGGAGGTACTTAACGGTAATAATGCCCTGTATGATCTTGCTCATTAATCAATGTCACAGTTTATGAATGAAGTTACCTTTTCATAAAATTCGATTTAGCATAGTCATTTTTATTTGTCCAACTTTTTCAACTTCTCTTCCTCCAACTGTCCAATTTACTTCAGTAAGAAACAAAGCTTAAAAGCATTTTGTTTCCGTTCCAAAACCTTGTTCAAAATAATAAATTATTTTTGTTGCAAATGTAACCTTAATCCGTTGGCATGATTAAGTAATAAATTAAAAAGGGGTTGCCTTGCTCATGTTAAGTATTATGAATGAAATTATTGATTTAAAACATAAATACAGGAGCATGCGTAAAGCTGAAGTAAATTGCTAGCTACATGTCTACAAACACAAGCGAGACACGGAAGCAACACACCAAGAGTTTCTCGTTCTGCGTTAATTCCGAGCTAAGTCTCGCGTTTTCCAATTAAACTTTGTACCGAACTCGAATATTTTAAATTAGCTAGCCTACCGCCTGACTGCGACCGGCATTCTGAGTGAAAAATAGAGATTAAACCTGGCTGGAACTATAAACTTTAGCCCTAGAAAAAATAGACTGATTCTTAATTAGAAACGAGGATGGTTGATAAGATAAAATAATTATCTCGGTTGTAACTAACTATCTACTAATGATAATCGTGACACTAAATTCAACATCATAGAAGTTAATATTATTATAGGACTTTTAATATTTGACCTCGAAACAGTTGATGCTTTAAATAATATTCACAAATAAAGTAACGATAACATGGAATTTTCTGAAAACATTTTCAAAGACAAATTCGTATTGAATTTCTTCGATTTCTCGGAAGCCAGCAGGAAGCGTCGAGATATTAAGTACCTTGACGGAGGTATGTTGCACTGTGTTCGTGTTACAAGTGCTTCCCCGTAGCTAATATCGTTAGCAGCAGTTATATTGGCAGGAGGTTCACAATTAGCTACTTGGGTAACTGTTTAATTTAAAGCCGATAATAGTGTTATGGCAGACGATGGAGATTCAGACGCGCAGCTAACGAAGTTGACAGTGCAAGTACCTGAAACTGCCAACGCCGAAGTGGCGATCTATTTGATTGTCTCGACAACAAGGTGAATAGATTGTTCATTCCTTTTAAAACCATTTCAAATTATTTATGAGACATATAAAAATAATTAGGTTTTAGTAATTAGTAGTTGGCAATACAAGGATTTCTTAGAATATTCTCGCTTTTTATATGATACTTAGAAAGAAACTTTTTCATATAAAAGCTTTTTTCAAAGCGTTTATCCTGTTTCTAAATGCATAAAAAGGAATAAACACACAATCACCTAAACTTGGCACTATCTGCATATTTTTTACAATCTATCCAGTGCAGGCAGCAGGCCTCAAGCTAGACATTATACGATTAATAATACGCGGAATGCTAATGGCTTAGCTGTTACTTCAATACAGACGATACATTTTATTCTAGCATTACCACAAATTTAAAACATTTGTTTTTGTAAAGAATTTTGTCACAAGCTTATAAAGTTTTAACGAGTGCCAGAAGCGCCGCGTGCGGCGTTTGATTCGCGGATTAGTGACGTCACGGTCGCCATGGCAACGCAGCGCCTCACCGAAGCCAATTTGGGCGACCATCCGCGAACAAACCAGCTCTCGCGGTCAATAGCACCAATATATAGAGATGTGCGGGGATAACCAGTGTTTTGTGATGATCCTCTATTGCATGGATGCAACAAACGACCATTTATATTTTATCAATGGCTTTGTGTCATGCTTTTGTTATTCAGAGCAATATAGCTAGGTGTCAATCTTGTTTTGTAAAGGTATTTGAGACTATTGCTAATGCATCTTAATTGGTTTTGCCAAGATTATATTACACACTTATTTAGTTACCATTATTTTCCAATCGTGAGCATGGACTTGCTTTTTAAATGAGACCGTGAATCCATCCAATTCGAGTACATTGGTCGTTGGCACTGATATTGTATATACAAAAATACTACTATCTTCAATATATTTCACATATTTAACCTCCTAACGACCCCTGACGTTACTAATCCGGCACTAGAGTACCGCACACCGCCGCTTGGCGATCGGAAGAGCGGCGCTTAGCCGCGCTTCCGGCCCGACCATCACTCGATACGAGGGCCACTACCTAATACGATATCCTGAATAAATAAGATTAATGTAACTTCCTATGACGCAGAGAAGAATAATAGCTGGGTAAGTAAAGAGTTATTTTTACTATATTTTACTGCGTGTTATCGCTTAGTATCATGATCCCGTATTATTATGTATAACCAGTAGTCGTGGTGAATGTTACTGATCCCGTGGCCATGACATATAGGGCCAGGGAAGGCAAATGCGGATTTAGTCAGTATGAGTCAGATATTCCCTGCCAACCCCTTCGGGAGCTGCTTGGGCAAAACAAAGGTCATTCACACATTGTAATATGTGAAGGTGAAAAGACATGCTACAGGAATAACAAAACAAAAGATGAATTATATTATGCATAGAGATGAGACGAATGCTCAAATATTATGGAAGTAAACAAGAGGAAGCAAAGTTAATGGACACTGAAGAAAAACTGTATTTATTTCAAACCATAAACCATTAAATTTGCGTAAGGAATCTCATTCGCAGTAGAGCTAGCTGCTGCATACTACCTGATTTAAATTAATTTTGCTTCTTATTAGTCTAGTGGTTTATTTTGGTAATCCATTTAGTTGTAAGCTGATACAAAAACGGTGCGCATCAGTGATACGGATCGCATTGCAGCATCCGAAACAAAAGCCAATCAGTTTTATGCGCCACGTACTGAGCATCGGTTACGATCGGCGGTAACGCAAAATGTGTTTAGTTCGTTAGTAGTAGTTAGTTGGCCTAGTAATTTAAAATGTTGCTCAAGCCTGTATATACATATATGTCACCGCAAAATTGTAAAAACCGTTAGATTATAATCTATCTCGAGGGATTGTAAGCTGTCAAAAGATTGTGAAAGTCTTCGGTTTTGGCACTTTGGTCACAGTTCTATCTTAAACTAACCAATAGAAAGATGGTCCACTTACGTAGGTATATATATATAGGTACTAACTTATGTAG
This sequence comes from Acronicta psi, assembly GCA_946251955.1. NCBI lineage: Eukaryota > Metazoa > Arthropoda > Insecta > Lepidoptera > Noctuidae > Acronicta > Acronicta psi. The sequence goes on along the minus strand of OX276470.1, from coordinate 16,579,408 downwards.
GTATGTTACACAGTTTAATTAGTTCACAAGCAAAGTTTTTGATATAACAAATACGTCACTCAAATACTGTTCCTGTCCTGTGTAAATATCCGGTGTATCTACGATTATATTTCGTAAGACACCCCAATAGCCTGACACGAGTAAAGAAGGATAATTTATATTTTTTGTGTCGGTTTGTTTTGGAGTACCCTTGTGTGAAGGAAGTAAATTTATTTTTATTGCTTTCTACGAATATATCGGTATTGCCAAAAAATTGGATCGGGTCAGATGGCGGTTCCTTCATAAAATAAAAAATATTGACATTTAGCCGCATCTTAGTCGAACTTGAAGCCAGCGCCAATATTTTATAAAAGGCTAGAAGGATGATGTTAGTTAAATAACTAGTTTAAAAACTCACATTAATACATGCCAGTATTTGATCTGGAAACGGGGTGTCTAGAAAGCAAAACAACGAGAAAGAAGTATCTTGTATCAAATCAAAAACCCAAAACTAAGTTCTAACGATAAAACCGTCTTCAGCAAAAACCTTGTCCACTTTATAAGCCCCGTAATAATTCGAGGTAGTGACGAAAATCTGTACTTTTATAAGAGCTCTATGGACACGGCAATAAGGTTGATATCTGCCTGTTAACGTGTATAGCAAAAGTCACGTGCGATGTGTAGCGGTGGCCATACATAGTTTACGATAATTCGGGATATTCGCTGATAGTGACCACACGTAGTTTAGTGGATCAGGGATGTTTATGTTTGTATTTTGATTTATTTAGATTGCAAATGTTTTCTATAAATTTAAAAAACGATTTACGATATTTTGGTGCGGGGGAGATATTGGCGAGATGACTTTGATTACTTTTTACCAGCGTGGTATGAAAAAGCCCAGCACCATCAGCCAGAAAATCCTGGACTTAGGGGCCTTTGCACAGCAGTGGGATACAAAACAGGTTATATAAAAAAAAATAGTAGAGGTAAGAGGGATGCAAACAAGATGAATCAACATGAAGAATTACAACCAATTACAAGGATTCAATTATAATATTGTAAGTATTTTTACAGCAGGTTTATGCAAAATATGAGCATTTTCATTTTTTTTTCATCTGTGACCTAATCTGTAACAATAATAAATCATTAGGCTACGCGTACGCGGCTGTGATGTAATAATCGCTCGTGCGCCCAATCCTTGATTTATGTGCGTCGTACGTCACAGGCAATGGTGCAGCCCACCTTCATTAGCTGCCTCCACGGGCTTAGCCATATCAAATAAACCGTACTTTATCGACTGCTGTACCATAACTCGATATAATCCATAATGGAATATAACAGAATTTGCATTTTGTTTCAATGCATTGGGCAACAGAACCTTAACTACTAGCTCTAGCTTAATTTTAGTAAAATAAATCTAATATTAGGTTGTGGTCACAGAAACTTGATTTACCTCATTCATTCAAGCGAAATTCAATCCCAAGAGACGATTTCCAGAAAGCATTCGTAAGGTTTATCACACGTGCGAACGGAGTACAGCCAACAATTTTCAAAAGTATATAATCGGTCCGCGTGCGCAGACCCTAACCCTTCACAACCCAACGCGCGCTGAACCGTTGAAAAACGCCAAAATTCTGCGCCAGAAATGAACCAACGAACGGTGAAATTACGGGCGCGGACAAGTTTGCTCGCAAGAAAAAAAAAACCCCTAAACGGGCGAAGCAATTTGTCTTAAGTGGCTAAAACAGTGAAATATTCGGGAACTTTAAAAGCGTATTAAAGTTTAGCCGGACCTTTTGTAGATGTGAGGAGTGATAGGGACGGGACGGTTAGCCACGATTTTCCAGAGGTGATGACGCGTTTCTACGCTTCGTTTTTAATTAATACGAAAAGTTAGTCGTCCGGCGGCCTGGGCCCGGCCCGCCTTATTGTGCGCTTTAATTATATAAATACACGGCTCCTAATGAACAGGAGGCGACACCTCAGCGCGCCGCGGCTCTTAATTCCAGCGAGGGTAACTTTTATAAATACGGGAAATATGGAATCATAAAGTTAGACAATGAGCTCGTTATACGAATGAAATATTTCTGACTTGAATAAATTAAAAGGGGCCGTGGAAAGCGGCTTACGAGTGTGTACTGTGTACCTGTGTAGACTGTAGGTGCCTGCGATAGCCGCGCGCTCGTGTTACCTCGTATTTTTTCCTAAATTGTTTTATTACGTATTTATTTCACGACATAAATTATTACCGAGTTCCAGCATTCGTCACCGGGAGCGTACTGAAATAATTATGCAGTTATTACGTTCTTTATCGGCCAACGCAGATGTGTCCAACTATAATTACATACTTAAAATGTAAATTTACACAGAGCGAACAAAAATATATGTTGGGAACTTCGCAGATGGAATGTTAAGTTGTATAATAGTTTTAAATAAGCAGACAAAACTTGACGGCATTCTATTACAGTGCTTATTTGCGGGGGTTGCGACTTGTCGCGGCTGCGTCTCGAGTCGCGTGTCGCGTCGGGACACGCCATGAATTAATTATACCGCGAGCAAAGCTGTTGTTTCTTCAGACATGGAGTTTTGTCGCGCGCGCTAAACTTGTGCACTTAGTGGCACAGATTCGGCGATGTAAATAAAACATGCGCCCAGAACTTTCAGTATTTATGGTCGCCTAAATTTCGCGGATAAACAAGGGACTCGGCTGGAGTTAAATAATAACAGCTATTTTTGTGTTTTACAATAAATGTAAAGGCGTGGTTGAACTTTATTTGGAATTAAATAGAACTTTTGATGAATAATGTGTTGTTCACAATTTTAAGCTATACTTTTTAGTGCCCTGTCATTAGTAATGGTGTTTGGATTTGGAAGTGGTTTTGCTCTTGTATTAGTACTATCAGGATGAATACAACTCAAAACTTAACTAACGAACTTAAACCGCTCTCGCTCCCGCTTCCGCGTCAATCGTATGTCCACCTAACACCGAGCGTGGGGTAAACCTTGCATATAACATCAAAGCCGGGGTCGCCTTTACAAATTGCTTAAACTTAACTCTGTCACTAATCGCATGTCTGTCGCGAGTAACAAGTTACTTGCTATGATAAACTGAGCCATTAAATGTGGTGTTATTTAAAAAAATAATGTATTATTCAGGAGTTTAAAAGATAGACTTTATAATCAAGGCATAAATTGAATACATTTGCGTAAGTACTGAGAAAAGTTAGGCTAACTTTCTAGTCATTTAGAATTATAGAAAGTGCGTGGGTACTGTATCCATAGTGTTAGGAAAAGTGTTAGCCCAACTCCTTTTCAATAATCCGTGTCAAATTAGCAATTTACGTCACTCGGGTGGCTGGTTAACTACCTAAAAAATTAAAAAAAGTGCTTTCTTACAAGTGATGATTGTTACTATCATGAATAAGTAACTACTAAAAGTGGTATTTCGATGGTTCATGTATTTACAGTTTATCTAATATACTGGGTACAATAGTTCAGAAAAAAAGAGAGCGTCAGGTAGTAAAATTTTTATGACGCAAAGGAGGTTATGCCAAGTAGGTACTATGTTCAGAAGAAGCAAGGACGTGTTGTACTCAAGAAATAATGAATAAGGTTTATGTTGCGCCTAAAAAAGAATCCCTTAAAAACATTAATTTGCGACACAAGTACCTTAACACTTTGAATGAACAGCCCTTCTAGTAATACCTTTTTTAAACCACCGACGTAATTTTTTTTTAAACTACCTTCTTATAAACACAGGCCCAATAGCTTTTTCTCCGAACTACGTCCCATCGACAAACTAGTCCTACTTTAAAGATTTATTTTTTTGGCGCTAACTTTTACGTTCTGCCTGATAAGAATACTTTCTTTTCTTAATAGTTTCTGTGAAGAAAAGATTGTGCCAGGAATTTTCAAGAGACTGGTTTATGAGAAAAGTAAAGGCAGTTGCAGTTGCTTTACAATTATACAGGGTTATAGGAAATACCTTAGCTATTTTACAAAAACCTGCTCGAAATTAAAATTAAAATTTTATTTTGGTCGTTTTATTAAATTTAATTAATGAAAAAAAAAAAACTAGAGCGTATCCAGGTTAGCCTAAAAACCACTAGCTTTTTCGCCACCGCACGGGCGGTCAACAACCGAGGCCTACAGTACTGCCGTACCTACCTATTTATTTCTTGTATTCGAGCGGCCCCGCCCCCCGCTTGGGTCGGCGCGGCGCGGGCGCGCAGTAGCGCTGTGTAGATTAAATGCGCACCGGCCGCTATTCAATTATCTAACCTATGCTTCTGTAATAAGGTGCAATTTTCCTTTCATACTTTTATGATGCAATCAGGCGTATTTAAAAAAATGCAATCAGCGTACAAAAATTAACAAATAATCAACATGAGAAATAATTTACAGTACTTATTTACAGTTTCTTACTTATAAATACTTCAGCAATTGTTCGAAATGAAGTCCATTTCTTTTCATACACAATCTTGCTCGTTTACTAACGTTTCTTCTGAGTCTTATAAGCACTGCACTGTCACTTTTTACGGCGTCAAATGCACTAATTATGTTTGTCTTTAATTCGATGTTAATTCCTCTGGCTTTTGTTTAATCGTCATGATACACGTGACATTTAATTTCACCCCACAAAAAAAACCACAGGGTGTATAGTCCGGTGACCTAGGAGGCCAAGCCACGGGTCCGCCAAGGCCTATCCAACGATTAACGTATTCACTAAGTACTGTGTAACATCGCGTGAGGAACTGTTGCATTAACAATTCCTTGAGTCCGTAACCGAGGGATGCTCTCAGCTTCGTAAAGTCTACGTGCCTCGTAGAGACTCTCACCACTTTGTATGTACACTCGCACCATCTCGTAATATTCGCAGTTACTGTACATTTTAAATAACGCCCGTGCGCGGTTTACGTAAAAAATTGTCGCAAGCGCAATTACCGACACGCGTGCGCTCGCGTCACAGGTTTTCGGAAACTGTTTACTTCCGGAGTTCCGGCATGCCCGTGGCCCGCCCCCTGCCACCCGCCCACCGCTCTTAGTATTTCTACCCCTGCGCCCGCGTGGCCTGCACTGGGTAGTGTGTGTGTGATAGTGAAACGTTTTCGCACACTTATCTAAGTAAAGATGCCTACGAGTGTACGGCCGACCATGCGGGGGCACTTACCTTAAGGTCATTCACTTTTTAGGCTCTCTATCGTTTTAGAATATTTCGGACATTATAACGACAAAATAACGAAAAAAAATGTTTTTTTTTTCTTCACCAATGTGTTCGGTTCCTGATTCTGATTCATAAGATCGAAAATAGCTAAGGTATTTTTTATAACGGTGTATTTTACTTTTTAAGTAATCGCAGATTTTTTTTTATTACACAGTTTTTTTTGAATATCAATATCTAAGTCAATAATTCAAGATAGAGTATTAAGTATAATATGTATAGTACTTTTTAATTTTTAAACAGCTGCCATTTCACAGTTTCCTATTGTTTTTTGCTGGGTAGAAGAAACGGTGCAACAAGCTCCACAAAAACATATTTCTGTCTGTTAATTTTTTAAGGCGTTATAATTTATCTATATTACAGTTTTTTCTGTGTACAGTACTTACCTAATAAGTGATACCGGCTACAGTAACAAGGTCACCTTCTTTGTGCAATTTTACTTGTATTAATAGGAAGATTCGAAAATTGGTCTACCACTAAATTATAGCCGATTGTACCTAGACGATCAGACATCGCGAGGTACTCCTGGAATTCGTTACAATACTATTTTAATACACTCCTAATCTTGCATAAAGAATATTTATATACCTGTACAGCGGTATTCCGGCGTCGTCCCGGAACCAGAACACCATATAGACCTTGTCGTTGGCGGCGGTGCCCAGGTCGCAGGGGAACTGCGCCACCATGCCCTCCACCGCCTGCACGTCCACTGTCCTGACACCCGCTGTAACAAACAGAGACATATACTCATTAGTTGTAGAGCTACTAGCAACGAGCTGGATACGGGAAGGGGAGAAAGAGAAAGACAGTACAGTTCTGTATCATTCATGTATCATTTTACTGCTGCATCATTTATTCTACACGAATTAGTATACCTACGTGTTAAGGGTCCGTCCTACAAATCGACCCATTTTGATACATTTTGATCATCGATTGCAAGGAACCGAATAAGGGAAAATAAAAACTGAGCCATGAATTGAAAAGAACAGTTCCTTTTATGTTAGAGAGCCAAAGTGGATTTTTTAAATTATTTCCATATTAGTGGTAAATCACGAATATTGACAACTCTTTTTCCGAAAAGTTGCGTTCGAGTGACGTTTGATCGTCGCTAGCCAAGAAACTATAAGTAATTATGAATGTAAAAAATATGTATTAAATACAGTACATACTCTTCTTTTAGAGAGCCAGGTTACTTTTTTCAAGTTTTATACAAGATATACCAGAAAAAAAATGATGAAATAATGTTATTTTTGGAAAACTTCCAGTCAAATATGTATTTTTTTCTATTTTTTAGAGGCACTTTTACGAAATTTAAAAAATTGTGTATTAAACTTAAGTTATCCTTTAAATAGAACGTAAATTTATATTTTCAAAAAAAAATATTTTCACTGTGAAAATAATAGATACATTGAGCTATATTATCGAGCGCAAAAAATCGATCGCGCCAGTAACCATCGGGCCATCATTTATTTGTGATAATTATTATTGAAAAGATCAAAATTGTTTATACGATACTACGCCCAACCTCGAGCCGAAACATAGAACTCGATTGAATCAAATTTTGAAAAATTGAGTCAAATTTGTACACGGCCTCTTAAAATGTTTTTGTAGAAATAATGAGTATCTAAATCTGTGTTTCGCTCCAAAGGATGGTCTAAGAATCCAGATATTGCTAATGACAGGTCGTCGGCACAGGTTATCGACACAACACAAGGCCACTTATGGTACATTATTTATTATGGACATTCATAACAGCAGTTGTATCTATCAGTTGATCTATCAGTAATAAAAACTGAACTTTACTTTGTAGAATGGTAAACGCTGAGAAGTATTAACACTAACGTTGAACATACCATCCACTTAATACAAATCTCTAGCGCAATTCAGATTATTGAGCGGCCATAGAATCGGACTCAAGGTAGTTATTTCCCGATCCCATGAGCGCCGCGGCTAACAGAACTACTTAGGTGCTCCATTCAATTTGAAACTTAATGCTATGTGAAGTCTTGCTGTATCCGGCTCTCTCGAAAACTTCAAAGAAAATATCCGAGGTTTCTCTAAATATCCTACGCAGTAAAAGTAAATACAGGTTGTTCATACACAGGTTAATTTTATTGCTGCATCATTTATTCTACATGAATCAGTATAATATAGAAATAGCTACGTGTTAAAACGTTTTTAAAGAAATAATGAATATCTAAATCTGTGTTTCGCTCCAAAGGATGGTCTAAGAATCCAGATATTAAAATGGCCTTTAAATCTCTTTTTGTGTTATTTCATTAGATATTACCTAATAATGGATTGATTTTTCTTATCTGTTTCTTATTCTCCGCTTAGACTTAGCTTTAACCTTCTTTTGTTAGAAAGTGAATATAGATTATATATTTAATATCTACCTACATAAAATATTTTAAATAAATAATAATATATTACAAATACTTGAAATAAATATATTTGTATTTGTATAAAAAAATCCACAAAAACATAAAAACTATATTTCGTATTTTCGTCCATTTTTTTTGCTACGAAATAGTTGCTTTCAAATGTTATTTAGAAATAGTTCTGAAATTCTAAAATGTTCGTGACCCGGGAACTAATCAAAGCATACATGAGAGGAGTATGTTGCGTTGCGAGTATAGTTAGTTGTATCAGCACCGAGCCGGTCCCGACAGCGAACAGCAACAATACAATAATGTACACTCCCCGAGAGTCCATTAGTATGATAACGAGATACGGAAGTCGACGAAGATCCAAGTTCGGAGCCCCGGGATTCGGGAGAACTTGGCTCAACATTCCCACAATTATATGCATATGACATATTATTTATACTTGTGTGACGTTTACATGTATACGATTTGGGAGATGAAGCCAAGTTTTAGCTCGTTTAGCGGCGTTGACTTGAAGTCTTTGTTTTATAAAACTGTGAACATTCATTGCTAGTAACTATATTTTGACAGTATATTTTATGGGATGCCAGCGAATTTATTTTTTTAAACATTGGTCTCTTAAAATGAAGCCAAAATATTTTCTACTCCTACAACATATTTTCGAAGTCCGTTAATTAGAACAAGAAAGATCCCAAATTGCTACAGCGCCCTCCAAAGGACCAACTACAGGTAGCACCTGTCAAATAAATCACTCGTCGTTTCGCACGACGTTATAATTTAAACTCGCTGGGTCACAGCAGTCCTTTCATTCAATTATACATCTGTTCAGTTATTATCCATCGCCCGTGTGTTAAATCTATTCAGAGTAATCCTACGTATCCCATTGTGCCACAGTTCTACAGACACTAAACGCTTTGTACACCTAGGTTATTAATTATGTCCCCAGCATCTGTTTAGCCTGTCTGTCTGGTCGATCCATTCAGACAAACTTACCGGGGATTGTTCAAATCTTTTGTCTTTATCATCCGGTTGCAAACGATTCAGTTTTGTTGTGCAAAAAGTTTACGTATTCGTTTTGTTAGCTCCATTTGCGTTTTATTAAATTGTTAGTGAAGTATTTATTGCGGAACGTTTTTGTGAAAACTAATCATACAAATTGGTTTTTATAGAATTTGCGATATAGCTCGCGATCCACCAATCTGTCGACACGATTTTAACTTTTTTAGTGGATGTGTGGATATACGTTGATATTTTTCCCTGGTAGAAACTCCAGGCCTTGAAATTTTTAATATAGAACAATCATAATTATTTCTTGTCTTTTTCCTATCTCTTAATTTCTGTATTATTATAATACAATTTATTGTAATCTTAGAACATTGGATTATATTTATAAATAATTTCATTAAAATATAAGCAAGCAAGGAAATAACAAAGGCTCAACTCTACAGTTTTCTTTGTGTAACAAGACGCGTCGCGCCGGTTTGTCACGACTGCAATACAGCAGGGCTGGCGCGGCTATGATATGAATTTCATGAATACAATAATGTTATGTATCTGACATGTACATGTCAGTCACGTCTTTATCTTCAGGTTAATGGAGCGCCTCTGCAGCATCAATAATTTGGATGATACATGACTGTAATTGGTAGAAGTGATTCTGGACTTAATGTATTCAATTATATTTGTGTATCTTGAGATAACAGCTTGGAAGAGGATATAAATTACATAGGCTCAGCATAAATTTCATATCAAATTAAAATTAAAAAGCTTAATCGGCAAAGTAATATCAAATAATTAATTTACCATTTTTGTAATGTTTTAAATGCGACTCGAATTAATCTTTATAAAAACATTTTTTTATATTCCATCATGATTTTGTCATTTGTACTTATAATGGAACATTCTAATAACATCTTTTGCTCACCGTTCAAACCACATTTTATAGAAAATCAACTGACAGTGGAAGCGTACGGCAGCCCTAGCTGTCAGTATCATTGTGAGCGATCGCCGAATTTGTTGCCCTAATGAGGAGGTTACAGGGTTGTCAGCCAGCGTTACATCAGGCCGCGTCGTCTTCGTCGTCTTAAGATAAATGAATTTTTAATCACTGACATTGAAACAACCATCATCGGCCATTTATATTGCACGGCATTATTAATAGGTCATCTTGTAAATTGGTTCTATTAGAGATCGATTTCAATTTTTGTATAAAAATAGGTAATATAAACGTAAAAGTTTAGTATGGTTGCATTGTCTTTTTGTATTTTTTAGGGTGGTATTTAATACGTTATCTGTAAATCCCCTTTTTTTAACCAAATTTTCAAAATTACCATCAAAAATACTATATTGCACACAAAATTTGCTCATCAAATAAATCAATTATACTATACTGTTAGATCTTTAAAGCTTAACTGTTTTACTGAATGACTATCTGTTAACTAAAAGTAAATCTAATACTTTTCTACCAGCATAAATAACGTTCTACTTTTCACTCAACTATAGGACCGATTTGGTTCTGGCACTTCGCCGGCCGCTGCCGCGGCACGCTCGCTTCGCTCTTAGTTACTATTTATGTTTGTTAGTTTTTTCATGAAATGTGAATAGTGCTACATGAATAACGAAAACTGCAACACTAACATAACGCCAACGATTATGTTAACTAAGCTACTGAGCTAGATTCAGCTGACATTATCGAGTCCGTCTCTGTAAAGATTCGAAGTCACTAACGTTAGGGAGATGCACCAGGTATTCCGTAGCAAACAAGCACTAACGTTGAATGAGACGTGCCCGTGCCCGTCTGAGCGGGCGATGTGATTGCGGACACAACTAGACAAAACGAAAAATACCCAGACTCGACTGAAATGGCAGGAAAAGGACCGTTCACATAGAAATTTCCAATACTAGCCTTCGACCGGAACTTTGTCTGTATGTGTACCATATAGACCGTGCCGTCGTTTTAATATTAGGTTATACGTGTGTACTATGGGTACATAGAATAGAATAATCTTCATTGCACATCAAAAACCAATGCAAGGGACAATCTTACAAGCTATAGATGGTACAATGGGCGGACTTATTACTAACAGCGATCTCTTTCATACAAGCTTTGGATGGACTTAGTGAAAAGAAAAAGCGATACCTACCGTCGTCCTATGGATGTACGTATATTAGTAGACAGAAGGATAAACACAGGTGCTGTCTATCCCTCCGAGGAACACAGGCGTGATGAACTAATCATATATTACATAGATTACTTGGATTTTTCGATTACTTTGGCGATAAAATAAAATATTTTCCGTAAAACCATCCTCTTACCATTCATAATAATAAATATTGGCTCTGATTCACGTACTTGGTATCAGAGATGAATGCTCGATAATTGGACCGTCCGTTGTGTTGTCCGAGTGTGCTCAGCATACAGGGAATGCTCCAATAAGCATGCTTGTCGACGACGACGACAACGACTTGACGACGTCTGTGGTCTAATGGTTCGAGTACCGGACTGCTGATCACAAGGTCGTGGGTTCGATTCCCACAGGACACAAACATTTATTGTGATGAACTGAAGTGTTTGTGTTTGTCTGGGTGTTTCTTATGTATCATAAGTATGTATTTCCAAAAAAAAGGTTTTTAGGATTTTATCCATTGTCTAATACCCATAGTACAAGCTCTGCTTAGTTTGGGACTAGATGGTGCTGTGTAAAATGTCCCAGGATATTTATTTATTTATTATTATTTATTTGTCGAGCACTCTTGCTCAACGAGCACTTTTACTAAGCTAAAGACCCTATCTTTGTATACCCGAGAATGTAAAAGAAAAGGTAAATAATATCGCTTTAAAAATATCTGACTGTGGCCTTATATTGAAACTGCTTTCCAAAAAGACTACCTTGAAATACAGACGGACGAAACACGAAACAATAATTATTACGCTAACGCTAGTGTTATTTTTAATTACATATAATTTACTGCCTCCAGTTTATTCGGTAACGCGGCCGCCAGCCATGAGGCTTTGGGTTCAATGCACAGGTCAATAAAAGTATTATTTTAGGTAGTATTATTAAAGGCTTTTTCCGTTAGGAAATTCTCCGTAGCAGCTTGAACATTTGTGCCCAGTTAATGGCGATAATCTCAACCCCCTAGTACATGGAACCTAAATAAAACCAGTGAACTATGAGTGATCATAACTATCTATTGTAAAATATAGCCAGGTATATACTCTGTCTAATATAACTATCTATTGGAAAATATGGCCGCCTTTGTATGGACTCCTCAACCGTTGGAAAATAACACACTATTTATGTTACATAATTATTCAGAGGTAGGTACAATTATGTAACATTATGGAATAGATTCAAGCAATTAATGGGAATATACAGAATGGGATTCCCACAAACGAGTCGGTGTATCCTTGCAGATTTCAATTAACAAATGGAGTATAATATGGTCGGTGTGACGTGCGGCCGGCGTGCTTTTAATTACCGCCGAGTGGCGCTTTGTTGGTCTGACACCTCGGTCGCGTCCGATTGCGATTTAAATCAAGCGGACGATATACATCGTTGGTTGTGTGTGCCCGGCGCGCGGCCAATGAATCTCAATCGCATCGAAGCGCGACGTGTATGTATGAGGTTTGCCACAATGGTTACTGATGCTAAGACATGGTACAGCTCGATATAGTATGGGATCAAGATTGCTCAAAAACCTAAGCTTTGGAGTCCGTTATGAGTACCAGTACTGTAGCTACCGTCATAATAATGATTACTTACTGATAACTTATTCTTTTTTCTTAGTGTTTCTGATTCGAGTTTGGGTGCTACAAAATGCAAAAGAGAGGTATGTACTGACAAGACAGCCTACCCGGGTTGAGGTGAAAGCTAGGACGATTTAACCACTTAATCATTCTAGGGTGAAAGTGATCACGAGTCCAATGACCCCACTATAAGGAGAATCCTTGAGGACTTTCCCCACTCCAAAAAAGTATTAAAACGATCGATCATTAACTTGAGAGCGGGTGAAGTAACATAGTTGAGTTGAACAATACAAGTACAACGAGATAAAACTAAAGCGAATGGAGAAAAGCTTTTAACGTAAAAATTAAGTCATTGTAGTTGTTCTTAACGAACTCGTTTGTTCGTTAATAGCTCAAAATGTATTAGATAAGTTTTAATAGGATCTTCCTTGTTCAAAGTTTACGTTTACTACTGCGACTGAACTACCCTTAAGGTTTATTAGAGGTTTTGGGGTTAAGAAATATCCAATAGCTGCTGGCAATTCGGGGATAGCGGGCGCATTATGCGCACTATAGAATAGGATCAGGTGCGTTACACAAAGTCCTATAATTTGTACGAACAGCCTAAATTTCACTGAGTCATCCTAAATAGATTTGAACCTATATCCTCCGGCTTCGTACACTAGACCCCTTTGTCCACAAAGGTAACGAGATCACTGCCTGTGATGTCGCTAGGCAAAGGCAATCGTTTCGACAATAAGACACCGATATCAGGCTAAATCCAGCTCAACTGGAACATCTTGCCTAGCCGTAGGTACTTTCGATTAAAGCTACAGTCATCTATCATCATCTTCCTAGCCTTTTTCCCAACCATGTTGGGGTCGGCTTCCAGTCTAACTGGATGCGGCTGAATATCAGTATTTTACACAAACCGACTGCCATCAGACCTCCGCAACCCAATTTCTGGGCAATACCGATATTCGAAGGATAGACTGGTTGTCAGGCTTTTTGGACTTCTGACTACCACTAACGATTGTCATAGGTGTTCGTATGACAACCGCTACAAAAGCTACAGTCATCTATTAGGAAACATAGAAAAATTAATAGAATTTAACCTTAATTGCAGGCATGATACTCATTCACTAATTACGCGATACAGGAATCTTAGTTCACTGAACTAGGTGACAAACCCACGGGGAGGCTCGTGAGTAATATTTCTTCGCCGTAAGCATTACTCAAGCTAAAAATACTTGCGAGTAACAAACAGCGGTATTACGAGAGGTAATGTCATGCCACGTAATTAATTAGGTGCACAGTGGCAGAAACAAGTAAATTGGTACAGAAGGTGAACTCCACGCCCACTCTGAACATTGAGGGGATATGGTTTAATACAGCCTAACAATGTAGGCAATGATTATAGTCATTAATTAGCCTACATTGTTAGACTGTATTAAACTTTAAATATTTAATCTTGAAAATTTACTGAATTTTAATTTTATTTATTTATTTATATGGGTATACTAACAGCTATACATATTTAGATTGTGTTGACAAACATTTGACTTGTAAAAGTGGCTTTATAGGTATAGAAATAAATGTTAATGTACTTTATCAGTTTCTACAGTAGTAAATTATCAACTTCCCACGTGTTCACAAGCTTGAGCTTTTAATACACATGAGCGAACAAAACAACAAAAATTGCAGCATATTTTTTTTATTGTTTATGACGCAAACGAGCAGGCATCAATCATAGTCATCGCCGCTCATGGATGATCTGCATTTCTGCAACACCAGAGGCGTTGCTGATGCGTTGTAGATCTATAAAAGCCAGTACCGACTGTAATGCAACGGACGTTTCGGTTACCCCTTGGTATATGGCTCTCACGCACAAAAGTCGAAACACAAAGGTGCTTTACTTCTTGACTATGATTATTTTCGCATTTAATAATTCATATCTAGTATTGAAGTAGTTCCCAACATACTTATTTTTATTTTATTTCCACCTACGCTGTCCAGTCAAAGCTATTCTAAATACAAATGTCTTAACATATTGTCAGTTTAGTATGTAGTTTTACATTGGATCTTCTGTTTTTTCTTACTCCGTGGTGCCGGGTAGCTCGGCAATCAATCACGAAATACTGCGATTGTTTAAGAGTGAAATATGGTGATATTAAGGGGATGGCTTCCACCACCATGGACCAGATGAGGCGGCCAATAATTTTGCCTTGATCAGCCCTCATTCGTCTTCATTACTATATTATAATAAACTTATTCCAAAAATATTATTTCTGCTTGTTTAAAGAATAAGGAATGTAATTGTAGTGTAGCAATTTCGGGGAAGTATTCCTATTGTTATTTTTTGAATCTGTTAAAGATATTACTTGCTATTAATATCAAGTCATTTTGATTTTTAGAGCTCAAAATAGAAAAGTTACATAGTTCAAGACAGTTATTCGATAAATTAAGCCCAAAAACAGCTTCGACGCTAAACGATAAGTTTAGCGTCGAAGCTGTTTTTGGGCAGTCAAAACTTCGGGATGTAGACTGAGTGGCGTCGATAAAATTACAAAATGGTTTGAAACTAAATCTCTCAACTCAAAAGTATACATGCCTGCGTATTTTGTGGATAAAGATTTTGTGGATTAAGTACCTATTGCAAATCTCAGCTTATGATGAATAAATCTGGTTCACCTGATAGTCTTATCAAACATAATGCAATGAACAAGTGAAGCACACGGCGACGCGCGACTTCGCTTCTTAATTTAAATAACACTAGATACAGTCCCCATTGTGTTCAAACAAAAGGGCTTATCAACTAAGAACGCATCCGGCGAAGTGGTTTAACCAAGCACAATTCTTTAGCACTTAGAGAATTGGGGCATCTGCTTTTGTTTTGCAGTGGGCGGCTGCGTGGCGACTGCAGGACGGCGGCGTGGCGGCCGCGTGTTCCGGGCGTCCGCGTCGTACCTCCATAATTAATATTCATAATCGCGGCAAAGAAACCGCAGTTTATCCGTCTTAACTGTTTTATATCGCAGTTCTGCGCTTAAATAATTAATGGCCGCTGCTTTGTTCGCAACCTAATTGATTAAGTTTTGTAATTTGGTTATTAGTATTGTTTAAACTGGCGCCTCGTAAATATGGAGATTGTTGCAGTGAACCGAATAACTTTGTATCAACTAACGTAGCTACGTGTGGTCGTTTTCTTTGCGTTATCACTTCAATTATTGTAAATCGAAGTCGCGACTTCTGTGCGGTCGTAGATCGAGCTAATCTCGAAGCTAGTGGTTGAATTTCAAACGGTTTCTACCGAGTAACCGAGATTTTAGTTTCTGCATTTTAAAGCGTGAAAATTTTCATTTCGTTAGTATCTATAAGGATTAAACATAACATGTATAAAATACCAAAGTTTTTCAAAGGAAGTTTATAAGAAATTTAGCTCATTCCACAACTTGTAAATACATTAATTTAAAGTTTATCATCACTATGATGCAGGCAGGCCCCCTGCCACCACCAACCACAGTGCTCCTTGAGTTTTATGCAATTTTTCCACTGAAGCCGAGTTGTTCTTATCTGGAAAGTGGAGATCCTTTTGTATTTCTTTCCGAGTGCTTATCGTTTCAACAGTGAAGCGCGCCTGTTTTTGCCTCACCGAGCAAGCCTCAACTTAGGCATCGTTTATCACTGTTGTTTATTCTTTGACGCCTTTGACTTAACACCTAAGATTTAATCATTGAGCGACAGATACTTAAAATCTTCTAAACTATTTTGATATCTACAAATTAGCTTAATAGCTAGCGTATGAAGATTGTCGCATTAACATGTAGCCAAATAAAATTAATAGAATTCTTTAAATATATCAATCCTTATTACCACCCGACGTAACTACCTACAAAATTACAGTTTCGTTTAAAATGTAGTTTGATTAATTATGTAACTATGTGTATTTATTTATTTATTTAATCTTTAGGAAGACCAACAGCATGCAATAAACAAGATAAAAAACATGCACTAAGTTTCATGAAGCCAATTACAGGTCTTCGCGCATAAATTTACTCAACTAGTATGAAGATTTTTAGTAAGACTGTGACAAATAAGTATCTATTTATTTATTTATTATGTACAGTACAAATTGTTGACACAAAATTGTAATTAATTTCTATAACAAACTACTGTACTAAGAAAATAGACAAACAGTGCAGTTTAGCAAACAGTTAAGCTAACACGTGTTATGTGCTAAAGTCTTAGGGGATTTAGCAGCTTTGAGCACGACGTTAGTTTTCTATTTAATGCTCTAATGCTTTTATGGGGCCCTGGTAGTAAGAATTTTATTTCTTAAAGAATATTTTAGTACATTCGAATCTGAACCGGTAGACGACGTATGGTATAACGATGTATAGCCGCTGAGGGTGAGGTTCGATTATACTAGGTCAGGCACAGGCAGTGATTTTGAGTTAGGTTTCGATATGTAGCCTCTGGACAAAATATCATCGCTGCCTCACCTTCCGGAAAATACAGGCGTGATGGTGAAATTGTAAAATAACAGATAAATTGATTATTTGACCTTTTTTCGTTTAAGGCAACGGTTACGTGTCTAAGAAAAGTCTATATACCACTATGTGAGTCTGTAACAAGTTATTTGATTTTATACTAAGAGTATACCTACACGACCAAATTCACAGCGCCCGCACTTATGTAACATGTTACTGTACGTTTGTAACATGAAATGCTATATACCTCGTGTGGTCGCACCGTAATAAGGTTCCGTTTATCTCTAGAGGGGCGATTTTCTGATTTTATTAAGAGCAAAACTGGCGTCTAAATTTGGAAACCCTTAGGGAGAGTCGGCTTACTTTGATATTACACAAACAGTATACAGCCTACTGAGTTTTTACGATACTCGAGAGCAAAGACAGGCTTTGTCGAGGATCACGAGTAATAGTTTTATTTTTTAAACGTGTTTTCGTGTGGCTAAACTTTCTTATCATTAAAATAATATCTGCAAGATGGCGGTGGCTTCAACACTGAGGCGGGGAAATATAGTAAGGTTTAATTACTACTTGTGTTGCTTATATACTATCTTATGAAGTATCATAACTCTTTTAACTACGTAAGGTCTCGGCGAATTCCGAATATCCTCCTTCACAAGTATAATACAAAAGTGATGATTGCCTACAGTGGGACAGTGAGTTATGAAACAAATTAATAATTTTATTCTGTTGAATCACCCATCTATTTTGAACGTCAAGATAACAGTAAATAATTTTATAAGTCAAATATTGCTTAATCTAGATTTCTATTAATCGTTCATACAAATTGCGCATAAAAATGCGAATCAATATTAATTGCGATCTCATCGCAGATAGCGATTTCTTATAGACAGTATTGTTTATGTATTTATTAGTTTTATAGAAAATTTGGGCCTGTAAGTGAAATCTAGGACCTCTAGCTCAGGTAGTTGTGCTTGCAACCAGATAAAAATTGCATACAGTAAACTATATAACGTCATATTTGTAAATATACTGTGTACAGCACTCCACCCGCGTCAGTACAGATCCACGTAAACGTAAGTTGTATAAATGTTTTATGTCTTCATTTTCGAGCAAGTAAATTAACACACATTGTTGTTGAAATTGAAAATTGAATGCAGGAGAGAAGCGACTGTGACGTACAGACGAACAAAGATTGAAGTAACCATGTGGTGTACTAAATAGGGGTCGCTTGCAGTTGACTGACTCGCTGGTCTAGTGGGCCCAAGGGCGATTGCTACGCTAGAGATCCTGGCTCGAGCAGTGTTGGGTGTTTTTGTGATATTCCCAGAAGTAGCTCGTAGTCTGGATTTATGATCTATTGTTGACTCGTGCTCTATGACACCGGACCTAAACATGCCGGCGATGTGTGCCTACTGTACTCCCTAGACCATCGGGGAACGCAGGACTCATATTTCATAAAGAGTGACCCTCCAAAGGGCTTATTGTATCTGCTAATTTACCCTAGTAGATGGGTTAATGTATTGCGACGTACTCCAGATACTTAGGAGACCGAGAGGGAGAAATTGTATTACTTTCATCTGGGCAAAATAGTTCTTTGAAAATCCTTAACAAGCTTGGTAATATGAATAAGAAAATCCTATCACATTAACAATACATAGGTACTTATAAGCTGTTTCTTACATAGTTCAGCCGACTTATATACGTACACTTAAAGCCTGAACATACTTTATGTATCTACACAATATTTATGAAACTTGTTAAAATACAAGTTGCGAATAGTTACAGAGACATATGAATTATGGACGAGGTTTTGTTATTTTGTTTCAAAGTAAAGCTATTTTTGTCACATGTGAGGGGCTAAATCACAAAGTATGATGATCGATGCATCTGTGAGGCAATAACAGTGACTATTTAGTACCCCACTGCTGCGCATGGGAGGGGTACACGTAGGTGAGAAAATCTCTTCAAAATCTTGAAAAAAGGTCTGTAGCGAAGAAGTATTTACGAGTCAATTAGTATAAAATATACATGAGTAAGTCCTTATATACTTAATGTTATTCAGTCACAGGCGTTCAAAACAGACACTTTCAATTTGATTGCGCCCATAACAAGACAGAATAATATTAAAAGCCACTTAAAAGTGTACACGGAGAGTATTTGAGCTCACGTACGTACACGTGAGTTTATCAGCAGGCTATACAAATTTATGACGTGATCAGCGTATCGCGCCCGGTAATACACGGTAATACACGGTATACAGGGTAATGCCGGTAATTAAGTGTTTCAACCCCCTCCGCTACACGCCGGTAATTAGACACTACTTCATTACCGCGCTGTGTATGAAAGTGACTACACAAGTTAACAAGCGTGAAGGAATCTTGAAGAATTACGAGCTAATTGAATGGAAAAGGTGTCGGAACATTTATTAGTTAGGTGCTTATACAATAAATGTACTTAAAAGTAACTTTGTCTGTTTATTTACCTTTTCACGCCTATACAGCTTAAGGGATTTCGATAAAATTCAGTAAAGGGATTGATTGCATCTAGAGAAGGACCTGACACCTGGGGCGACTCTGGGGCGGCCATAGATTTGACCTACTATAATGAAATAATGTCCAGCTTGAACTTTAATCACGATCTTTACAGGATCTCCTCGAAACAGTTACGCTTATATTAGATATTGAAATAAAACTACTTTTTTTTAACCATAATTAACTTTAGTTTTAGTAATGAGAATCAATGTAATGAATTACAAGCCTTAAAAGTACTTATGCACTATCTTCTCAGCATATTATTTCCCCTACGTAGGTAGGTATCTAACCTGCCCTAAATTTGAGCAATAAACATTTATAGCACTTATAACAGCACCCTAGAGGTGCGGGAGCGGCGCGGCAGGGCTCGGGGCGAAGTGGTGGGGTTCACGCACCGCGCGGCGCGATACGGCACGCGCTCGGCTTTTGTCGAGAGCAACTACTGAACTGCAATTAGGTCGCACGCATGCCTGCGATGTGAGAAGGTGTCGAAAGCACTTAGTTTATTGGATGTGAAGAATTGGACAAGGAAGTGACTGAGATACATAATATTAGTTAGAAGGAGACACGCGTCAATTGAAAATGCTGTAGATAGTCTCGAATGATATGAACATTAGTGCTATAGACCTACTAAAATGGCTCTGTCTTAGTTGCAAAATATCTATTGGATCATGAAATTCAAGGCTAGTTTATAAGTCTTTAAAATGTCTAAATATTAACAAGAACAATGGTAAACCTAAATGTCTGTCCTTTTTCAAGGTTCCAATTTAATTCAATTATTATTCATCATCCTGATCCAATTAATTTCATAAAAGGATCTATGATGTCTTACAAAGACGTTGATATAATATTATTGGTCTATCTTTGAAATAACTTCAGCGTATCTAACTTCACTTTTAAATGGAACTCCGGATATTATACCTTGGGGCTTAAAAAGAGCATAAAAGACACTAACATAATATTTATGTTACACCTTTTTGACTTTCACGATACACCCCCAAAGTACGACGTCATACTTAAGAAATACTGCCATATCCAAATCGTAACATAAAAGGCTAAGCAAAGGCTTCCATTACAAATACGAGTGATCGAAAAAGTGGAGTGGCGAGCGCGGCGCATTGTCCGGGCACATCGATGGCGCGCCACTTGAGCTGTAACGCCTCTTGCCCTCAAAACCCGCTTTGTATAGCGCACATGCTGTTATGTAGCAGCGAGCGGGTTGTGCTTCATTCATATTATTTCGAACGCTTCGGTTCGTTGATGTTGGTCATTGTAATGTAGAATGTAATGTTAAGGGTATACCTATACTAAACCTAAAATTTGTGTAGTGTTAGAGGGACTACTCAGAATTCCAGACAGTATTCAGAACAAACGAGTCGAGAACAGCTGAATATTAAAGACGTACTCGATAAATTTTTAACGACGAGATTTAGATTTAGATTTTTCTCTAGAGACAGTAGTAGTATTAGGGCATCAAATAGCAACGTAAAACCAGCCGTGCACTCTGATGGAGGAATTTGTAGTCGCGTTCATCAGACTTGAGGAACAGAGGATGAAAACTTTTATCATATAAAAATAACATTTACTCAACCTGGGAATTAAATCCAACACCTCACGCTCAGCAGCTGCACTTGACTAGACCAATGTTAAGAATCGGTTATTTACTAGTATATGTACAATTGTACATTGAACATGCAAGCCCATATGGTCACTATAATAGTTGGGTTTCGTTTATTACTCAGTAGCAAGCATTCATTACACTTAACTATGGAAAATTACTTCAAGGAAATAAGACTGGGTTCATTATACGATGTTATTAGAAATAAATGTTTGATCACGTTACCCGTTTGTGGTCAGTTCACGGAATGTATGCGTAAATACAGTTATGTGAAACATTTGCAACCACAGAATTTCCTAATTAATTGTGTTTATGAGTAAAGAGAAAGAGAATACTCTCGTGCGCCAAAAGCTGTACATATTAGGGTCCATTGAATCTAACCCTTTAAAGGTCTCAGTTTTATGAATAAATGAATGTTACCTCGTGGTATTCTGTGTTTACAACAACCATATTCATACTTTAATAATATGCCTGAGTTTAAAGTTTCCCTATAAGGCCCATAGAACTATCGACCTGCGCTTTAACCATTGACATTCCCCTCGCGACTTCATTCATTATAAATTTATCATTTCACTAACCCTTTTGGAGCCAATTAACTAACGTTGACAGGCCAATCAAAACGCTAGCGACTGCATTATGTCAGAATAATCAGTCGGCGCAAAATTCAGACGCAATTATTTATCGTTTTGTTCAGGGCTGCCGTGGGTTCGTCTCAATAAATAAACACAAAGGACTGGAGGAGACAAAGCGAACAATGCTATTGTTTCTGTGTACGCCGGACGTAGCCGCGCCGCCTTGGTCCACGGCACCGCCTCGGAACACGCAGGGTTAGAACACAAATCAAACCCTAAGTGACTGAATCGTAAATGTGATTGTTTGCTGTTGCCGATAATATATTCGGTACATTAACTAT